>OX438920.1:34799528-35089528 GCA_949316025.1 Lapara coniferarum | reverse complement strand
TTTCGATGAAATTTGGCACACGGGTAGATCGTGTCCTGGATTAACATATAGGCTACTTTTTATCCCGGGAAAATATAAACCGGGACTTTTATCCCGGAAAAACTTTTTAACGCGGGCGGAACCGCGGGCGAAAGCTAGTTTAATATAACAGGAAAAATAAAATATACGTTTATGAACCGCATAACAATCGTCCCACCACATAAGAAAATAGGAAAGATGTCCACTTTTTGGATTGCTGCTGGGCTTCAAAATCTAACCAGGGTCAAACTTTATGCATATTAAAGTGGCAAAAATGGATCTTGAAACCCTTAAAAAAAGTATTTTTAGACTCCTCCACTTATAACTCACTTTTTTAAAACGTTCATCTTAAGTAGTTTTTAAGCAAAATTGTCACAATCGGTGGACTATAAAATTTTAGGATTTATTGCAATGACCTAGTTTTTGGGAGTGCCTACTACCCAAATAGGTATATGTAAAGTATCTTGGTTAGAATTTTAAGCTTGTTTTTGGACTAAGTGGACGATAGCCTAGTTGGGAATGGAACGGTCTGCCGAGACAATGTCCGGAGGTTCAAAACCCAAGGCACACACCTCTGACTTTTCAAAGTTACGTGTGTATTGTTTATCAATTATCATTCGCTTTAACGGTGAAGGTAAACATCGTGAGGAAACCTGCATACCTAAGGAGCTCTTAATAAGAATTTCGAAGGTATGTGGAGTCTGCCAACCCGCACTAGGCCAGCGTGGTGGACTAAGGCCTAACCCCTCTCAGTAGTAGAGCAGGCTCGTGCTCAGCAGTGGGTAGTATATAATACAGGGCTGATTGCATTGCATTGCATTTGGACATGTCCTTTCATAATTAATACACTGCTGCATATATTCGGAAATCCTAAAGGTCATTTCATAATTATTATACATTCTGGAACTAACTTCTCCCCCAGGCAATCGCTTCGCCAGCGCTATTCCCGACATGGGAGTTCTTGTCGGAGGCAGCAATATCGCCGCGTCCATACACAACCACTCCACGTTCAACGGCCGCTTGCTCATCTCACAATACCTGTAGTATAAAAAAAGGGCGTGACGGGAAGAATATAACACAAATCAGAAAATTTTATGATAAGACTGATAACTGTGGAAGAAGCGAGAGGTATGCTTGGATCGTAGGACTTGGCGCTTTATTGTCTCTGCCTACTCTAATGGGAGAAAGGGGTGAGTTTATGTATGTATGTATGCAGAAAATTTTAGGTAAGTATCGTTTTCTGTTTGTCTGATAGTTTTTTGTTAACGTACATCTCCAAAACCACTGAACGTATTATCATGTAATTTTCACACGTGGACAAAGCATAATTGAGAGTCTTCATTAAAAACAGATACATATACACTCACGCCTGTTATCCCCGAAGGGGTAGGCAGAGGCGCAACTAGTGCACTAACTTTTCGCCGTTATTCCGTCCCATGATGTGATAGGAGGTGAGCCTATCGCCATATCGGGCACAAATTCCAGACTTCGAGCTGATACTGAATAGAACTCAATATCACTTTGCCCGACCCGGGGATCGAACCCGAGGTCTCAGCATTGCAGTCGTACCATAATACAACTACGCCACCGAGGCAGATGTAAAAACAGATGTAGAAAAAAAATACTTACTCATCCTCAAACATATCCAAGAATATATCATCACACTTATAGAAGTTCCGTGCTAACGCCGCGGCGCGTGCCCGCAGCGTGTCCGCGGCGGCCACGTGACGCGCCGCCGCCCCACCCCCACCACCCCCACTACCCCCCGCGCCCTGCATCGCGATCCGCATCAGCGTCACGCTCAGCTCCAGCGTCACCAACCGCACCTTCGACGCTGGAAGTATACCGCCAGTATCTCAAATCATTGACTAAGTAGAGCATGGGACTCCGTGACGTCACAATTTGATTTCTTAATTCAAAGGGTTGCGAGCGCCTTCTGCGTTCACCCTAAAGACCGATGTGGCCAGAAAAGCCGACTCGCGTCAGGCTACTGGCAGTAGGGCCATTAAAAAAAAATGATTTGTTTTGATGTATCCAGATACACAGCCATACATTATCAATTAATTAAAATATGTTCTTAACTTTTATAGAAACAGTCGAAAGTAAGATTTGAACCCACGTCCTCCAGCGTACCGTGCCGGTGCTCTGCCAATTGAGCTATTTCGAGCCTACTCTCGGCTGTCCAATTTCAAGTTCCCTATTTGATCTCTTAAAGGAAATGACTAGCGACATCTGTTAGTAATTATTACAATTACTAACTCAGCGTTACTCCTTTACAGGGGTAAATTCAATGAAACGAAGACACTAAAATTTTTTCTAATCCTATATTATGATTTATTATACATGTAAATGGCCATGTAGTGGCTGGATAATGTTCTTAATTTTTATAGAAACATTGAAAAAGAAACAGTCGAAAGCAGGATTTGAACTTACGTCCTCCAGCGTACCGTGCCGGTGCTCTGCCAATTGAGCTATTTCTTTTTCAATGTTTCTATAAAAATTAAGAACATTATCCAGGCACTACATGGCCATTAATACGTATAAAACATTATAATATAGGATTAGAATTAATTAAATGTTATTTTTCATCATTTAATATGAATATTTTATATCAATGCCAAGTTTCGATAGGCTGAATGATTCAGATCATGCCAACAGCTGGCAGAACTTACGACGTGCACGTTCGCTATACGTCAAGTTTGTCGTTATTAAGAGCTACAGTATGTAAAACATAGTGACCAAATAATAGACATAAAAGTGAGCTTCAGATATTATGAACACGAAAACACATTTATAAGATTATTTTGAATCAAAACTCAAATAAATAAAAAAATTACAACCCTTTCACCAAAATATTTTAGTCGTTATTATGCATAGCAAAATAAGAAACAAAATAAGACAAATCCATTAATAAAATCGAAATCTATTCAGAATACAATCTTTAAAATCAATAAATAACAAAAAGCAATAATGTCAAAACAACAAAACATTTTTTTATTTTATGCTCATAGAGAAATTTTCAACTTTAAATCGTACGATCGAAAAATAACAAACCAAATATTCAAATCAGCAAAAACACGTTTTATATTCATAACACACAGATACTTACTAGGTTTACAGCTCAAGTTGGTGATAGCCATTAGCTTAGAGATGAGTAGCTCGTTGAAACTTTGCTTCGGTTTCTTCGCCGGCGACGATGAAGCCTCTGATCTAGTCTCAGAGTCATCATTCTTACTGCTCGATGCAATTGTACTAGGTCCAATATTATAGTCCTCTGACGAACATAGCAATGTGTCCAAAAGTTCTGTGTTCACTCCTTAAATAAAAACTTATGTGCTGATATTGCTTTTATAGAGAAAAAAAAAAATTACAAATGAATATAATACTTACCCACTAGGTGCCCAAGTAAGCGAGCAAATAACAAAAAACTAAAATTAGTAAGATCTCATAAGCTGAATAATATAGAAAGTTATGAAAGAGAAGTCATTGTAAGTGTACTTTTAAAGGTTGATATTTTCAAAAACCGAGAAGTTATAAGTACCTTCAGCATGACTAGTATTAAGAAATATATAAGAATGACAATGAAGCAAAATTATACCCATAAAACACTATAATTCGAGAAAGACTTTCAAGGAATCTATACGACGAGTCAACAAAATTACGTAATATCTTACCTTTGTTATTTATCAATGCAAATAGTAAACACAGCGCAAACAGCGCTTTATAGTCATTCTCGCTACAATCCAGCGAATCAAAAATAGTTTTCAAGAAAGGTCTCTTTTCTATATCTCTATTTTCTTTCTCTAGTATACTTTCTAAGGTCGCCATTCGTTCACTCGAAGTACTAGGCGCAACACCTAACAATTTCTGCTTTTCTTCATCAGTAATATTATTTAACTCTTGAGCAGTTTTAGCAGCACTTAGTTCAACACCATCAGGCAGCGGCGAATCAGGCATGTTCTGAGTAGCAACCATAATTGATTTGACTGTGTGTATTTGTGTAACCAAGTCCTCAGTCGAATCCTGTCCTATACTCGAAGTCTCGCTTATATGAGAAGTGGACGGAAGCGACGTAGACACCAATTCGGGGTCAAGATCGCAACTAGATTGATCCGTATCTTTATCATCATATCCAAAAGCTTTACTGCCATTGAATTCAGGAGTGGTATAATCTCTATCGCTCGAAGTATTCTCCAAGGCCTTCTCAAGACTTAATTGGGGCTTGGAAAACTCCAACTTAACAATCGTTTTAGCATTTCGTATGTACATTTCTAGTATCTTGGTCGCCCCGTCCTCAAACACCGATAAGTCTGATTGTAATAAGATCCAGGCCAACGCGTGTACAATCGGCCCGTGAGTTATTATTAAGAAGACTTGCGATAACAGAAATAGGGCGACCACGCACGAGACCGATGGCTTTGACTCGTCCTCAGACTCAGCCCTTTGTCTTGCGAAGGTCATGCGCGTTGGCGATACTTCGCTATTCTTCCCCTTGAGTATGGCTTCTAAGTTCCGTGTGATCACTTCTATGCTTTGTATGTGATCTCTGTTGTATGGCGATGATGTGGTTGAACGTTTGGTTGTTTGGGAAGTGAGAGAATATATGTAGAGCGGAATTAATAGTTTGTGCAGCAAATGCTCAGTCAACACGTCATTTAGGTCGGGAATGTTTAGACATAGTATGTCGTTAATGTAGTGTAAGTGATCTAAGTGCTCTGCGACAAGGTCGTCCAGCTTTTGTTGTGATTGGCGGCTATATAAAAAAATAAATCTTTTATAACGCAAACCGAAAGAATTGATAAATTATAATATCAGTACTCGACATTTTTAATCAGTTCGAAACTGCAAGGAGGGTGACAGTTGATTTTATAGACATAGAGTCTGTTTCACAACTTCTGAGTAATGCTACTCGTCACACAAATTTATAAGGCGACAAAATACAAAAGTTAAACTCTAATCCGTGCTCAAATCAATGGTAATAAAATGATTAGCTTTTTTATACTTTCAAATAAAATTTACTTGTGAAACAGGCGCTAAATGATAAAATAGGAGTTAATAAAATATTAGGTTTAACAACACCATAGAACATAGAGCACTATCTATTGAAAATCATTAACAAGGACCACTTCGAAGTTAATTTTAACTATAAATTTAACACTTACTCAGCATCTTTTCTGACGCATGCGTCTAATTCCAAAATGTGCTTTCCGATAAACCAAACTAGATTACTAAAATACGGTGCTGCGGTTCTGAAAACAAACGTTTTTGTTAACAATCTCATGTAGCAATTAAGTCAAACTGGTCAAGTTTCGGATTCTTGTCCATCCTCATATTAATATATTATTACGTTGTTTTTTATGATTCATGGAATCAAAACAATATTTAAAAGACAAATTTTATATCTTAATAAACACAAAAAATCCTAAAAGCGGCTGTATAATTGTTAATGTACTTTGAGCACTTTTTTAGACTTAAATTTTTTCAGGTATATTCATCACCAGCATCTTGCCCGTGGCTCCGCCGGCGTGAAAAACTTTTACGGGATAAAAAAGTAGCCTATAGCACTCAGGATTAATCTAGCTTATTGTTAGTAAAAAAAATCAAAATCGCTTATGTAGTTCCAGAGATTAACCCCTAATAACCTACAAACAAACTCACCGACTTTTTCTCTTTATAATATTAGTACAGATAATATGTACCAGAACGTTAATAACTTACCTATCTCTTATAAATCTGAGCATACTCGCGTCCTGAACTCTATAAACATTTAGCGTGAGTGTCCTTACTGCGATTCGCACCATTGATTCAGAATGATTGAAGAACTTTATAGCCTCCGTATACAACGGGAAGTCTTTCGTGTGCTGCAAATTAAATTTTGAACTGACTGCCTCTGTGGCTCAGAGTAAGTATATACCTATAGACGGCTAATATCGCATCGTGCGCCCACTACCCAGCGTAGGCAGGTGAACTATAGCTACTTATATAGAAATGTTGGCGACTGCTAGGGATGGGCACGCGAGCAGCACCAACGCAACAGTTATCGATAAGTACAGGTCCGGCGGCGCGGTACATATTGCTGTTAAAAAATTGTGGTTCTACAAAATATGGCCTTGTGAGTAATTTTAAGCGTATTGCCTTAATATAGATAAAAGCTATGCTGCGAATTGGTGTAGTGCCATGTGGAATGATTTATAAACACGGTACCTCAAGAGCAGTTTTTACAAGCATTAAGAACCAATAATATTAATGGATATCCCTTATAATTGAACCAATGGATATAAACCGAGCATCGCACCATGGATTTCTTAGCTAGTCTCCCCAAGCCTAAAATAGTCACGTCTAGTTTTTGAAATATTTATTACCAATGTTAAAAAAATGACAAAGAAATATATCTTAATGATTGCCAACTTATACTGTCAAGACCGCGATAGAAGCTATGCAATAGCTTAAAAATATTATCGTAATCAGTAAATTTTTAGGAACAGTAATTATATCTTTCATTTCATAAACAAAAACGCAATTGTTAATTGGCTTAAAAATCACACACAGACAAAAACCGTTACCTAAGCCACATTATATTAAGCATCGCCTTCGATAGTAATAAATACGTATGCTATAATATGAAAATATTACATCGATTCTGGTATCGACGCGTAACATCACTATCGAAAAAGCGGGATGCGGGGCAGTGCGGGGGGTACAAGTGTTCGCCTCCCGAGCGTCTTTCATACCGCGACGCGTGATTTCAATTTTACCTAAAAATATGCTGAAATATGGCTTGCCTGTGAAACGTGGTATTAGAATTCTGTTAAGTGTATTTCCGAGTGTCGTTTTTACAACATTCCACATACCATTTAACCATTTTGCAGTATTAATAATCAAATATTCGCATAGATCTCACTCGCGTGTGCTCACACCGTTCCTACTCGAGTGACTACAAGCGCTTGCGGCCGGCGCAGGACGATGTTCCCATCCGTGCCTATTGTTCCCACTTGCATACGCGCTCTCTATAGGTATATACTTACTCTGAGCTCTGTGGCGTAGTTGTATTACGGTATGACTGCATTACTGAGGTGTTGGGTTCGTTTCCCGGGTCAGGCAAATTGATATTGGGTATTTTAAATTCAGTATCATCCCGGAGTCTGGACTTTGTGCCCGATATGGCAATAGGCTCGCCCCCTATCATATCATGAGACGGAATACGCATGGCGAAAACTTGGTGCACTAGTTGCGTCTCTGCCTATCCATTCGGGGATAAAATGCGCGACTCACGCCTTTTATCCCGAAGCTTTGCATACTTGTTTAACAGACGCTTCTAAAATGATATAGATTATATTTCTTTCCGGCATAGATAAACGAGAACGAACTTTATACTATGACAAACAGTATTCATTATTAAAATCTAGCATCTATTTCCTACAACAATGAATCACAGACAATGACGTCATTTGAACCCGTCAAGATAATATTACGATTTACTGGAAATGAAAAGTAAAATATCTATAAACTTTATAGCATAAAAAATTATAGATAAGCATATTTTAATGAAAATTAATTTGCTCTAACCCAAACATGAACAACTTTAATTAGTAGTCCACTTTTTCGCGTTAATTAATGTTTGATATTGCATGAAAAATCATTTTCGAATCTAAATATTATGCTAAGAATAATATTTTAGATAGCATATAACATTTAACGCGTATATTATTCGTGTTAACTCGCTAAACTTTATAAACTAGTATTACAACTTGGAGTTCTTGCATAAGCTATTTATGTGTTTAGTGATAAATAGCGTTGTCAGTTGTTTTAGCATCTATTTAGCATATATGTATAAAAAGGTGTTTTGATAGGATTTACTAGTAAATCAATTCGCGGAAACGTAACAATTAGGGGCAGGTTAGCCCTATGAACATTATAGAACACGTAGCAAATTTACCCCAGACGCAGTGGTATCTGATGGTAAACGGAGAGTCGTCCAGATAATGTCGAATGACGAGCGATAATTACTCCGTCAGTCGACACAATTACGCCGGCCTGTTTGAACCGGATATGGACAGGCTGATCACAGAATGCAACTAACGTGGGCCACTATTTCTCTTTTTAACCGAATTAAAAAAAAAGGAGGAGGTTATCAACTCGAGTTTTTTTTGCGTAAGCATTGGTGCCACAATTACATTTCGCCGGTTATGTTAGATCCCATGAACAGGGGGCGCACCTATTGGCATTTAGAACGCAATTCCACAGTCCTGGTTGAATGTCGGAAGAAAAACTCAATACCGCTTTGGCAGACCCTGGATTTGAACCCGAACACAGAGCGATAGTCGTACCGCTGACTTAATAAAACTACACCAAAATCGGTTTATCGATCATACGATTCATAAAATAAATTAAAAAGAATCGACAATAACCCTGTAGTCACTTGATTTCACATACAATACACATGGTAATGAAATGATTGTTGTGAAATTATAGTCAAGGTTGTACACATTTGCCAACGTCTGTAGCCTGAAATTTAATGTAGTGTGCAAATTTTTTGTCGGTTTAGTTTGACTTATAACAGGTGTCCTCGGCAATAAGTGTGTATACCAAAACGACTTGACAACAGTCATGTAAAAATATCAATTACGTTATGTATGACATCACAATGACAAACATGGTCACCATACTATTATTTTTTTATACATTTCTTTTTTTTATTTGGGTATGATGATTAGAATCATCTTTATTTTTACTACCTGTCAGTAATGCCTTTATGATGCATTGGCATATTAAATTAAGGTTTACTCACCTCATTATAAAAAAAGTGAATTGTGTGGTTATTCAACTTTAGACTCAGAGTCTTGAGGAATGATATGTAGTAAGCCATAACTTCTTCATCAGAGAAATCAAACTTGTGAACGATTATTGAGTTAACATGGTTATTGCTTAGTAGGTAATCTGTAAAGAAACACGTTTTTTTTATATAAACTCATTTGAATATGCAAATAAAAAATAAAGGTCACAAACATTTTCTTATACTATATGTTATATAATATCTCACTGCACTTTAAAGGATTCTCAACACCTGCCAAAAACATAAACTAATTGAATGACACAATGTAAACCTTGTTATTCTTCTATTTATTTTGATACATACATACATATACATATACACTCACGCCTCTTATCCCCGAAGGGGTAGGCAGAGGCGCAACTAGTGCACCCACTTTTCGCCATCATTCCGTCCCATGATGTGATAGGGGGCGAGCCTATCGCCATATCGGGCACAAATTCCAGACTCCGGACTGATACTGAATAGAAAAATTCAATATCACTTTGCCCGACCCGGGGATCGAACCCGAGACCTCAGCTTTGCAGTCGTACTGTAATACAACTACGCCATCGAGGCAGTCTTTATTTATTTTGATGTTAAAATAATTACCATTAATTAGGGAAATAACTAAAACTCAAAAGACTCTTAACAGAGTAGATTAAATATGTTCCATTCAAGTCTATTTATAAATGAAAGAGTGATATTATTTTTATCTTTTGTTATAGAAATAGTATGCCAATCACTAATTATTTACTCCAGACTACGAGATAATGTTATTACCGGAGTATATTAAAAGGGCGTTGACATTCATAACATGCCATTAAACACTAATAAAAACGCAGACCACATCAATAATACAATAACTGACTTGTTTATCAAGTGTTTTATTTTTCCGTAAATATAAAGGTCAATTGATTTCTTGGGTAAAGATATGATTTAGGAAATTATTACATACAATTTAAATTCAGAAACAAAATGTCAATACTTTTTAATTAGTTGAATAATTGATTGTATTACAAATTGTGTGTAAAAAGTGATGAAATTACAATATTTTTGGAAAAAAATCATAAAAATGTAATCCGTTTTTGGCTTGTAACTAGATCTACTGCATTTTAATAATCATATTATATTCTCAAGGATTATTTTGATTAAATATAAACACGCTGATAATAAAGTTTTAAACTTATTAACGAGTTGATTTATTTTCTTGTGCTTGTACTGTGTGTAAACATGATATATTATGTTCTCAGTATGTCACCTATTGCTGAAATAACAATAGGTAGGTATAATAGCAATATCAGCTAGCTTCAAGCAGTCATTATCTATGTACAAGCATTGTTTTAACTTGTAACATAATTTATTTATTTCCCAACATAAAATACATAGTACTAATAAAGTTATGCTCTTATCATATTTAAACCTATACTGGCTGATTGGACAGCACTCTCAAATGAGCACACACAGCAAACTTACAGTATACAAAGCAATATTGAAACCAATTTGGACTTATGGCATTCAGTTGTGGGGTACGGCCAGCCAAAGTAATATTGAAATATTGGAAAGATTCCAGTCAAAGATACTTAGGCTCATCTTTGATATCCCTCAATATATCAGCAACAAAATTATATATCAAGACCTAAAAATTCCAACAGTCACACAAGTGATTACAGAGTACAGCTTGAAATACCAGGAGAGACTTGCCAAACATCAAAACGAACTTGCTCTACGACTTAGTGGTGACGGTGGCCTGCATCATAGGAGACTAAAAAGACACAGCATCCCGACTCTTAAAGATAGATTTATCAGAAAGGATTGAGGCACTCAACTTAAAAGTGCCCACCCTGCTAAAATAAAATAAAATACAGACCGGATAAAGAAGTGGCTTATTGTTAAAAAATTATGACAGATTGCCACGACGCAGATATAAACATAAAAAAAAAAAAAAAAATCATATTTAAAACATAGTAATAGTAACTTACATAAAGATGTCTCATTCCTGATGTTTTCAAATAATATATTGAGAGTTTGCAGTAACTGTACACACACATATGATGATCCACCACATTTCTGTCTCATAATCCTCAGGAAATACGAAAGCATATTTTTCTCCAGGAAAAAACTATAAGAGATGAGAATTATTACACAAGGTTTAATTAAAACACAGGGTAATTCACCAATTCAACTAATTTAGTTTATTTTTATGTTAGTCAATGTTGTAATGTACCTATCTGAGGTATCACACTTTTCAAAAATGTGATACCCATTTAGAACTAAGAATCAAAGTATGGATTGCTCCGCAACACAAACAACAAGAGTAGTAGCATACTCTTTTTTAAGAATCTGTGTAGAGATTTCCATAGGGAAATCCGTTTGGGATTTTAGATCATGGAACAAACTTGGTGTCATGAAAATTTTTAATTTTATTGTTATTTCAACATAAGACATAGATATTATTTATTATGATTTTTATATTTTTAATGCCAATTTTATAAATGCTGTAATTTTATAATTGACTGCCTTGGTGGCGTAGTAGTATTACATTATGACTGCAATGCTGAGGTCTTGGGTTCGATTCCCAGGTCAGGCGATGTGATATTGGACTTTATTTAAATTCAGTATCAGCCCGGAGTTGTGCCCGGGAATTTGTGCCCGATATGGCAATAAGCTCACCCCCTATCACATAATGGGACAGAATATGCATGGCGAAAAGTGGGTACACTAGTTGCACCTCTGCCTACCCCCCCTTTGGGATAATGTGTGTTATAATTAAATCAAATATGTTTGTTTATGCAAGCACTAAACAATTTTTGATATTCAAACATGCTTTTATTTTTTCAGGTGAATTAAGTAGAACTCTATAATTGTAAAATATTTTATGTGAATATTGTTTACTGCAACATTAAACATACTTAATACAAAATTAATCTTAAAATACTATTAATCCATTAAATGTAATTATATGCTTGTCACAAATAATCAGGTAATCTTATCAAGAACATTTTAATTTAGCAATAAAACAAGAACTTTTGAACATATTATAAACATACTTACTCAAAGACTGAGCTGTCATTCTGATCACCCCATATTAATATCTCTGCTATACATCTCAAGGACTCCACTAATGTACCTCGATTACTCTCGGAAACTGTTGTGTTCTTACATAGAATGTTATGTAAATATTTCAACCGTTCCAAGGAATGGGGGTTTTTAGGCCGCCCCCATGTAGCGCCAAACCAACTTCTACTACGGAACATCACGGCACTAAGCACTCACGGCAGCTAAACAATACAAACACTGTACATTTTCGCTTATTCTCCTCATATTACGCACATCGTCATTCGATACCAATTAGTTAGGATCATCCACTTGTTTTCACCTTTATGAATACGATTGCACTAGTTTTTGTTACTTATGAACGGTAAGTATGATGGAGGTGTGTGTTTTGTGGTATATTCCTTTTTTTCCAATTCAAATGAGGTGTTGGTTGCTTTATTTTTTCTATTTTTTCGATCCGCTTACTCGTTGTAATTTTGACACTATGACAGTAACCTCACTGACAGCGGGATGCACTGTTGCCAACTCCAAGAAACAAAAAAATAACAGATGACTTATAAAAAAACAGAAGTAAGCAGTAGATTGGGGATTTTGACCGAGGAGCTATTTTCCCTCAGTAACGTCCGAGAAGTAGGGCAAGTCCATAGGGTGGGGACCAAAAAAAAAAGGCTTGCACCATTTTATGGAGTACTAATGTACTAACCTGAGCACAAAAACAGTGAAAATGCATGTAAAAACCAGTAAAAAATCTTTAAATCAAAAAACAGAAAAAAATCGACTAAACAAAAAACAGGGATGAAAAAGCAAAAATAGTAAATCTACTGTTAAAATAGTAGAGTTGGCAACACTGGCAACAAGTGTCACTTTTCACATTAGATTCGTTCAGTTATACGCATAATATTTTCGTCTTATTAATAATACGAATTTAACAGTAATAAATGACATGATTTCATAGAATATTTTTGAGGCTTTTATCTCCGAAGAGTAGGTATAGGCCCTGCCAGGGCACCCACTTTGCGCCATATGTTTTCCGTTCGTAATGTGTTAGTGGTCTATTCTAACCCCATATTATCCGGTACAAACAAACTCATGGCTAATATAGAACAGGAAAACCCAATATCCCTTACCGATCCGGGATTCGACCCTGGAGCCGCTGAGTAGTTGCCGACTACCGCGCTATCAATATAACTCCATGTGAATTCAAAAACTCAACACAATATACGTCAAAGACTATCTCGCTCTATTTTGAATAAGGGCTAGGGAACGGCGCAGTGTGAGAGGTATAGCAGAGCCGCTGCCTATTACTTTTTGTTTTACAAATGCAAAACAATTTTGCTAAAACTTTGTTATTCTTTTTTATTAGGCACCTTGAATACTTACTTATTGATAAGTCTCAAAGAAAAGCAATGAAAGTTTATTTACTACAGTAGGTGCTCACAATTATTATTATTACAGCAGTTTACACCGGCCGCTGCATTAGTCTCTAAGCCTGTATTGCAGTGACCAATAAGAATTAACGGAATATATTTTTTTTATCCCAAAACATCGTTGTAAATAAATAAATTTATAAAAGCTTATGTACTTAGTTAAAGTACACTTATATTATATACGTGTGTGTGTGCATGTTTAAATGTGCCTGCCCTAAACAAAACTTACAAGAATTTCCTCAGTAACCTCGGAGTTCATGCCTTGCAGCCTTACAGGAAGTATAACTACGTACTTATACATACTCTAAGCTTGCAGCCATTTTCTAACATATTGTATTTTACTTTATTACATTATTCAAATACCACTAAGTAATTAGCACTTATTATCCATTAGCAAGTACCATAACATTTTCTTTATAATATTGGAAATTGCTAATAGGAACTTAGTTTACCTTATCTGTGCCTAGGATATGAACTGTAAGATTCTTGGTTCGATTTCCAGTCAAGTTGGTAGCAAATAACTTTGTGATAGTTTGATATAAAAAAATGCTCAATTAACTCGTGACTGGAATTTATGCCTGATATCGTTTATGGAATGATCTTTTGTTCATATAATAGTCGATATAAGCTAATTGGGGATAGGTACATACCACAGTGAACCTGTACTGTCTAGGTACAGTATTTCCATCTCTACTTATCTTTTGGAAGATAGAGGTCTTAACTTTTGATAATCCTACTAATATTATAAAGGCGAAAGTTTGTAAGAATGTATGGATGTATGGATGTTTGGATGTTTGGATGTATGGATGTTTGTTCCTCTTTCACGCAAAAACTACTGAACGGATTTCGATGAAATTTGGCACGCGGGTGGTTTGGCACAAGCTAGTTATAGTATAACTAGTTTTGCCCGCGGCTCCGCCCGCGTTAAAAAGTTTTTCCGGGATAAAAGTCCCGCTTTATGTTTTCCCGTGATAAAAAGTAGCCTATGTGTTAATCCAGGATATGATGTACCCGTGTGTCAAATTTCATCGAAATCCGTTCAGTAGTTTTTGCGTGAAAGAGGAACAAACATCCATACATCCAAACATCCATACATTCTTACAAACTTTCGCCTTTATAATATTAGTAGGATAGGTAATAACAGAATATTCCTGCAGTGATTATTAGAATAACATATTACCTAATGTCGTATGAAAATACCCTACAGGATTAACCATCCTCGAAACCCATCAGGAATAACATTTGCTGGAGCCCTATTTTTCCAACTCTCGGAAATGTCAGATCGAACTTCAAGTTAATTTGACTGTTAATTATAATTATGTATTTTATTTTATAGCGACGTTAATGTTTAGGTTTAGGGTAGAGCCAATCATGAAAGCTACAAAGCTTTCGAAACGTCGCCTTTGGAGAAAAATAAACGTCGAAATACCGCGATAAAATCCAAAAACTAGTTTTATTTAAATATTTTGTTACTTAAAGGTACCTAATGTTATATTGTAAGTAGGTAAATTTTTCTTGTGTCTTGTTTTTATTAAGTAGTGCCTACTTATGCACTTTATTTGGCTACGAACTTTGACTGTTGTACAAGTCTTCTATGAGGTACAGTACATGGGTAATCATTAAGTATAAAATAAAACACACGTAAATGGGCAGTTAGAATCTTTTATTAGTTTTTATTTTATTACTTCTAATTGAGTATCAAAAATATAGACTATAATAATTGTCGGACGGATACTTCTTCGATATAAAACTGTTTTATAAAATTAAAGATTTTATTGTGACATTAATTGACTACAATATCTTGATTGGCATAGCCTAAGTTTACAGTAATAATTTCTAAAATATATAGTTTTTACAACTCATTAGTAAATAAATAGCAAACAGTATTTATTTACAAAGTCAGGCCAATAGGTACTTATAGTGAATTACACAATTAATCGAATACATTAATGAACAGGTAATTAATATCAATCTTGACAATTTTTTCAGCATCTGAGAATGCTTCAAGCTCCACGGTTTATAGATTTTGAAACCTATAATATAGATGATCTTGCAGCATAAATATAATTTCTGCCATAATATTTTGTCTTTGTCTGTCATTTAAGCAGCTTACATTTATGAATTTAACAAAATTTATTCTGTCGCTTCTATTCAATCGCAACTATGTCGATCGAAAAAAATCGAGAGTCTTGTATTGTATCCTAAAATATTGTCATAAGCCAATTAGCCATGGCTATTGAGTTAAAAATTCCGCCTTTGAAGAACATTTAGCGGCACATAAACTAAGGTACACTTTTCATCTAAATACTGATGCTACTAAAACCAGATTTTGAATAGGTATTCGCCATATATGTAAGATATAACATATATCCATTATACAAGTTATATCCGTGTGCCACCATGTGTATCAACATAGCTTCAAAAATACATTTATTTTTATGTTTTATTTAGGTACATATTCCACAATTTCCAATCTAAATTTTAATTATCAACTTATGTAACTTGCGGTAGTGATGACAATTTTATTTACGTTTATTGCAAATTTCAATATATTCCGATCAAAATATATAATGTTTTATATACGACCTTAACATATACGTGCATATTGCTGGTACATTTCATAATTAAATCTATTTTAGAATAACTTAAATTATAATAAATATTACCTATAATAATAAATTACTAATTAACTAAGCACTGACTCAATTTCCTATAAATGATGGAGTTATATAGCAAGAAACATTAGATTATTAATATTATGGAATTTTCTAATTATGTAAGTTGTTTTCAAGTACAGTATAAAAATAAATGCAGACATAATAATAGTATACCTATATAACTTTATAACTAAACCGTAAGTAACACAGGCATTTAATATTAAATAATATTGCAAGCATACAAATCAAAATACCATACCTAAGAAAAGAACCACAAAATAAAAGTTACGTGAACTAGAGAGTTCTTGAAATACATCATTAGTTTTACAGGCGATCGTAACTTGTATACTAAATAATACCGTTTAACATTTCGAGTGGCGCATTAACGTGTAATTGAGGTATTATTTATGATTTAACTTTTGCTTCGTGGGTAATTACATTATTTATTATCAATTATCAAAACTGTTCAGACGACTGTAATTAAGTTCATGCTAATCATAAGGCTGATCTCACACTACAAAATATTATGTATTTTACATTTCACCCAACCCTGAATGCGTCAATCGTCATATGAATGGGTGGTTATTATCGTGTTCTCACATTTATGTGCGTAAGTGCACTTTGAATACCTTAAAGCATTGAACAATGTTTACAGACATCGCGGCTTTCTTCCCAGGAATTTAATTTCTGATTTTCTATAGAAATTCCCTTACTTTACAACTTACAAGGCAAGTTGGTCCACATGTTGCTAGCCTACATCGACTCGATACGAGTCATTCGTACATATCCTAATCTAAACGGGTCACTTAAGGGTAGAAGTTTTGAAGAGCATCCGAATAAATTGAGTTGTACGTGTCTCTGAGGACGTACACGTTTTCACCAGGCTTACCGTTAAAAACGTACTGACCTTTCAAATTGGTCACTTTAGAATTAGATGGTACGGGTTTGGGCTTCGGTTGGTAAGTAGGGACATTGTAGCTTGGACGGGCTGGCATCATTGGTTGACCGTAGCCAAACGGATCGACTTGCATTTGCGGAACTTGTGCGTAAGCAGGAGCCCCACTCCACTGGTAAACCCCAGTTGGCTTCCCATTCGAAACAAAGTCAATTGGTAAATTAATGAACGGATCAGCGACTTGGGGTGGAACTGGTTGTGGCATCAAAGGAGACATAGGAGGACCAATGCTGGGCGGTTGAGAAACGTAACCTAAGCCTGGCACAAACATGTAAGGAGTTGGAGGCAACCGAATGTAGAAGATGGGAGAGTTGTCGTACTGCAAAGAGTTGATGCTGTCGTTTGGATAAGCCTCTCCGTTGCCGTTCTTCTTCTTACTCTGCTGGCGGCGTCTGGTTGGAAGGGTTCGGGATATCTCCTCTTCTTCAAAGTTTTCATCATTGACGGCAAAGTTTACGTCATCATCATCGTCAGCATAGTCGAAACTAGATGTTAAGTAAGAAGGATAATATCCAAAAAGGTTTAAAGCCTTGTTTCTTCTGTTGGTTGGCACTGCTTGCGTGGTGGTGGTGGCTTCTTTGAATTCTTCTTGAAGTTTGCTGTCTCGGCTCGTCTCATCAGGAAGTTTTGCTGCTCGTGATCTCCTCGGAGCGCATTGTGAGTCGATGATAAGGCTCAAGAAAACCACCGCCAGGAACAAGTGTCTTAAGTACTCCATTTTCAGCCTGAAAAGATAAAATAATACAAATTTTATTTTTGTTTTACAGATGCATATTTACTTTTTTAACTTTCAACGGACACATGGACGGAAATACATTCGTAGGGAAAAAAATGCAAATTAACAAAAAAAAAACAAATAATATAGAGTCGATATTTGTCAGGCATGTTACAAAAAGGATTTGATGTTGTAACCTTTTCTAGGGAACCTAGTTACGGACTAATCGTTAGATATAGTAGGTATGTAAGTTTCAAACCAAGGCTCTAATGTTATACGTTAAAAAAATCTTAATTCTGAACTTATTGCAACATTGTTTCAAAGACAGATTAGTATTCCCTGAGACTCGCCGAGATTCACCGCTCGGTGTTATAAAATGCATAGCACTGTTGAGTGCCTATCCTGGCTCACAGGATAGTCAGACAGTGTTCCAGTAATTTCCTATAAATTTTAAGTAAGGTTGGCATTACCATACACGGATTCTTCATCAAAGGGTTTTATTCTGCGATAAAATTTATCAGATTATAATAAAATATTACGCCGCTTGTCTCTTTAACCGGCGTGCTTTAAAATTTAATAGAATTGCATGGAATAATTAGAATATAATTTGTGCAATCAAAAGGGAAAAACATATTTTTATCAATATGTAAATTTATATTGAGTGTGATAGCTGTAGATATGATATTACTTTGTTACGATAAAGCAGATGCCAAAGTATCCGCCGAACCTAGGCATTAAAAGTCCCATCAATCAAAGTAAAAACAAAACGACAAAATCTATAAAATTCACAAAACTCGCGGAGTACGCTAACAAAAAAAGCAATTTTTAAAGTCAAACTACGTATGAAATATACAAAAGAACTATACAGTTGACCACATCACGTGACATCCTTAACACAGAGTTATGTATCTGCCGGTGACAGTAATTGAAACGCTACATTTGCAATGATTAATGATCTGTCAGTAGGCTGTTCGCAATAACATCTTATTTACACTGGACGCTGTTTTTATTGATATGTTTTTGCTCAAACAGTATGGAAAGTAGACTCAGTCAGCTAATTCGCTCTATATCAAAGAAATAACGTATGTATTAGAAACAGTTTTTAGTACGCGTCAAGTATCAAAAAAACATGATCGATATACTCTCATAATCAGATGGGTGCGTTAATCGCATTTTCACATTTAAACAGGAAAATATGGAGTAAATTTACTGGTGGTAGGAGTCTCATATGTAAGAGTCCATTTGGATGGGTACCACCGCAATGTCTATTTCTACCGCCAACCAACAGTGTGCATGCACTGTTGTGTTTCGGTTTGAAGGGCATTGTAGCCAGTGTAACTACAGGACATAATGAGACTTAACATCTTATGTCTTACTATGACGAGCGCAGTGGAATACCACACAGTACTATGTAACTCAAGGTGCTGGATGGTGCTTCTACTGTTCATGGATGGTCGTATCGCTTACCATCAGGCGAACGGCATGCTCGTCTCGTCATTCGATGCCATAAAAAAAAAGGTAAGGTAAGATCGAGAACGTATTTTTTCCGTATCCTGACATTCCAGCTAAAGTTTACTACTAAAATTCTATAGTTACGTTAATAGCCACCTATTGTTTCGTATACTGACGGTATTATGTAACTTCCTTGGTCCCCAAAAATCGATGATAAAATTCTTCCCTTTGTTGAAACCTTTGCTACAACTTTAAGTTTATACATAAAAAATGTACGATATTATATTAACACAGCATTACCTAGTATTTTTTATCACCTGAACAATAGATATCTACATGTCTATAGCTATCGTATCTGACATAAATTCACTGCCTACGTTAGCTCCTATTAAACTGGACATCTTCTTTAATTACCCAACAATGTATTGCTCCTATCCAGCTCCATAAACGGGGTTGAAATGTGTCACTTTGCCTCTCTATTTTTAGCCCCCAACTAGAATAAACGAGATATGTAAAAAAGAACCACATCAGTTATTACTTGTGGTTCTACAAGGCCGGTTCTTACCCTAACCACTTAACCAACTGTTAATCTACTTATCCTTTAATGTTTATTTAAGACGGATGAAATCTATCTGTAATTTAACATTAAAAGTTTCAATACCGACTGATGAAGGTTTGCATTATCGATTATGAATCGATTTGATAGCATCGAAGTGAATAATACCCATATATGCTTAGAAAATAGATTGAAGGTTTCCTATCCAACGTTGGAGAGTATAGGGGTAGAAATGTGTGAGGGAAAATCAATCGTGTGACCGGAGGCATACAGAAAGTTTTATGCTGCAGTGGGTATAGATTATCTACGATAACATGGCTCGCCCCTCCAAATTTCCAAACGTTTAAAAGTGTTTGCGAAAGTATTTACAAAGCCTCACCAAGACTCACAACTCATGTGTGGGTACGTGCCGAGTCAGCCGACAATAAGGAAAATAAATCCATGGATTTGTGGCTCACTGAACGGTGTCACTAATATCAAATTATCGCGCGCGCCATGTTATCGTAGTTCATCTATACCGCTTGCGGCTCCACGCGCATGAAGCCAGTATATTTTTCCGGGACAAAAGTAGCCTTTATATTAATCCAGGACATGGTCTATTCGTGTACCAAAGTACACCCAAATCCAAGTAGAAGTTTTTACATCTACTTCTGATATAGATTGACTCGTCTTTACAAATTTTCGAATTTATAGTACCTATTGATTTTAACGCGCTGGATGCGGGCCACTTTTGACAGGTCCATCTGGCAATCTTTGGGGGAGGCCTATGTTTAGCAGCGGACGTCATATGGCTGATGATGATGATGATGATGATTGATTTTGTAAGTAACGCAGTGTAGAGACAAGAAGTATAGTGTAATTCAAAATTCTCGATTGCTCGTCATTAGCTTCCATTTTTTTTTTATATTATACTCTTATTACATTATTTACTACACTAGTTAATAGCAAATTTTTAATAATACGTGCCTACATAAAATATTTTATAGAACTCAAGAAACGAATTATGGTCTCACTATGACTTCCTATATTATCTTGCGCCATTACCATGTTCAATTTGTTTTTCAATATCCATAGATATTTTTACACCTCCATAAAACAATGATTGCACGCACGATGGGCTGTTAAATGGAGGAAAATGTTTTAACCATCATTTTGTACGAAGTATGGAATTGGCTAATTTTTATATTTTTACATCATCTCAGTTGTTGGGGTAAATCCGAAAAGGTTTTATAGGCCTAGTAACTTATGTACATTGTATTAATTGTTACTTTGATTTTGTTAATTATGCTGTTAAGAGAAACTTAGTAAAGGAATTTTAATGCACGCAATAATAAAATGTACTAAAATTTATGTTGAAAAAAATATTAAAAAGAGATGCAACAGTAATATTCTCTGTAGGTACATACTCATAAATGCAAATGTTTGTGAGATGTTTGCGCCAAATAAAGCAATTACCCAACGAATTCGGATGACAGCCACACAGATAAACCATAATATCCTGATTTAACATACGAAGCATTTTATCCCGAAACATACATAGCAAATTCTGTGTAATGATTTCTACGCGTAGCCCTGAGTTTCATCTATGAATCTATATAAAAATAAATGTGTGCGTGTAAGTTCACTATGGGTACTTAAACGGCTGGAACGAATTAAATGAAATTTTTATGTAATCTTAGGTAAGCTCAGCGAGTGTTTCTTGTAAAGTTTAGTAGCGATTGGATGAATATTATTTTAGTACTTTGTCAATTTTGTGTTATCGTCGGCATCTAGCTCTAGCCGTATTTATAAATAATAGACCTAGCCGATAATGTAGCATTTTAATGATGAAAGAATTTTTAAAATTGGTCCAGTAATTTTTGAGTTTATTCGTTATAAACATACAAAAACACAAAAAACTAACTAATCATCGTTCCTTTTTATAGTATTAGTATAGATTATTAGTGCTATCCATGTGAAGCCGAGACGGGGCGCTAAATAAAAAAAATATCATTGCATTCATCATGTCAGTCTAATTACCTCTTCCGCTGATAATTAGCAAAGCCTCTTACATGCTTTCTAAATTTTATTACCAGCTGAAATAAATTAGTCAATAAAATGTAAATAGCTTTTAAAATATTATTTTAGATGATTAGGCACTTAGCGGCACAAAACGTTTTTATGTTGACATAAGTGTAATTATAACAAATTGCGATACATTAGGAGAAATTGAAAGTGAAATTAAAATACGATTTACATACAGTAGGAAATGAAAGCGAAAAGTATTTTTACAACAAATTGCTCATTTCAGATTCTTTTATAATAGTTTCTCGAGCATCGTGTGTCGCACAAAAAACATAAAAATTGCTTTTGAAATCTTTTTATTGTAACATGTTCACCATACATTTCGATTTGTTGTATCTTACCTGCAATTGGCTTGCACATTTGAACCACTGTATTATTATCTCCTATTTTAATTTTTTTTTATGTAAGCTGCTGGCGTATCATAAATAAATGAATAAATATATTGTCAGGTATACCCCAATCGATACCTAGATCATAATAAACGATAGCCTAGTTGGGAATGGAACGGTCTGCCGAGACAATGTCCGGAGATTCAAAACACAAGGCACACACGTCTGACTTTTCGAAGTTACGTGTGTATTGTTTATCAATTATCGTTCGCTTTAACGGTGTATGAAAACATCGTGAGGAAACCTACATACCTGAGAATTTTCCATAAGAATTTAGAGGGCATGTGATTTCTGCCAACCCGCACTAAGCCAGCGTGGTCGACTATGGCCTAACCCCTCTCAATAGCAGAGGAGGCCCGTGCTTAGTGGTGGGCAGTATATAATACAGGGCTAATTGCATTGCATTGCATACCTAGATCACGTACATGGACTATGGAATGCAATCTACATCTACAATAAAAGTTTTATGTCAAGGTCCCAAGATTATTATACTTTGATGAACTACGCATATTCACGCCTTTATCTCCGAAGGGATAGGCAGATACGCAACAAGTTCGCCTACTTTTTGCCGTGCGTATTCCGTCCCATGATGTGATAGGGGGTGAGCCTATCCCCATATCGGACACAAATTCCAGACGCCAGCCTGATACTGAATAGAAAAATCGAATATCATTTTGCCCGACCCGGGGATCGAACCCGAGACCTCAGCATTGCAGTCGTACCGTAATAAAACCATGCCACCGAGGCAGTTGTTGAACTATGTTATTTAAATCCTCGTAACATTAAGTCCATGTTGTTTCATCCGTGTTAAGTAAAGTTATCGGTCTTGTGTTACACTGGTCGAGCCTTCACCTCGCCGTGAATTTGCTTACAATGAACCAGTGTAGTAAAAGCTTTAACTTTACCTGACTATGGTGAAATAACCTAGCTCAAAGTGTAGCGCACACGCTGTCTACTTGTTGCCAAGAAACTACTGTGAAAGAACTATACTACTGTGAAACTGATAATTGCTCGAACAACTTCAAGAACTGTCACTTTCATAGTGTAGTGTTTCCCGGCAACAATTTGACAGCCTATGCGTAACTTTATAGTCCATTAAGATTGCGTGTATTTGCTTTATACTTACTAGTAAACTATTTTAAAATACTAATTTAAAATCTATGCTCCTAGTTTGGTTCACTTATGCATTTATGTAACTAACAGCGTTTATCAGCAAGCGCTTAAAACTACATTAATTAAAATGCTTTCATACAATGTATTACAAAATAAATTTATTAAACACTAGGCTGAAATACCAACCACGTGTGTATTCATTAAATTTTATAATCAATTATACCAAAGGAATATATTAAGCAGGCATATCTATACATTGATCAGACTAAAATAGTTTTAAAACCACGTTAGGGCCCTACAAATCAACGCCTTCGCTTGTACATAATTTATAATGTAATTAAGGTGCGTTTCACAACTGCAACTGCTTTTCATCAGATCAGAGAGCCCATCACGCTCGGCGCATTGTAATCATCTCGTATTTTATAGTGAACCGAAATTAATATATGGATGGCCACTTTGTCCGGCTCTTTTTGTACACTGACGTAATATTTAAGGGCTTAGAGTTAGAATAAAGAAAAAAATATGCTTATCTCTATTATGTCGAAATAATTTTAAGGTTAGTTTCCGTGCTAAGTTTATTATTTATTTAGGTTTGAACTGATCTTAGAATAATGAGAAATATAATATATAGACTTCTGCTCTCGGTTCCGTCCGCGTGAATGAGATTTTACGGGTTAAAAGTCTCGCTTTATATTTCTCTGGGATAAAAAGTAGCCTGTTATTCGCTGATAATGTAGCTTCATATTGGTGAAAGTATTTTTCAAATCGGTTCAGTGATTTCGGAGCCGACTCAATGCAAACAAACAAACAATCAAATCTTTCCTCTTTATGATATTAGTATAGACTAGGCGTAGCTCGCGGCTTCGCCCACGTGGAAAGCCTTTCCGCTACGAAAGTCACTAGAACACAGAACGACGCCAGCGTTATATAGTTATACTTAAAGAATCAGATAAAAAATATCCATAATTTCCATGGGAGCAAGTTACTGGGACAAAATTATTCTATGTATTAATCCAGGACATGGTCTACCCGTGGGCCAAATTTCATTCAAATCCGTTCAGTGGTTTGTGCGTTTTCTTCTAACAAACATCCAAACCTTTTCACAAACTTTCTCATTTATTAATTCATTTAAGATAATTATAACGTAGAATAAATGTAAATAAATATAGATTTCACGCAAAATATTATTATTATGCATAGCATTTGTATTATTTGTAGCCATCTAAACTATTCCAAGAAAGATGTAACGAGTTATTTTAATTAGTAATTGCGAGTGGCCACATTGCTGTTAGCTTGGTGTAATTCTACTAGGGTAACCATTTCCATCACTGGAGACCAACGTTCACTCAGAGTAAGGTCATCAAATATGGCTTCGACGTATCACATTTTACTTCGAAAAGCAAGTGTGTAATTGTAGGTAACGCCCACAATAAATATTATATTATATGTAAGTTAATAGGTGATGAAAAAATACCTGCGACGAAAACTGGGTGCCCTAGTTACGCCTCTGCCTACCTCTTCGGGGATAGAAGGCGATACATTATCTACGAATATAAATAAAAAAAAAAAACATTCGATGCTAGTCAACCCTAATCACTCATACGATTATCATTAGACGAGACCTGACACTTAACATTGTACTTAAGTATACCAATTTGTACGCGATATTTTACTGGCAATAAAATTATAATAAACGGTTGTTCTAGTTGTGTTATGTAACGCTGCACTGGGTACATTGGCTTCGAATGTAATATGAAAAAAAAACAGATAAGTGCGAGTTAAGCACGCGTACCAAGAGTTCCGTACAAAATACCTTTTTTTATTAAAGTACATAATGTTTCATTTTTTTTATTGTGCTGTATGACATTACTTTTTGCTTAATTTCATGGTTCTACGTCAACGGGGAGTACCCTGTAGGCTTATATTCTCTCGTGAAATCGCAAAATATGCGTCATAAACGGTCATATTTTTTTATCGGTTTGACCCATAAGATATTCAGCTATGAAAGATCAAGGCCGAAAGAAACCGCAAGCCCGAGTATTAGATTTAATTTCAACTTGATACATTACGCATTCTGAGCAAAAGAGTCTTGCAAGACTGACGAACAGATGGACCGACGGACAACATAGTGATTCTATGAGGGTTCGTTTTTGTGGTACGGAACCCTCAAGAGCACTTTGTTTGTTACCAGCCAGATGTGAAAATCACCGTAGCCAAGATGCTTTCTTTTCGGTGGACAGACGACCTTGTAAGTCACAGGAACCCGCTGTATGTAGGCCGCTTCGAACATATTGGTCTCGAAATCTTTGGGGGAGTCCTATGGTTCAGCAGTTGAGTTCCGAAGGTAAAGAAAAACAAGAAAATGCTTCTTACAATCGTTAATTCTAATTTTATGTATGCGTATGGCGTATCTTAGCCATATACTAACACGCTCACGCCTTTATCCCTGAAAGGGTAGGCAGATGCGCAACTACTGCACCCACTTTTCGCCGTTATTCCGTCCCATGATGTGATAGGGAGCGAGCATATCGCCATATCGGGCACAAATTCCAGACTCCGGGCTGACACTGAATAGAATAACATAATATCACTTTGCCCGGCCCGGGAATCGAACCCAAGACCTCGGCATTGCAGTCATACCGTAATACAACTACGCCACCGAGACAGTCAAGGCAAGTAAAAAAATCAACTCAACGGAAAATAAACTTAAATGGCAGAAGACTACTTGTAATATTTTTTACATTATAATATTATTTAAGTAACCGTGACAAATTAGTTTGATTACGGCTATAACGAGCGTTGTAATATAAAATGTTAAGTTTAATGTTAGTAGCCAGTCGTAATGAAATGCTTTTAGATCATTATAATATCATCATCATAAGTACTACAAAAAAACAAGGTAAGCTTTGGCAGATTTATAATATTTAAAAGATTATTAAAAGTATGAAAGTAAAACTCCGAAGTTTTGTTTTTAAAATAAAGTTGTATGTATTATGTACCTACCTAACTCAATATTAGTTATTTATTACCATATTTATATTTAAATAAACCTTAGATAAAAATAATAATAAAATACTTGTAATTATTTTATATACCTAAGCGTTTGAGCAGTCAGTTTATGAAACAAAATGTTGTAAGTTAAGTCTGTTTAGCGGTAATTTTATGAGGAAAATGTTTATAAATTTAAGTCAGTTTTCTTTAAATAGGCAACAAACACAAAATCTTGGTGGTTCATTGGTTCAATGGAATAACTATTTTTACTTGCATAACGTAAGAGATTTGTACTGAGAATTGAAATACTGATCATCATTCTTTGAAAAACATTTGTTATACACCTTGTTTATGCATTAAAGTGACGATTCATTGTACTCTAGTTTTCCTATTGTTTTGATGCATCTGTCAATTTTGCAAATATGTCCATTAATTCGTTGATATAGACTTAAACTATGTAGCTTATAGATACATACGTACTACGATCTGTAGTAAACACTGGGTAGCCACCCTACGCAAGTTCGTAATGTACAATATAAGACAATCGATTAATTTTGAGAACAATAAAGTCTATCCAACAATAAGTAGTTCCAAGTACAAATAATTCATAATTTGAAATTATAAATGAACGTCCTCAAGTATTTTGAAACGGACAATGAAATTGGCAACTTATCTGTTGCTCAATGATAAATTAATCAAGTTGAACATTACATCAATGAAGTTGAAACATTTTTTATATTGCTTTAATCAAATCCCACGCGTGAGTATAGCTCATTATTCACTCACTTAGCGGTTAATTTGACATTATGACAAACCATACCTATTGGTAGAATATAATATGGGGTCAATAACTGATGAGATGATTGGCACTTATAGATAATAACCAATGCTTATGCATTTAACGATATGGGTAATATTTGCGCCGATTATAAACAAAAAGTCTAAACACGCCCACTATTTGGGGCTCTTGAAGCGTAATACCACAAACAGTTTTATTTTAAATTGCATCTATAAACTTAATAAGCATAATTAGATGGCACTTTAAAGAAAATCATATTACTAGGATATCGATATCTAAATAAAGCCTCGATTTCATCATAGCGATGATTTAAAACGTATCATTTTATAATTGCCTCATAAACGGTATTAGCGTCTTTTGCGTTATATGTCTCCTTTCCGTTTTGAGGTAGTAAAATGAAACGCACAATAACACCAATAATGTCACAAATAGCAGAAACTGCGATTAATAATTGCTAGTCCGAAGCACATGGAGCGAAATAGAACCGTTACGTAAATACTCAGATGTGCATCAATTCTTTATAGAATAATTGTCATGCCTCTTGTTAGTATTAAAAGTAATAATTTTTGTATTACCGTACTAGGTATTGTTGGCGATCTTGAGCGTGCTAAAGAATAGATTCCGAGGCTATATAAAATACTATAATAATATGTTATTCCAGGACATAGGGCATGACATCCATTTCATACCAGCTCTGTATTATATACTGCCCACTGCTGAGCACGGGCCTCCCCTACTACTGAGCGGGGTTAGGCCTTAGTCCACCACGGTGGCCTGGTGCGGGTTGGCAGACTTCACATACCCTCAAAATTCTTTGAGCATGATACCTTTGTGCTAAATGTCATTCAAAACCGTTGAGCAGTTTTTATGTTTTCTTCAACGAACGTCCAAACAGCTTGGAAGTTTTCGCATGATTTAATGTCAGCTTTGAAAACCAGTAGGTAGCTATCCAGATACAGCAAGTAAACATAATCCACGGACAGATTTACCCTTGTCTACTCATATTCAAATGTGATGTAACTTTTATTGTAATCAAATCTATTTCGTTCAAAACTCAGAAACAATAGTCATTATGAGCGATGCCCTCACGATTCGAACTTTAATAGTCAAATCGTGATATTTAGCTGAACATGTAGCATGTAAACACTTCATTGTTTAAGTCGTACAATTCACTATTGCCGGAAATTATTATGATTGATATCTCCAAATGAGTCGCAGAGATCGACCAATCGGAAAAGATTGATCGCGGCATTCGCATACAAATTTTGAAAGGTATTTTTTAGAAATTGATCTAGTTAGCTATCGGGAGTGTTCATTAATTCAGCTATCAATGGCGCCAATCCAATTTTTTTGTCAGGTAATTGAAGACGGCATATGTCACGGTAGACCGTGGTCTTCTTCTTTGTCGCTTTCTTTATGACTGTTGGTCGTGACCGCTTTGGTAAGCCTTGGTGGTGGCGCTGACGAGCTGCTTCCACTCCACCCTGTTTGTGCCTATCTCAGAGCATCCTTGACTGGGATTCCCATGACCTCTCTGATGGTGTCAGACTATCGGGTAAGTGCTCGGCTTCTACCTAGAAGCCGAGCCTTTTGCCATCTCCAGTACCCACCACAACCAGCTTATCCAGGTTGGCTGACTGCCTTCGTGCTACATGGCTAAAATACGAGAGGACCCGCTGATAGAAGATTGTTTGTAGACAGCGGTACACCATACAAAAGCATTGATCTCATGTCCATGAGCGAAAGTGATAACTGATAACCATCATCTACCCTAAAAGACAATAAATGCGAAGCAACATGTTTCATTACATACGTACAATCAACAGCATAAGTATCTGAACAAAATTTCAAATCTTCTAAATACGCGTTAAGTTAAACTGACACATTTTTTCTTCGTTTGAAGTAAATTAAATGTGTTATTTTATTTTTGTGAAGAGAAAAAGAGATTAGTAAGGATACAAAAGTATGTAGGCAATTTTAAATTTTGAATTTGTTCAGCTACTAATGCTCTTGACTGTACATAAACACGCATGCTATCGCCTTCATTACAGTAAAATTAAACAATTAAGTTAATCTCGGAACAGATAGAAAGAAAGAAAGAAGAAAGAAAAATCATTTATTGTCGCAGCAGGAAGCATAGAATAAAAAAAAAAACACAAAGTAATAATGCTAACGATACTATAAAAAGTAAGCACGACGTTAAACTCCATGTCCACGCCGCGACAATTAGGTGACCAACTCAGCATAAGCTGTGTTATGATGTGAGCCAAAAACACAGCACTGTTTTTCAGTGGTCACCTAAGGTAACGTACCTCATATAAATCACGATGGTATAAAGGCAAGCACCAATTGACGTGTTAACGAGACTTCATCAGAAGTTAGCTTTGTCAATTCGGACAGGCCATTTGTCTCGTCTAATACGATTTCACGCGAAGTGAGGCTTATCTAGTTCAGAAGTTAGCAATTATTATATAACCACCGGTTAGTTTTGTAGTTTAATCGTTTAATCCCAATAATATTGTAAAGGCGAAAGTTTGTAAGAATGTATGGATGTATGGATGTTTGTTCCTCTTTCACGCAAAAACTAATGAACGGAATTCGATGAAATTTGGCACACGGGTAGATGATGTCCTGGATTAACACATATGCTACTTTTTATTCCGGGGAAATATAAACCGGGACTTTTATCCCGGAAAAACTTTTTAATGTGGAGCCGCGGGCAAAAGCTAGTTAATGTATAAAGTAATGTAAAATGTGTATGCACTAATTCACGCACTATTTTTTGTGCATCTCGATTTAAGTACATAATTTTGTTAAGTTGTTCGTGTATGCAGGTCGTGTACGGCTTAAATTGTAACGGCATTTAGCTTGAGACTACTATTAACTTTATTACAGTAATGAATTATGTGTTAATGTACGTTACATTAGCGTTACTTAATAAATAAAGATAAAATTTATTATGCAAAGAAGCAACTATTGCATGTTTTCGTTATTTCCTTACCTATTATTATATTTGGGAATAATGATATGTACTCTTCTTTAAATTTTACTCATTAAACTTTGAAGAATATTTTTGTACTCTTTTGCAGCTCTAGAAAAATCTATCGAATTAAAAAAGATGTCATCAAGCAATGGAAAACTTAAAAAAATCCAATACAATGATACCTAGTCTAATTATTTTTAACAATATAAAAAATAAGACATTAAATGAGTACCTATTAATGTCTTATTTATATTGTCATGAAATATTATTCAATTAATTAATCACACTAAACTATTGCTACCACACTAAACTATTTTAGAAAATAATGATGTAATAATATTACATATCATTCTGATAATAACAACACTAATATTTATTTATATATTTTTTAAATTTTATATTTGATTTTGATTGTTTGAATTTGATCTTTCTTAATTATCCTTAAAGCTTGTTGTGGTTGTCTGTTATTCAAATTGCAATTAATCCAAAACTGTTTTATTCTCTTTATTTGTAACTAGCTTTTGCCCACGGCTTCGCCCGCGTTAATAAGTTTTTCCGGGCTAAAAGTACATAAAAACCTTCCCGTTGAATCACTCTATCCAACACATTTATTTGGATAAAGATTAATATTATGACGTTGATACAACTCTTAACAAATAATGCATTAATTTCGACCAAATGTGATTACCATAAAAACGGTTCTAGTGAGTTAATCTTAAAAGATAGACATATACTGTCCTAGACATTTTTTTAGATCATTTCAAGAGGAATAATTCTTTCATACATATATTTTTGGTATCTTGAACAGTTTTCGCAGCGCACGCAATGGAAGCCCTTAAGGATGAATAATTTTCCCCGTTTTTTTCACATTTTCCATTATTTCTTCGCTCCTAATAGTTGCATCGTGATGTTATATAGCCTAAAGCCTTCCTCGATAAATGGTGTATTCAACACAAAAAGATTTTTTCAATTCGAACCAGTAGTTCCTGAGATTAGCGCGTTCAAACAAACAAACTCTTCAGCTTTATAATATGAGTATAGATTGTATGTAGTATTTTTAATTTCGTTGGCAATCCTTAGCAAATAAATTAAAATAAAAGAATGATATGACCACATAACAAGGATAGGAGGGTACGACATAACACTTGCTTGAATTTTTTGCTCTCGATAATATACCAAGTAGTTAATTAAGACATCACTGATAATGTAATTGTAATCTAATTACAATGTAATCTCACGGTCATGGCATGGCAGAAACGAACAACCAGACACGAAGTTTAATGCTAAATAACTAATTAGGGTTGTGCGCGATGATATGAATAAGAAATTCTTTTTAATTTTAATTTTTAATGCCTCGGTAGGGCAGTTATAGGTATTACGGTACGACTGCAATGCTGAGGTCTTGGGTTCGATCCCCGGGTCCAGCAAAGTGATATTGGGTTTTTAACACGCTTTTATTCTGTTCAGTACCAGCCCGGGTCTGGAATTAGTGCCCGATATGGCGATAGGCTCGCCCCCTATCATATCATGGGACGTCGAAAAGTCGGTGCATTAGGTGCGCCTCTGCCAACCCCTTCGAGGATAAAAGGAGTAAGTGTATGTGTTTAAGTAGGCATACATGGATTTAGTCTTCACAAAAAATAATGTACAAGTTTATTTATAAATGTTATTATGATAGTCGCTAGTTTTTTAAAGTGAGGAAATAAAATACGCTCCCGTCTTCTATCTATTTATTTTCATATGCAAAATACAAAACATATTTTTGACTATAAGAGACCTACTTTAACAATACTTTTTATTAAGTGTCTTATCAGACAAAAATCATGTAATCAATCCAGTGTGCAATTTACCATTCTCAAAAGTACTATAAATCGTTAAACATATTTGATTGCGTGCTTAAATAAATAATGGACGCGCAGAAGCTAACACTTGACTGCCAATACTTCCAACTGGCCATTATTTAAATGGGCTAGTCAATGAGACGGAGCTCGATTAAAATAAGCCGGCGCCACCCGCTACCCTACTGCAGTTGTCTTCAACATTGTTGTAGATTATTGATATCAATTAAATATTGGCAACATGCTGGCCATAGACCTTTTATAGCTCGCCTCGTTACATTATGTCATAATGTTAATTAAGCAATTACTATTTTAACATTATTTCTCTTGGCTTCTTGGCGTGTAATCAGTTTTATGCAGGTAATATTTTATAATAATAACTATGAAGACTATACATAATTATTATAAAATCGATGAAGTAATATATAATTACTTTCCTACTAAAACTTTGCATTGTAGAGTTTTAGTAGGAGAATAATTAATTTTAGTAATTAATACTTGTGTTAATTAATCTTAAACGTTAAGTTTATAAATATTGAATACACTTTTAAATACGCATGTAAAGTAAGGACGTAAATATTTAGGTTGTACATTCAAAGAAAAAATATACCTACTCAGTTAGCAAGGATTACAAAATAAATAATAATACAAGCCCTGTATTATATACTGCTCACTGCTGAGCACGGGCCTCCTCAACTACTGAGAGGGTTTAAGGCCTTAGTCCACCACGCGGGCCTAATGCGGGTTGGCAGACTTCACACACCCTCGAAATTCTTATGGAGAATTCTCAGGTATGTAGGTTTCCTCACGATGTTTTCCTTGACCGTTAAGCGAACGATAATTGATAAACAATACACACGTAACTTTGAAAAGTCAGAGGTGTGTGCCTTGGGTTTTGAACCTCCGGACATTGTCTCGGCAGACCGTTCCATTCCCAACTAGGCTATCGTCCACAGTTTACAAAGTCAGGATTACAAAATGCTGTCTCTAAATTATGAATAGAAAATGTTGTCGATCTATGCATTTCACATAGGCGACAAATAAAACAGGCACCTTTCGCACGCGTACAAAATAAAATATCTTACACCCGGCACGACAGGTGAAGCGAAGAAAAACTGCAACGCAACATTTTATGGCCGTTGTAAAGGTCACTATATAAAAAGGTTTATTGAGGTACAAAGGAATCATAGATACAGTTTTTACTGCGGAAAATAAATTTAAAAATAAGAATCCATTTAAGAAATACTTCATGGTTACTTGTAAAATTAAGCACAATTTTTCATAATTAAAATTAAAAAAAGCTTGAAACTAGAACTAATCCAATTTATTTGATAGGCGAGAATTAAATTTTTATTATTTTCTGTCAATTTCAAGCATTAACCTACGGAAAATACGTTGTTGATAAAGAGAGTGCTAAAATATTGGAACGAAGTTCCTTGTCGCGCGTTGTGAAAGGGAGCTAGACGGAAAAAAATCTTACGAAAAGTTGTCACGACACTTTTATACTTGCCCTGTGAAACCAGCCAGTAACAATAAAGAACTGGCCGTAAAAGTGACATTCGAAATTTAAATAAAAAAAGACAATTTAAATCTTAGAGTAAGTATAACTACGTGTACATACTCTAAGATTTAAATGCTTTTTAGAGTAGTTTTTTTCGTTAGTTGTGTGTTAATTTTAATGTCAATGCTTGCTTAGGTGAGGATCGTGATTCGATGACATATCTATTGTGTAGGTAGAAATAAATGTTTTCATTGATGTGGTAACGTTTTAATGAAATATACAATTATTATTATAACTGAAAAGGAATAAAATTTTATTACAATATCTTCACTAATTAATCGAAAACAACTTCGTTCCATCCGGGTGTCCCTTGACACCTCTCAAGTTTTTTTTGTAAATGAATTGGTCTTACCACTTAACGTTATTATGACACAGGAAAATATTGTTTGACTGCACAAACTAGCGGGAAAGATTTTCTATGTAAATTAAAGCTTTGGCGACAGTAGTGGGAATCCATGAATGTAATTCCAGTTATACAATTTACAACGTAATGTTGGAACACGCTTTATAAGTTCCTATTCAAATGTTTATTTGTCTCCTATTTGACTGATTCTATTCTATTACTGTATAAACACATATGAAATCAAAATCGAAATCGATTATGTCCAAGCTTTAATAGGTTTATACAAAGCATAATTAAGGTTCTATACAACAACGGCAAGTTTTATTTGCAATTTATACTGTTTAAACATGGTTTAAACTTCAAATAATAATGTGTTGTAGGCCCCAAATTGGATACCTACAGATATTTTTATGCTAAATATACATAAGAAATAAATTATAGTCGGTAAGATCCGTTTTACCAAAAATGTTACAAAATAGTAGCTTTATAAAATAATTTAGTGTGACATTTACTTAGAAGCTCGGTGGATATCAGATTAATTATGGAGATAATTTTTTCGTTTTTTATGAGTAGGTAATTGAATGAAATTACTCTTTCAAAAAAAAAAATGGTAGGAACAATATATTCATTGATTACATCATTACTTACGCAAAAAATCACCGGCATAAAATATTATATCACCTCCTCTAAAAAAAATATAATAGAAACTAAGTGCTCACTATGCCATGACATTTTGGTTTCACAGTTTTTACTTGTATGTTACGTGCATATTTCATGTTTCCAAACATAAAAATCAACATCATTATGCAAACCAGTCCGCCCCGTGACCACAAGGACCACCAAAGCCTTCGAAACTTCGGGAGAAAAAAAAACCGCGACAAAATCCGTAATAGTTTCATTTCAATCATTCAACAAAACAATATTACAAACTATAATAGTTCTAAATTTAAATAACTAAAACCAAACACGCTTACCCTATCAAATAACGTTAGGCTTGCGCTACATCAAACTGTGGCGACGAACATCAAGCGGATAAATCCGTATTACCGCTTGGCTACTGTAGGTAAACTAGCTGTGGCTAAACAACTGTAGCTAAATCGACTTAGTTCAGCTACCGTTACTGATGACCCTTGTACGGTACAACTCTACGTCTGGTTTGCATGATACGCAAGTAATCACATTTGAATGTAGTCTATTGAAAAGTTACATTTGAGGTTGCATTTGCCACAGGACGCAATTTTTTTTTTATATGTCAAGGGGATTTAGTGTAAAGTTAAATCCAAGTATGTAGGGTCATAAACCTTGTTCCGTGGCCGCCATCTTGGAAAATGGGGTGCAGATGGTTTTTATGGTTTATCTGACAAACCACGGGTAAAACACATTCAGAAGTTACGAGTGTGTAGTCTCTGTTAATAGACAAACGTCACTTATCTAATAATGCATTGTTTACGTAGCAAGGAATCAAAAATATAGCAAGATGTTTTGTTGTATCTATGTATCTGTCCCTTTAATTTTCACTATTTGATTTTTTTAACATACTGTGTGAAATTGTATCGGTGTGAGCACTGTGAACGTTTTAGACGGCTAAAAATGCATTTCTGTATGTTGACATATTTTTTGGAAATGTGTGCCTTATGTTATGCATTAATAGCTCTTCCACGCGTTGTGCATTTTTATTATTGCTGCTGAATTACTAGAAAAGTATACCCCGCTAACCTGATGGTAAGCGACACGACCGCCCATAAACAGTAGCAACGACGCACAAAACTCTGAATTACAAAGTACTACGTGGCACTCCACTGCGCTCGTCACTCCGAGACATAAGGATGTTAAGTATCATAATGCCCAGTAATTACGCTGGCTACAATCTCCTTCAAACCGGAATAAAACACCGCATGCACACTGCTACTTGGCGGTAAAAATAGATACTACGGTGGCACCTACTCAGACAGCTCCTCGCTTACGAGAGATATTCCACCACTAAAGCAATTTCGAGAAAAGCTAGCTCAACGGCAAAAACATCTTGAAAATGAACAATAAATCTATATCTAAAAACTTTAATGCTCCAACATTAAAACACGCGTAAATAACTTAAGGAACATGAGAACAGCACCCTAGACACCAAAGTTAATTTAAGTAACTGTTTTTCGCATACCTCAGATCTACATAGTTCAAGAAGGTAGTAAAATAACAATATGCCAAGAAATAAATGGACTATCAGACAATGCGTGTATACAGTAGACAGCTACTGTTTAGATACAATCAACAGATGCTAATGCTTCGAACCAAAACCGATAAACATACTGCTACAAGAAAATATATTGACATTATTTTATAAGTAAGATATCTTTTAATTGAAGTAACTGATTTTTATTTTTGTTAATGTCCCTACTGCCAGTAGCCCGACGCGAGTCGGCTTTTCTCGAAGTAACTGAGACAAATTATGGGTGTTGGTGAATTTGTTTAATAATATTAGCATGGACTAATAAGAGTATAGACTAACGATCCCCATACATTGAAGCGTACTTCGCTGTTTAGTACATTGAATTCAACTAGATGGCACTAAGATCCATAAAATCATTTGAAATGGTTATTTCAATGGCGCAAATGAGAGGATGGATAAAATAAACAACTATCGGTTTATCCGATAGTTATTATTACGCCTAGATGGCGCTATAAACTGTTTAGCTCACAGACTACTACAATTATTTTGAGTATTTATGGACTGCATTGACACTTAAATATATCATTACTTTTTGTAAAGAAAACTAGGCAGGTATTAAGTTATGTGGTGCCACGCGCCGCCGACGACACATCGTTGGCCGGTTGTTTAGCGCGTATTACAAGTTTTTTATATGGGGACACCACTTCTTTTTTGACTGAACTTTATTTTTATATTTTTGTTATATAGCTAATATGTTATTACATACAATATATTGGGATAGTTTCAAATATCTGCTTGTAACGGTTCCAACGCTACAAAAAAATGATTTTTTTTTGTATGGGGACTCCCTCTATTTTTAAACTTTTTTTTATTTTTAGATTTTTTCCTACGGTTACACACAATTACGTTCCGTTCGTGTAATATTACACTCGGCGCTGGATAGCCAGTTACTTTGCTTGAACTTGGCTTGACACGATACCGCGTGTCTAGATATCTTTTTACACCAAAAAGGATACTAGATATTTAAAAAAAAAAGTGGCCGCTATTTTGGATTTCTTTGTTTTAAGGCCAATCAACCTCAAAATCGATACCTGGACATGGTTTTAGGTACAAAGGACAGATCCAAAGTTAGAATTGAAAAAGTGGCCGCCATTTTGAATTTCTTTGTTTTAAGGCCAATTGACCTCAAAATCGGTATCTGAACATATCTTTAGTTAAAAAAGACGGATCCGATGTCAGAACTGAAATATGAGGCCGCCATTTTGAATTTATTTGTATGAAGACCAATCGACCTCATAATCGACCTCTGGGAATGGCTTTGGGCACAAAGGGCATATCCTACATTATAATTGAAAAAAGTGGCCAATATTTAGGTTTCTTTATTTTTAGACCAATTAACGTCAAAATCGATACTTGAGCATAAGAAAAGTGGTCGCCATTTTGAACTTCATTGTTTTAAGACTGATTGGATTTAGATAGATATTTGGGCTTGTCTTTAGCCAAATAGAATAATTAATCGAGGTTGGAATTTTAAAAATTGCATTTCATGTTAAATTTTTTTGTTTAAGGGCTATTATATATTGGTTTTAAAATCAAAATACGCTGGACATGACTATAAACTATAGTAGGTAATATGGCCACCATCAAAGCTTGTTTAATTCTCTTCAATAACGATATCACAGCTTTGCTATATCGCAAAATAAATAAATTGTCTTCGAATTTTAGAAGACGAAGTTCGAAGTCTTCGTGGCCTGTGGCAGCAAACAGGAAATAAAGTAAATGGTTCTGTGAAAGCATCAAAATTCGTAACAAAATTAGCGAGTCGTTAACCTTCATTTGAAATATTGCTATAAGCATAAGTAACCGCGTAGTAGAAATGATCTTACCATATTTTTCGTCCCCCATATCGTTTTGCCTTGTTAGGTGACCATTTAATTATTGTATCCCTTTTAACTTACCCCTTTTCACCAGACTTAAAAGGCTACTTAGGTTGATTACCTTATTGATTTTTAAAAGTATTTAATTTTGATGTGAAAATATATTTCAATTTTTTCTATAATGGAAGGCAATCCAAAAAATGTATGTTATAAATTCAGGGGATACAGTTTGGTGTCGCTGCTATGTAGCATCTGTTATTACACCATCTATTGCTATTCTAATTATTCATTCTCATTTTATTTTTAAAAACTAAGCCATTAAAATAGTGTAAAATGTAGTTGAATAAAGTCAAACTATTGAAATAACTTTGACATTATTAACATAATGTGGGATGAACAGAAGTGAGCCAAGCAAGAAAGATTTTTTTTTTAATTTTCAATATCCCACACTTCTGAAAGTCAGAAGTTTGCTTGATTTTACAATAACACTGGTTTCTGCAACGGGTGGTTATAATAAATTATTAAAATGCACATGAAGAAGTGTTAACAGCTCACAGTTGTGGTCTCAACTAACTTGAAAATATTGAATAGTAAGCTACCGTTGCTATTTCAAACAAATCTGTTTCTGGAAGTCAATCTTCTATGAAACTTCTACACTTTACAGGCTGTATGGTTGATGGTTATGGTTGATGAAAACAAATAATTAATCCAACATGGTGCTCATTTTTATCACAATTAAAACGAATCATTATATTGTGGTTAAAGGCATGCACAAATATCGATTTTAAAGCTAATGGGCCCTAAAACAAGTTCAAAATAGTGGTGCCTTCTCAATTCTAACATTGGATCTGCCTTTTATAGATAAAAGCTAAAAAATTACTAGATATCGACTTTGAGGTCAATTGGCCTTAAAACAAAGAAATTTAAAATGGCGGCCACTTTTTTCAAATCTAGCCTTGGATCCGTCTTTTGTAACCAAAGATATACCCAGCTATCGATTTTGAGGTCAATTGGCCTTAAAACAAAGAAATTCACAATGGCGGCCTCTTTTTACAATTCCGACATTGGATCCATCTTTTGTAACTAAAGATGTGCGCAGATATCTATTTTGCGGTCGATTGGCCTTAAAACAAAGAAATTCAAAATGGCGGCCACTTTTATCAATTCTAGCCTTGGATCCGTCTTTTGTAACCAAAGATGTACCCAGCTATCGATTTTGAGGTCAATTGGCCTTTAAACAAAGAAATTCAAAATGGCGGCCTCTTTGACAATTCCGACATTGGATCCATCTTTTGTAACTAAAGATATGCGCAGATATTGATTTTGCGGTCGATTGGCCTTAAAATAAAGAAATTCAAAATGGCGGCCACTTTTATCAATTCTAGCCTTGGATTCATCTCTCGTAACCAAAGATATTCCCAGCTAACGATTTTGAGGTCAATTGGCCTTAAAACAAAGAAATTCTAAATGGCGGCCACTTCTTTCAATTCTAACATTGGATCTACCTTTAAGCCTAAAAGCCTAAAAAAATACTATGATAATCATGTAAACTTAACATAACCAACTGACTTTTGTAAGCTGATGCACCGCACATGCAAATTATTTGGTAAAAAATCTACAAAATCACGTTGATCCCCGGTTGTCACTAAACAAGTGAACCTTGATAAAATAGCTTGTGGCTCTGACATCGTCCCTGACGCGCCCCTGATTTAGGTGAAAAAGTATCTGAACCTCCTCAATAGGTTCCGAGATATTGACCATGCGAAATTTTACCCACTGTGATATTATCTGTTTGGTTTTTGTATATTCAAATTAGAAGAAATCACGCACAGCAGAACTCGCTGTGCCTATACCTAGCGTCTCGCCCGGCACCCGCGCGCGTGGTGCGGGGCAGTGTGTGAAGCGCCTTACTGCCATCTGTTGTATGTCCATTCTAATGCTAAACTATTTTGTTTTACGGTACAATGCCACCTAACGGGACATTTTTGAAACCCGGCAGATGTTGAAGTTTCCAGGCTAATTATCAGCGCCATCTAGCAATAAGCCGGGATTTTGCACTTTTTCAGGTGAACGCTTCAATGTATGGGGATCGTCAGTCTATACTCTTATTAGTCCATGATATTAGTGAAAGAAATTATGAGAGTGCCTCGGTGCTTTGGTTGTATTACGGTACGACTGCGATGCTGAGGTCTCGGGTTCGATCCCCGTGTCGGGAAGTGATATTGAGTTTTTCAAATCAGAATCAGCCCGGAGTCTAGAATTTGTGCCCGATTTGGCATAGGCTCGTCCTCTATCATCATAGGACGGAATATGCACGGCTAAAGTGGGTGCACTAATTGCGCCTCAGCCTACCCTTTCGAGGATAATAGGCGTGAATATGTGGGGTGTGAAAAAAATTATAGAAGTTGTAAAAAAGGCCCGTAATATAATTAACCAGGTATTTAATTGTTGTTTTATTAGTTGGGTTTAGTCATTTTCCTCACATTTTTTTTAGACACGTCTATACTGCCCTCGTAATTCTAAATGCAGTAAGTACTCGCAAAATGACGGTTTTGAGAAAAACGCGATTACATGTTTGTTTTTAAATCTCTACTCATTTACAAATCTCTCTTAACCAAGTTCCAAGTAATTTAATGTTTTTTTAACCCAATGGTTAAATACGTGTCTTATGATGCCGTTATGCTAAAAAATAAAAAAATAAAATGTCGATTTCTGCATTCTTTATTACGACGGCAGAATAGACCCCGGCAACGCTGATAGCGATAATTTATTGAAAGATTTAATTTATATAAATAAAGTTTATAATGAATAAGTTAGTCTAGTCGTTACTTATTTCACACACACACACACTCACGCCTTTTATTCCCGAAGGGGTAGACAGAGGCGCAACTAGTGCACCCACTTTTCGCCGTTATTCCGTCCCATGATGTGATAGGGGGCGAGCCTATCGCCATATCGGGCACAAATTCCAGACTCCGAGCTGATACTGAATAGAAAAACTCAATATCACTTTGCCCGACCCGGGAATCGAACTCGAGACCTCAGCATTGCAGTCGTACCATAATGCAACTACGCCACCGAGGCAGTCGTTACTTGTTTTCCTTTACAAAAATACACTTATGTTTCTTCACAAAAATACTGTATCCAATCTTCAATTACAAATAGACTCACAAACCCGTTACTCTACAAAACCCAACAAGAACTAATATATTTAACGACAATAATATTTAGTCATTTATTGAGATTAAATTTCCTCTTTGAAAACAGTGCTACCCCATAAAACCCGTAACAAACGGCAGTTATAATCTCAAAATCAAATATATTGACACCAATAAAATAACGAGTAAACAGTGGCGCAGAACTAAAATTGCTTTCCGCAAACAATTTGCTTGTATTCCATTATGCGTTAGATGGAAGACATAAATAGCCAGGTTTGCAGCTACTGTTTGCCGATTGATATAAAAGCAAGGGTTTTAGCTTTTGAAGTACTGGGTATATATAACTGAAGACTTAATATACATAATTCTTCTGTGCGTGTGTATGTCACTGAACTCCTCTGAAAGGGCTGGACCGATTTTAATGATTATTTTGTGTGTCTTTAGGTGGATTTGAGAATGGTTTAGATTTACAAGGCCCGGAAAAATTTATAGCGGGAGTTTTATCCAGGAAAAAGCATTCGTGCGGGTGAAGCCGCAAGCAAAAACTAGTAATATATAATGGATTAACTCACACAGTTTTTATCTATGCGTCTAAATTAAATCATAAATAACGTGCTTTTTGTAACGATTCAAGCTAGATAAAAGTCGTATTGGATTTACCTGCCGTTGTGGGTACATGTAACGTGACATTTGAATCTTCTAAAATGGAACAGGGGGGTTAGAATGTGAAAAAAAAACACGATGCGTCTCCGTCAGTCTTTCAACCAATCACAATAAAACGAAGCGAAGACGCATCGTGATTTTTTTTCACATTCTAACCCCACAGAGCGTGCATCTTCAGCTTGTTTTATATGAGTCACTGCTCTTATATGTATGAATTTTGTTTTTGCCTCGAAGCAAAATAATATTAAATTTTAACAATTATTACCTGTATATTTCAGGAAGCAAATCAAATTCTAATCAATCGTAAAACCTATTAATCAAAAAAATAAATAACAAAGCAAACGGAAAATTATAATGAAAAAGCAAATGGTTTATTCGTGACAATGTAATGAGTTTTTACGAGGATGTGTGTACTTGCTGTTTTTATTGAATAAACCCGAAGTAATTATCATTAATATAAAATCATTATCAAAACGCCATTATGGACGAGGCATACAAATGTGGTCGGCGTCTGGAACGAATGGGAATTAGGTAAATTTAAATCACAGCATAATAAGAATTGGATTTATTTTTGGATGTACGTTTTGTCATACGGAAGATCTAGGTAATAACTTACAGAAAATTTACCTCAGCCCTGCGCCTACGCAACTACAAAACAACGCAGGACGATAAATCACATTGTTGGTAATAACTATTATTGCTTATGTTAGAAACTTGATAACATTTCTGAAGACTTATGGAGACAATTTGCTAAATTATTTCTTTTTGGCTTGGCAATATATTTATACATCTGGACAAGTAGCAAACTTGAACTGTTAATTTAAATACAGCTGAATAAATCTTCTATTATGTGCATGTAAATTATAGACGTAAAGTTTTAATAAATTTAATTCAAACCCGCTCAAGAATGTTCATTTCAATTCTCATTATTAAAATACTTTGAAATGTCTACTTTTTCTCATAAGTAACAAGAAAATAGATCCAAATTAAGCAAATTATTCCCAAAAAACGTATTATTGTCTACATACTTTCTTTCAGAATTGGTTCCAAATTCTTAATTATGTGAACATAGAAAAGCGAAGTAGAAAGCGGAACGCAAACGATTAATTCGATATTACAAACAAGAGTTACATTAGTCGGAATACAGAGTGTGACTATCCGCTGTCATCTCGTGATATCATGATTAATTTCTTACGAGTTAATAGTTTGTTCCGGGTGTTCATTGCTTATGGTTTGGTTTTACGGCCAGTTTCTTTAATACCAGTAATAGTCAAAATGACTACTACATTTGTAATTTTTTTTACGTGACGCACTGCACCAGCGGCGAGAGGTCCAGATAGAGTGTCGGGGCTGCTTATCGTCGTCAGTCCACACAATTATGCCGGCCTGTTTGAGCCTGTTTGAGATCCCGGAACGCGGCACACTTACGGGGACCATTATGGCCGGTTCCAACACCTTATGTACGGTGGTCGCTACCACCAGCATTATAAAGTTTATGTTACAACTCTTATGGTTTTTGTTTTGGCAATTTTTATAGCTTTTACTTAACTGTTACTTTTACTAGTCACGATGAAACTATTTCTAATAGTAATCTCTTTTTTACAAGACATTTGGTTCAGCTAGCTAACTTAGTTACAAATTGTATTACAGTCACAGGCTTAAGTCATGTTTTTCCCCAGTTCCCAATAGCACATGTCTTGCGTGTCACCACCTAAGCCCTTAGGGTTGAAACGTTTAAAAAAAGTAACTTGCTTCGAAATGACTATCTAGTCGCAGCGGGACACGAACAATTATTGAACTTACATAAATGGTTTGACATGACAGGCCACGCAAAAAGGATAATGGATAATAAGTCGCTATTACACGAACTAGTCCCAACATTGTTGTTAAATAAGTTGTTTATTTTATTTTAATCATTTACGTACCTTTATTAATAGTCGTAAGTTGTGCAGTATCTGCAGTAAATGGTTGTATCTGTAAAGAAAAGTGATCATTAGAGTATGTTCTGGTAGAGAATTCCGCCTAAGAGTGTTTTACTATTTGTATGGCGTCCGTTATTCAGAGAAATCAATCCATTACAAAGTTGACAACAATTCCCAGGATCTCTCGGTTGCCTTTATTCATCTCTATGTAAAGAACAAGACAAAGATACGTAGGTTACGGGTGGTAAGTCTCTCGTATGGGAGGGCACGTCTAGTTTTTTTTTTTGTTATGGCATCGAATGACGAGACGAGCATGCCGTTCGCCTGATGGTAAGCGACGCGACCACCCATAAACAGTAGAAACATCATCCAGCACCTTCAGTTACAAAGTACTGTGTGGCATTCCACTGCGCTCGTCATCCTGAGTGATAAGACGTTAAGTCTCATTATGTCCAGTAGTAGTTACACTGGCTACAATTCCCTTCAAATCGGAACACAACAGTGCATGCACACTGCTGCTTGGCGGTAGAAATAGAGATTGCAGTGGTACCCACCCAGACGGACTCTTACATATGAGAGTCCTATGACCAGTAAACCAGGTAAGCTAGGCTAGGTAAGTGCAAATAGTGGTGGTAGTGTAATGTGCATGCACAATTGTGTACCGGTTTGAGGGACATTGTAGCCAGTGTAATTACTGGATATTATGAGTCTCAGAGTGACGAGCGGAGCGAAGTGTCACGCGGTACTTTGTAATTAAAAGTTATGTATACTATTTATGGGCGGTCGTATAGCTTACAATCAGACGAGCGGCATGCTCGTCTCGTCATTCAGAAGCAATAAAAAAGGTAACTTCATGCGTATAATTAGTCTACCGTCAATAGTATTATTATATGAAAAAACAGAAAATGAATATTTCAAAATTATTTGCAATATGCGTTATTTCATCTCACTACTCGAATCCTACTAATATTATAAAGGCGAAAGTTTCTAAGAATGTATGGATGTTTGGATGTTTAGATGTTTGGATGTAAGGATGTTTGTTCCTCTTTCACGCAAAAACTACTGAACGGATTTCGATGAAATTTGGCACACGGGTAGATCATGTCCTGGATTAACACATAGGCTACTTTTTATCCCAGGAAAATATAAAGCGGGACTTTTATCCCGGAAAAACTTTTTAAAGGGGGCGGAGCCGCGGGCAAAAGCTAGTGATCTATATAAATATCTAAGGCAAGTGTGTACGTTTTAATCACAGTATCTATTCTCTATGGTTTTAATGAACGCAATCGTGACAGGAGAATAACACTGCGGTATAAACGGATTATAATTTACATTTCATTATAACGATCGTAAAACAAATCAAACGCAATTCGCATTGACTAACGAGGTACAGATGGATGCCTTAAGTGAATCGATTATAGTCATAGCCAGGTTTAGAGATGCAAAATGGTTAAAATTCTATGGCATAGACTCTCGGCCTCCAAACTACAATACAGATAAATACTCCCGAGGAGACTAAATCTTGCGACAGTTCTGTTATTTAAAATAGACTACGGGCGGTATTAATAAATCAATCTCAAGTTCGAGTTACATCTCAAGTAGACATAATGTATTGAACTATTCATACATTATGTCTACTTGAGATGTAACTCAAACTTGAGATTGATTTATTAATACCGCCCTACGTGTAGGTACGTAGGTACAGTCGGCCACATAAGTAGTTGAAAAAAATCAAAATTGCACATCATCCCCGTTAAGTTTAATTGAAACATTGTTTTCTTTGTGGGAAGTAAAGTTATTCGCCTTTATTTTATTTTTGTGAAGAGAAAACAAAAATTAGTAAGAACACGAAAGTGTAGACGTGATTTGAAGTTTAGAATTAAAAAAAAAATAAAAACATAAAAATCGTACTGTTATGGATGACATTTATCGTCAACTCTATTAATAGGGGTTTAGGTCTTATTAATTTTGAATCACTATTATTTTATTTTCAAAATAATGAACGTAAAATATATCAAAACATAAACAGAGATTTTTATGATTTAGGTATATTCGTCTTCCTCTCAATGCGGGCACTTAACTAAAGCAAATTGTATTTAATAATATATATACGAGCTGTAAACTTGTAAACAGGGAAATGTAATGAATACGAATATGGAAAAGGATAATGGCACGCAATAAAAACTATAGTCTGAGGCAGGATGCTAAGCACTATAGACAGCCGCTTCCTGTCTCGTAATGATATTTATTTTCTTTACAAGCGTGTTAAATTGACGGGAACACGTTAGCCTTCTTTAAATAGTCGCTTAGTTTTGTGTGTAATCACTAATCAGCGGTGGATTGACCGAGTTTGAAGAGAGTAGTTTGTGGGTGGATTAATAGATGTCGCTATTTTAAGTTTTTCCATTAACAATTATAAAAATACGAGAAAATATTATCAAATGAGACATTTTAGTATTTATTGAATAGTGACATAAAATTAATATAACTGATAAAAACGCATATAGGGGACACCCGGGTTTGAACCGGGGACCTCTCGATCTGCAGTCGAATGCTCTACCACTGAGCTATATCCCCGTTGTGCGTCATGGACTACAAGAACAACACAAAGATTTAATTTGTATACCAAGGAAGGACCATTTCACAGCTCTCAAACAATAATGGTGTTATCTTCAAGATAAGATACGGATAAGGCAATACAGGCTGCCCATTAGTGTTTATGTGCTCTACCGTAGCTGTTGGCAATTAGTGTGGTTGCAAGGTAGGCAAAACAATAAAATGTTTCCTGGATATTTTGGTCAAAATCGTTTCGTTATATTGTGTCTATATGTTATAAACTGTATTAGAACCCCAGGGCAGGCAAATTGATTGGATTGTATTGTGTATCGATGTGATAGCGAAAGCGTGCGACCGCAAAATCGCTTGTAAAATCTTTATGTACTCGTTAAACTCTGTCTAAGGTTTTGGAGATGCTTAAGTCTGGACTTTAGCCTCATTTAATGTACCAATTATTGCTAGCAATAATCGCACGCAATTATTATGAGTACGCGCAATGACTTCTCGCTCGCATTAACGCATGCGAGCCCTTTGACAGATATTCAAAAGACGATATTCGCTGCCAATAATTGCGTGCAATTATTACTGGATATCCTTGATCCGTCTAAATGTGGCTTTAGTGTTTTATTTCAAATAATTTTGTTTTTAAATAATTAATTATTAAACTCCAAGCTACACTAGTAAAAACAATATTATCCAAAACGTTCAGTAAATCCAGTTTCTTATAGTTTTTACTTTAAGCTCATTATAATACTTATAATGTACTATGAAATTAGACATAAATAATCCGCAACATTATCATTCAGTTTTTGTTATCGTCGTGTTCTATGAAAACTTAAAAAATTTTAAAATCTTCTCGGAGAATAAATAAAAACTTAGGGAAAGTAAGTTGGTTTTCTTATTTCAAGCCTAACTACAGCCCTATTGCAAATCAAACAATGCATATCATCTGTGTCGCCGGACGAGACGCGATGCCCTGAATATATTAACCAATACACGCTCTAGAAATTTCCAATTTGATAACGTAGCTTCCGTGTTCAAACTAATTCGATTATGCTGGCCCTAACAGGGTTACCACTTACTGAACTTCGATATCTCGTAAGTTATGGATGGCAGAAACATTTAAGATTTATTGCAATGCTAGTAATTATTTGTACATTTTGTAATTATTGTTCTTCAAATTTATTTGCTGAGTGTGTGATCGAACGAGCAATGCCAAATCATAATATTATGTGCAATACTTACGTGTGAAAAAAAAAACAATTGTTGTGCCATTGAAGTTAAAGAAAGCAACTATTTATCTGTATGAAGGTGTGTAAATAAAAAAAACTGCAGTAGGAGCACAGCAAGATCTTCTTTTTCTTCTTTCTTTTAAAAATGGCTCCTCCGTTTCATTGGTGACTGTCAATGTCGAGTGGGTAGAAAATAAAATATTAACGTAACTTTATCAGAATACATAACTTTAGACCCAAAGTGGACTTAAAAAAATTTCAGCGACAAAGAGAAATTCATGAGACAACACATTTGACATTAGCATTTGAACCAAAGGAGCATACCACGATGAAATATAAATATAACACATAACATAAACGCCACTCCCCACGCTATTCAAACAAACTTAATGCAAATTTATTGGTATTTATTTTGACTACCTTCATTATGACGTTTTAATCCACGCCGGGTAACGGTACTTCGCAGATTGGTAACAGAAGTCGTGTAAGGAGGACCTAATTGCTGTATTTACATTTAAATCGAACGTGCTTTGGGAGTTGTTTAATGTAAAGCGATGCTAACACGGCTCCCGCGCACGCAACGAAGATTTACTGAGGTAAAGACAGGTTAAACGCAAGCCGTATATGAATGGGTCAGTTTGTGACAATTTATTCGATATTGTAAATGATACAGATAATGACTGCCTCGGTGGCGTAGTTGTATTACAGTACGACTGCAAAGCTGAGGTCTCGGGTTCGATCCCCGGGTCGGGCAAAGTGATATTGGATTTTTCTACTCAGTATCAGCCCGGAGTCTGGAATTTGTGCCCGATATGGCGATAGGCTCGCCGCCTATCACATCATGGGACGAAATAACGGCCAAAAGTGGGTGCACTAGTTGCGCTTCTGCCTACCCCTTCGGGGATAACAGGCGTGAGTGTATATGTATGTACAGATAATGACAGAATATGTAATGTAGGGAATATTTATAATAATAATAACCAGCCCTGTATTATATACTTTCCCACTGCTGGGCACGAGCCTACTTTACTACTACGAGGGTTTAGACCTTAGTAGTGCGGGTTAGTAGACTTCACATACCTTCGAAATTCTTATAAAGAACATCTTAGGTATGCAGGTTCCCTCACGATGTTTTCCTTCGCCGTTAAAGCAAAAGATAATTGATAAACAATCCACACGTAACTTTGAAAAGTCAGAGGTGTGTGCCTTGGATTTTGAACCTCCGAACATTGTCTCGGCAGACCGTTTCATTCCCAACTATGCTATCGTCCACTTGTAATAGCAGGGAATATTTACAATGATTTAAAGTTATTATTATGAATAGAGTGAATGGTAGCCTAGTTGGGAATGGAAACACCGGTGAGACGAACGTCTGTAGGGCACACGCTGTGGACTAAGGCCTAAACTCTCTTAGTTACTAGGAAATCTGTGCCCAGCAGTGGGTATAGGACTATTATTATTGTTATAAATGTGTATAAATGTGACTGTTTAAATCTATAATTTATTAAGCTGAAGAGTTTGTTTGGTTGAACGCGCTTATCTCAGGAGCTAGAAGCGATTTTGAAAATTCTTTCACTAATAGGAAGCAACATTACTCCTGAGTCCTATAGACTACTTCATGTCCCGGGAAAATATTATCATCCCGGAAAAACTTTTTCACGCCGGCGGAGCCGTGACCTTCAACTAGTTAAAAAATAAAATTCTTAGCAACACTGGGCAGGCAATGTAAACTACTCATCGAAAAACTGAAACCTCTAATAGTTCTTTAATAATATAGTATTTATTGGCAAGAAATTGACAGCGTTTGCGCGGTGCCTAATTAATCGTACTAATATTATAAAGCCGAAAGTTTGGAAATGTGTATGGATGTATGGATGTTTGTTACTCTTTCACGCAAAAACTACAGAACGGATTTCGATGAAATTTGACACACGGGTAGATCATGTCCTGGATTAACACTTAGGCAAAATTTTATCTCGGGAAAATATACAGCGGGACTTTTATACCGGGAAACCTTATTCAAGCGGGCGGAGCCGCGGGCAAAAGCTAGTTATAGATAATGAGATCAACTCTTTATTCTACAATACACAAACTAATGTAATCAAAACACTTCAAAGGACGCATCCGGGAAAAGTGTAACTTCGCTTCGTGAACCAATCAAACAATCTTTAATTAAACAATTTCACCGTCTCACTTTATCGTCGGCACAATGCGACCCCGGCGTCCCGCGGCGATCGACTTAGACCGAGAGTTCAGTATCAGATTAATATCAACTATATGAACAACTTGATTAGTAGCCAAGTTTGCAGTTAAATGTCAACTAAGGCGACTATAAAACCTTTGGGAAATCGTAAAATTTACGATAAAGTATTATAATTGTTACAGTTATTTATAATTTATGAATGTTAGGTTTGACTTTATAATTATCACAGTAACACCAAAAATCTTCCTGGCCTTATACATCGTTCCTTAAAGTGTACTAAACCTTTCCCAAACATTGTTCAATCCCCAAACAAAGATACAGTGTAAATATACCTAGTATGTAGTACTACGAAGCTAGTTCCTTTAGGCTAATTATGTATAAAATGCCTCGCATCTAGCGAGTATAATAGCGATTTGTAGCTAATTTAATATAATAAACTTTCTTGACATAGCGCTATACGCTAGCGGCTTGTCGCCATTGATCACTGAAATGGTAGTGATAATAATCGTTTACACTGAACACGTCAAATACTGATGGAAAAACATAATGCATAACGCATAACGCAGTTTCTGAATGGCTGCTATTTGAAATTATTGCTGTCTATGACTAAATGAGTTCCATTATATCTGATTAATGTCGTACAATTAAGTTTCATTGATATATGCTTTAGTAAATTTAGATTCATGCATCGTTAAATTTATCATTTTCTTTACTAGCACGAATAGCAAAAGTAGGAAATTTATATTAGGTAGTAAGTAAGTAGCGTATATTTCCTCTATTAACGAGAATGCAGTTTCAAATAATGATTGATTATGCTTAGGCAGCAAAATTTAAATTCATTTTTATTAGAATACATAGACACACACACACACACACACACACACACACACACACACACACAATCACGCCTATAATCCGCGAAAAAGTAGACAGAGGCGGAACTAGTGCACCAACGTTTCTTGGCCCGTGTGTATTCCGTCCATTATGTAGTAGGGTTTTTTTAATAGGGGGCAAGCCTATCGCTATATCAGACACAAATTCCAGACTCCGGGCTGATCCTGAGTAGAAAAACGCAATACCACTTTGCCCGATCTGGAGATCGAACCCAAGACCTCAATAATGTAGTCGTACCCTAATAAAACTACGCCACCGAGGTATTATTGAGAATAGTTTAAATTAAATACTATTTAGTATTAATTTTATCTCTTTTTCTTTTATTTTTTGCTTAATCCTTTGAAGCTTTGTTGCTTAAAATTAAAATTACGCCTAAACTCAGAATAGCAGGATCACTAAAAGTAATACTTACTACATTGCACAGTTACACTACAGCAAACTAACCTCAATTTAATGATTCCTTAAGTTTACGCGCGTGTCACACATTCAAATTAAACTACCATAACGGGTTTTATCACAGTTTTATATTTTACTAGCTTTTGCCCGCGGCTCCGCCCGCATTAAAAAGTTTTTCCGGGATAAAAGTTCCGGTTGATATTTTCCCGGGATAAAAAGTAGCCTATGTGTTAATCCAGAACATGATCTACCCATGTGCCAAATTTCATCGATCTCCGTTCAGTAGTTTTTGCGTGAAAGAGGAACAAACATCCTTACATCCATACATCCAAACATCCAAACATCCAAACATCCATACATTCTTACAAACTTTCGCCTTTATAATATTAGTAGGATTTAAATTATTTTTATAATTTCAATCATCTCAGTTTCTTGGAAGGAACTTAAATCCGTCATTGCACGCAACTGTCACGCGTTGTTGAATAAACGTCACCACAATTAGCGGTAATACAAGCAAATTGTCAAAAAGAAATAATACTGATCACTAACAATATTCATACGTACATTTCTCGTTGCTGTAACCAAGGCGCGTGACGAATATTGTTTTATGTGTTTTTTAACCCGGCTTGAAGATCCTTATTAAAATCTAGATAGAAGACGGACCCATGTGGCATCGAAGATGTTGTCATCCTCGAGTGATTACGAAGTTAAATATAGCATTATTGTCCTATAAAGTGCAGCTTCTTTATGTTTTATTATTATATGTCATAAAACATGAAATATGAAAGGTACATAATATACGCGATACTAGGTGGTGTTCGCGGCTTCGTTCGGGTAAAAATCCTTCATGCTACAAAAGTCCCTGAAATACAGTACGACACCAGCGCCAGCTACTTAAACAATCAGATAAAAAAATGTTTATTTCCCATGAGAGCAAATTACCGAAATGAAAAATAGCCAGTTATAGTTATAATAGTTAATCCAGGACATGGTCTACTCGTGTGCTAAATCCGTTTAATTGTTTTTGCGTTCACTTCTAGCAAACATTCAAACATTTTCGCAACCTTCGCATTTATAATATTATTAAGATAAGATTTAATCCCTTGAACCCACATAATATATTTCTTATAAAACCTTAAGTCTTATTATAATATTGAAACTGGTGAACGGCGGCGCGGCGTGATTTGATTTGTCATATAATAGAGTCGCTACTAATTATATGACATTAATATGATTACAGCTTGAAGCAGTTTAATTTATTAGTAACCAGATTTTGCCTGCGACTCCACCCGCGTTAAAAAGTTTTTTCGAGATAAAGGTCCCACTTTTTATTTAACCGGGATAAAATGTAGCCTATGTGTTAACCCACGACATGATCTACCCGTGTGCCAAATTTCATTGAAATCCGTTCAGCAGTTTTTGCGTGACAGAGTAAAAAACATCCATACATCCAGACATCCATACATACTTACAAACTTTCGCCTTTATAATATTAGTAGGAAGTAGGATTAACAGTCTGATGTTTATTTACGTATGCCTAGATTTATATCAGCATCAGGACTATTAGTATCCTGGAGAACTGTAATATAGTTGCTAATAAAACAACAGACTGTGCTCTCTAACCACTAATTCAATATAAAATAAAAATTGAACATAAATTAAATTTCATTTATTTAGTAGCAAAGCTCCTCGTCTAACATTTACCGAACCTTAATCGAAACCAAATCAAACAAATAAGATATATCTAATCAATCGGTCTCATTATCACGAACGCTTTATTCAATTATACGAATCAATTGATTCAGGTCGGTGAAACGTGGGAGTCCATAGAAATTATCGTTTCTAATGATAAAATACAGTTGTTAGCCGTACGCGCAGTAAAGCGCAAAGACCTAATTATATGCTCTATTTATTGGTTGAACTTTGCACTTGATGTCGAGCATTTGTTTACTGATATATTCTATCGATATTTATCATTGCAGCGCTGGTATCACAAGCTTTTATGATGATTAGGTTTGGCAGAGCGACATGAGGACTGACACGCAAAGGCACGACGCAGCGCCATTATTTAATAAAATTTGTTAAAAAAATATATTGAATTTGTTTTTGAACAACGAAGCCAACAATTTGCACATAAGGTAGTATTGATTCATTGGGAACAATGTCATACATTGAGATAGTTTATTTTATTGCCTAATATTTAGATTGTCCTTTACAAAGTCTTTTTGCATTTCACGTCGAAGATTTTAATGTTTTATGTTGGAATATTATGACAATTAGTCTAGGCCAATCCGAATTTTTATAATTAAACATAAACTTAAGCAAATACTGGTGGTAGGACTCTCATATGTAAGATATCTGGGTGGGTACCACCACAATGCATATTTCTACCGCCAAGCAGCAGTGTACATGCATTGTTGTGTATCGGTTTGAAGGACATTGTAGCCAGTGTAACTACAGGACATAACATAAAGAGACTTAACATCTTATGTCTCAGAATGATGAACGCAATGGAATGCCACACAGTATGAGGTACTTCGTAACTTAAGCTGCTGGATGGTGTTTCTACTGTTTATGAGTGGTAGTATCACTTACCATCAGGGGAACGTCACGATTGTCTCGTCATTCAATGCCATAAAAAAACACTTAAAGGATTAGTAGCAACTAGCTATACAAATCATAATCCAGAAGACAATGTCAAAGATGTGTAAATAAAGTAAACTAGTACTAAATTGGCTAAATCGCAAAATATCGCGATTGTGATAAATTGGTACACCACAACGTATCGAAAACCATAAAAAGCCACTCGTATATTCCGAGAAATAACGCTTTCAAATAATATTATAATACATGGTTTACTCATGCTATATGAATTACTAGCCAGTTGTTTGTGCATTCGGTATAAAATATTTACAAAAACGGGAGAAGGTAAATGCTCATTTGCATTTTTGTCCAGATGAACATGTATGGAATGAGAGTATAATTATTTACAATTGTACAGATTTTGTAATGGCATTTAAAGTTAAACGAAGTGTAGGACGCCCTCCAGCCAGGTGGGATGACGATCTGCGAAAGACTGCAGGTAGATGCTGGATGCGGCAAGCTGAAGACATGGCGCTATGGCGCTCATTGGGGGATGCCTATGTCCAGCACTGGACTGATAAAGGCTGATGATGATGATGATTTAAAGTTATTCTTTATTCACACACAAACATACTCACGCCCTTTATCCCGACAGGGTAGGCAGAGGAGCAATGTATGCACCCAGTTTTTGCCGTGCGTATTGAGTTCCATGATAGGGGGCGAGCCTGTCGCCAAATCGGGCACAAATTTTAAACTCCGGGCTGATACTGAAAATAAAAATGCAATATCACTTTGCCCGACTCGGGTATCGAACCCGAAACCTTAGAATTGCAACTACGCCACCTAGCCAGTTCTTCTTTATTCAAATGAACAGTTAGGTAGAACTGTGACTAAAATCTCATTATACTTTCTTTCAAGTATCTACATTTAAAAACATACATCTAAATAACGTAAAAGATGCACTAATTCCCATTCATACTCTACAAAAACAACTCGCGAGGAAAACCTGTTTCTAATACTATTTACCACATACAAAGGGCTCAACAGAAATCCTCACCATTTGAACGTGTTGCAGAATGGATGTAATGGCGATAGACACGTAACTAAATTATGTGTTATGCCAGACACTAAAGCAACAGATTGCCAGATTGCCAGATTGCCAATTTGCAATAGAACCGCAAGTCGATAGGTAATCCGAATGTAATTGTCTCACCACTTACGCGCTCTTCGCTGCCCTATAAATATCCTGGGTAATAGAAAACATTTCAATATTAATCTCAACGATGTATATTATAATAAAATTCCGAATGTCTATACTAAATCTATACATATAAGATAGTAGATATGTGTCTAGATTGAAAGAAAAGTAATGAAAAGGTGACGGGATGACTAAAGAAGATGGAACGCGTCAGCGATTTTTATAATTTCTATCTGTTTTTTATAGGACGTCTCCGAAATTACTGAATGGATTTTCATATAGTTTTGTTGATGGACAAAGTATAATAGAAAGCAGAACATAGACTTCCTTAATAACGGATTAAAGAAGAAGAAGAGAGGCTACTGCGAAAAACGAAATCCGAAACGTCGGTCCGAAACGAAGAAACGACGAACTTCGGATTTAACCTTATTACCAAATTACTTTGGATCCGTCACCGTTACTTTCGGATCCAATTATTATTTTATTATTTTTATTGATTATTTTTTATTTTTTTTATTATGATCCGAACGAAGAAACGACGTATTTTATGTCAAATTGGTTTTCAAAGTAGGGCCAACGAAAGTAAAAATGTCATTAGTGTCAAAATCCGAACATCGGATCCGTCTTCGAATCCGTCGTCAGATCCGTAACACTTCGTAGTAAGAAAACGTGCGATCCGTCACCCGAAACTACGGATTTCGTTTTTCGCAGTAGCCTCTAAGAAGTTAGACACGCATACGAAGTCGCGGTAATAAATAGCATAAGTATAAGAAGATTGGAGATCAAACGAGTATTAAATGAGTATAAAATTTTCATAAAATCATTAAATAATGTAGACACATTTTATTTCATTAGACTACAAGATATGAGTCTTACGCCCGAATACTCAAACGCTACTCAACCAACCAAGTTATCTGAGGCCTACGTAATTTTAGCTGGCTTCTTATTTTAAATGGCATTCTCAAACGCACTTTAAAAGATTTGATGGAAAACTCAGCCGAGGAGCAGTCATTTTGCTACAGATTATAAAAAGTTTGTTTTCGATTACAATTTTAATAAATTTAATATTTATGTGTCGTTTCACGCAGTATAATTTTTAAGATGTTAAATATAAATAAAGCGAATAACACAATGCGCAGTTTGAAAATGATTTACAATGTTATAATATGTCTATTCTATTTAATTTTCGTGTGTATTTTATGTACTATGTGCAGACGGTACATAGTAAAAATGGTAAGTACGTTTAAAAACCATCCTAGGTTTTTAATATGTAGGAATGGCATATTAATTATTAGAAATAGTTTATTAATTATTATACTCTTAACATTGATGTGATGAGCTTATATTGGCATTATATTGCCACTTGGCAGTATGTCAGGGTTGACATTAGCCGCTTTAGAAAAAAAAAATATACAAGTCAACAACAATAATATTTATAATTCTTATTTCAGTTTTATCATCAGAAGTAGGCATATTTACAAACATTTACAAAATATGCTAACTCAACTGCCATACTACGCACAATACGATGTACTACCATTGGTTGTTTCCCGTGAAAAATAACCCCGATGACCTTGGGCTATCGGTTGGATTGTTTGGTTTCTTTTTGTGTTCGACTGGATATAATCCCGATTTAAAAGAACATAAATGAAGAACTGTTTCCTTGCCGAGTTGGAATCTTCTTTTACAATAAGTTAAGATAAGATATGCTATATTTATTTGTCAAACATTAACATTAAATTATCATTATTGCATTCTTCGAAAGCGTTTAATTTCTCTCGATTTCTTCCTTTGACACCACACTCCTCTTCAGACAATGATGATAATGAAGAAAAAAACGATTTATTAAATCCAAAGAGAATATAATAAGTAGTTATTACGCAATAAAATTATTAAAGATTTGAATGTAAATATTTGAGACTAGTCTGATGCACTCTCAAATTGATCTCGATTAACAGCCATATTTGGAGGCCTTACATAGCTGTCAAACTTTAAGCAGTGTTTGTGAATACCGTTTGAATCAATAAGCGGACCTTAAACTGAGTCGCCTTAAATTTAAGGTTAAGAGATAAGTGACGTTTCAGTATACCAATTTCACCAATAACGAATGCTTAAATCCGTAAGGCCATCTCAAATATTTAAGTAACGTTTGAGTATTCGGGCGTTAATACAATAAACCGTATAAGTAAGGCTACTTAGTTTATGATACTACCTACGAGTAAATAAATACAGGTAATCACAAAAACCATCTAACAAAATAATGTCAACAGAAAGCGAATAATATCCGATAAATATCTAGAATTAATTAAGAGATTAATGAAATTAATGACAAGACGTCAAAGGAAGTGAGGACACATCATTAGATCAAATCACGGTTCCATTTCTAACTCATAGAATTGCGACCATAACCGCCTGTAGTTTCTTCAAAACACATGCAATTACAGTTTAAACATATGACTTTGATGTAATATTTTTTTGCATCTGGCACTGACGTTCTGGTGTATTTCATGATCGGTCGAATTGCTTTTAATATTCTAAGCGTTGCAATTACAGACACGCTGGCGCGGTGTTTAGCGGATCCCACCTTGTTCAACGAGCGAGGTGTTTCTTCAAAGTGTATTTAGGTCCATTTTTATTTTTTATTATATGTTGCGTATGGTTGGCAAAAAAAGTAACTTATATTCCGTTCAGTTAATATTTAGTAATTAAATTACTAAGATTATTCCCTCCTATGCTGTTAACGTTAATGTTATTTAAGTATTATTTTAAATTTATTTATAAAACATACAGGAAATTAGAATTCTGAATACATGCTACCACCCTTTGCTACCAACCAATTTATTGCTATTACCAATGCTACAAACTTTTACAAAAACCCTTACAAAACTAACCTCCTTCTAGTATACCCAGTTACAATAAACAAAAAAGCTAAAACAAACAGTATTCGTGTAGCCAGATCGACAGCACCACAAAAAAGCAGATTAAAAGTAAAATCCTATTAGTGTTTTTCAAATTTAGTTTTCCGTTCCAAATACCAATACGGTGTCACTAGATCCAAAAAAGTCAATAATGGCCCGTCGAGACCGCATTGTAATCATTATGTAGTTGACAGTCGGCAAAAGAAACTCACAAATTGGCCGCCAATTTAATTTCCTAATCATCAAATTAAATTTCGCCGTTCTTTGTGGTCGAGAGTGAGAGTGGACTCCGTTTAAAGAATTGAAACGTATTGTAATGACTGTACTGCACGTGACGGAGGGGACCGCAGCAAATGAGGTTGTATTATCAATGGGGATTCGTTTTGGTTCGAGAAACTCGAAGATAGTCTGACTTTCTTATATCTTTATCTATGCTGAGAAGGTTTTTGGTAAGGGTACTTTTATTAATGAGAGTTAGTTGTAAGAATAGCATTTAGGATTGTTAGACGCTTAATAAAGAACTGCCAACGATGTTAAGCCCGCTGAATCGATAATTGATGATAATAGACGACAAAAAGAAGTTGGACGAAACTAAAAAGGAATAAAGGCCTAGAAGTAGGACTACGTATTGCTATTCAGTAATCTTTCTGTGGAGTGTAAATAGAACTTACCATATACTATTTCTAACTTAGTCCCTTTTACAGAATAAATTCTAATCGTATTTCAAACGATGGGCTACACTAAAATGGTTATACGGTTTCCAGCTCTAGAACGTTATTCTTCAAAACAAAAATAGTGTGCAATAACGGACCGGTAATAAGAAGTAAAAATCATATTTGGGTTACTCACGCATACTTTTACGGTTTTATATATGTAATAACACCAAACGATAAGTTCACAATCAAAAAACATTCAGCATCCCATTATTTGTCTCTAGACATTTCGAAAATTATATTCTTCGTGCCATAAAACAGTATTCTGAACACAATATCATTTTCTATACAATTACTGCATGATAACAAATTTAAAGGGAATCGATTTGTGTGGATTTCTCTGTAGAAAAACGGATGTATTTTCTCTATTCATTCAGAAGAATCTAGATATGTCATTCATTAGAAGTATAGGATGTCCTGTAAGTGCAGGCGACTTGATAAAGGTCGCAAGGTCACCTTGGATGCAGGCCGCTTTTTACAGATCTGTCTGGGAATCTCTATGATCAGCAGTAGACGTCGATGATGATGAGTTTTCTTGTGGTAATACAAGTAAAAAAGTTTTTTAGACATTTGGGCCAAAATCCAGATATTTGAAAAGAAAGTAATTCCAAATTGCGCTAGAATTTTTATCGAGGTGGTGATTGCTTTCCTATGACGCCCAGAAATGGATGTAAGCTCGTTAAAGCGTACATCTTCAGTATTACACTTTTGTCTAACCCTCTACTGCTATAGGCGTGATGTTGGTAAAGAATATGGGATTAATTAAAATATTGAATGTTAATAGATAACAAGTGAACGATAGCCTAGTTGGGAATGGAACGGTCTGCCGAGACAGTGTCCGGAGGTTCAAAACCCAAGGCACACACCTCTGACTTTTCAAAGTTACGTGTGTATTGTTTATCAATTATCGTTCGCTTTAGCGGTGAAGGAAAACATCGTAAGGAAAGCTGCATACCTAAGAAGTTCTTCAAAACAGTTTCGAGGGTATATGAAGTCTGCCAACCCACACTAGGCCAGCGTGGTGGACTAAAGCCTTAAACCCTCTCAATAGTAGAGGAGGCACGTGCCGTTAAACCTTGATCGGAATTAAATACACAGCGACTATTTTTTTTTAATGGACTGAGTGAAATTGTGTACACCCAAACATTAAGGACTTTGCGATAAGCCTATAAACTTCGTTCTAGTATAAGTGTTTACATCAGTTTCAGGCAGCTGCATAAAATGCTTACTCTAATTAAGATTAATTGTTTGATATACTTATTTGTCTATAGACGCGCTTTTGTGTAATTAAATCTTCATTCACCTGCTGTTATCCTAGTCTAATCTGGTTTCATCTTTGGCCATTTATAAATAACTATATTCTTTATATTTTTTATTATTAAAATTAACGTCGATATTTCTTTCAATATTGTGCTTTTTTCTTTATGGTTTCGAATTTGGCCCTTCACGTACAATGGGAAAAATCTCCCTGGGTGATCACTTTAAAGCAAGTGAGCTCCATAATTTATGTATACTTACGTTAACAACATAAACATTACAAATGTAATTTTAAAATTTGAAATCAAAATAAACGCAAGGCGTTTATCTCATTGTACGTCATGTATTTATCACAAAATAAAACAAAAGCATAAGTAAACGTAATTGAAAAATTTCTTAAATTACAAGACAACATGTAACATAAAGTATCTTTGGCCAATAATGATACCTTGTAGAAATACTATTTATTTAAGTACAATCAGTGCCACCATTCCGAGAAACACTTCAAAACAATTGAACGTAATGAAGAGGTTAATTTGTTGTTCGCTGTCACTTTAAACGCACATGTCAAATGAACGTAGAATGAACGAAAATGGAATGGAAAAGGGTTACGCGTAGGGTGTAAATTATTGTTAATAGGAACTATGTTGCGAAAGGGTCTGAGTGGATCTAACGCACGGTCATTCAGCTTGAACACGCAGTGTAGAGAAAAATAACAGATATTACTATTAGCCGTTTTAAAACTGGCAGTTAATATGGATGGTAGTTGCATGTAGGCATGACTTAAATGTGTAAAAAAATCTACAGGAGATTGACAATTTGTGAAAATAGAACGAGAAGGACTCTATCCAAAACTGAATCAAGTTTCATTTTAAGCATTTTCAAGAGTGCTTGCATACTTAAACTGGAACTAATATTCCAGATTCAAGATCATTATAGCCAGTACAGTAAATGAGTATGCCTCGTAATAAGTCTCGACATAGTGTCCCACAATAACAAGAGCGGTGCACTAGCCTTTAGAGCTTTATAAACTGGATGGTGTTTATTAATTTTATAAGCATTCATATAGGAGTGCCACACTTAAACTTTGTTAGATATACACGATTTTACTTAAGAGAAAAATATACATGAATGCAAAAGTGCCATTAGCATAAATACTAATTTTATTTTTTTTAAAGTGATACATTGGTGAACTGTACAATCTCTGTGCCACACTACTCTGTGTAGTGCCAGTCGGTAGCTGCCAGTCGCGGGTACTATATAAATAGCGCGGTCGACGGCCGGCCTCCGCGCGGCCTTCACTTTGAACCCCCAGTCACTACGTAAGGTGCTGTTTACATCAACCGCATGGCGCTTGTGGCCGCAGGTTTATTTCGGAGTAAGAAATTATAATCATTACGTTTTTTACCCACTTAAGGATGGTGTAGTTATAAGAGCGTTTAGTTTTTTTTTATCAGGTGTTCTGATAGAGGTCTAATTGCAGACATCATATTATGCGTTATTATGGAAAAGAATAAAATTACATTTGTTTATACAAAGAATTTAACGGGTCATTTAAAAAGAAAATCTGTATAACGACATGAAACTTTATAAATGAGCCTCAAATTTTATGTTAGCAAACGATAAGATACAAAGATCAACACAAGTTCTCTATATTTATATTGTACACAGACTATTAACGCGCTACCGTGATTTCACGTTCGGACAGAGATATCACTATAAGATTACCAAGTTGCATCTGCGCGCACAAAAAATACACAATTGCCGCAACGAATTATCGCTGGTTGCATAAATCGGCATGTTCATGCGTGAGGTTTATTTGCATTGTAAAAAATATATTACGTTTTGTGTCTTAAAAAGGGTATTGAAGTCACGTTGCATTGCCGTATTTTGTTCCGCGAGTGATTGCGAGCACTGATTTACTTTGCATTGCAAATGCATGATTGAAATATATTGCGTATAAATAAAATAATCAGTTTATTTGTTCTTTATTGAACAGGGAAACTGGCAAGTTCTTTAAATGTCTGTTCTATTCGATTTCAATTTAGATGTCTATGGAATTTTTTGTTCATAAATACGTAAAATAAAATCTTTTTTGTTTACATCCTTTTTTAATATTACTGGCCATTATAATTTTCGCGGCCCCAATAATATCAAACTCTATGAAAAGATTTTTAGGGGTAATAGACTGCTTCCCTAACTTTTATGTGATCAACAACCTTGAATCCCTGATATTTATTCCATTGTTGTTTGAACAATCCATGATTTGCGCTTTAATTTCCTTGGGGTTTGTGGTATTCTTTAAAAAAAATCTTGTAGTAGTCATTAAAAAAAAACGAACTTAAATCAACGGCGAAACACCGATAAATAAGCAACCCTTGACAGACTAATACACAAACTAAATTTACCTAATCACAGGGAACATAAATTCCATCAAACGTACGACCAGCTTGGGAGTTGTTTGTGTGAAAAAAATGCATTATTTTATGGGAAGATATACTTGGAGATAAATTAAATCCCCAGGGCGCCCGTAAGTCAACAGGGCCCGATTATCCGTTGATTATATGATAATTGAATTGGAAACGCATGTAAATGCGATTAAAAATACTGACATCGTAAATCAACGCGTATTGATAAATGGTGATGAAAAATCTCTTGTTAACACCACCACGAATATCGCGTGTATTAGTCTATTTTGAATTCCATAATATGCAATTTTTATTGTCTTCGTTCATAATATTAATAAGAGAAAATATTATGTGAGTAAATGACTGAAAAACACTCAACAATAAGAATAGTGCTAATCACAATTTATTTTATAGACATTTTCGACGGACAGTAGCATTTCGTAATATAACCGATATTTTTTAGAAACTGACTGCCTCGGTGGCGTAGTTGTACTAATTAAAATTAATAAATCTGTAATTAGTTTTATAAATCTCTCATTTTAATGTCGACTACGAATAATTGTGTAGTACAATTCTTATGACTGCCTCGGTGGCGTAGTTGTATTACAGTACGACTGCAAAGCTGAGGTCTCGGGTTCGATCCCTGGGTCGGGCAAAGTGATATTGAGTTTTTCTCTTCAGTATCAGCTCCGAGTCTGCAATTTGTGCCCGATATGGCGAAAGGCTCACCCCTATCACACCATGGGACAGAATAACGGCGAAAAGTGGGTGCACTAGTTGCGCCTCTGCCTACCCCTTCGGGGATAAAAGGCGTGAGAGTGTGTGTGTTTTAGAAAATCGTTGTATTTTTTACAAAAATATCCCCTTTGTAACCGAAAGTTATTCGGAGAATGTTAAACTCCAACAAAAAGGCAACAGTACATTCCCATTTTCCTAATTTGGTCGGTTGTTGATAAAATCGGTGTGAACATTCGTAGATTTATCAGTGGAGATTTATGTTACTCATCTCAGGAATGGTAGGTAAGCCTACGTGGCAACAGCCTAGATCGCAAGATATAGTGCTACGTCTTAAGATATTAAAGTGAAGAACAGATAACTAATCTTGTAGTTATGGGCCTGTACTAGAAATTAGAATGAAATGTGTTTAGACTATTTAATATTCTCATTATGGGTAGTCTTTTTAGTTTTTCCCAACTGCAGAGTTTATTTGAAATCACGCATGCGTCTACTACGCCTCGCGTAAGGTCTTCAAAGTTCATATAAGCATACATTGGAATAAAGTTGCGTATCTTTCGGTGAAATATTATGAAAAGGTCAGCTTTAAACTCGAGCATTTACAGCACATTATTAGATTACACGCTCCTAAGACGGAATTAGATTTTCTTTTCGGTGACCTTTTTTTAGGTCCCCAATCCCAATACATAAAAGGGCCAGTGGCCTGTCATGTCACCTTGTTACTCCACCGATTTTTGTGAATTAATTTCGGCAAAACATTTCTTATTTTTACGATTAAAATATGAGTCATTAAACACAAAAAATGACTGTAAGAAAAAACACAAATATGCAACCAGGAAATCATTTATGCGCTACATTCTTAATATATTTCCATTTCAAAACCCTCAATAGAATATTATGGATACTACATGCACTTTCTTAATTAGTCAAATCTACTTACGCCACAAAGGTTAATTGAAAATGTTCCCAAATAATAACCATTAAGCGTTTTATACTTGCACAGCAGACGTACAAGAATGATTGTTAGTTTTATTAATTTACGCAGATTTATACACACGAGTTAAATGAAACATGCAACTGTTATTTATCTTCGTCTATTCTTAACTCAAAGCGGCATAGGATTAGACGGACAGGAACGGATGCAGTAAAGATACAATAAAGAGGAGGAGAACGCACGCCATGTTTTTATTCTTACAAGGTTTTATGGACCTAAACTATATATGGAATTATGATCGACCTATGTTATTGGATACAGACAGCCACATAAGTTTAAATGAAACGTTTTTTCTGCGTGCGAAGTAAAGCACAATGCGATTCAAATAACAATAGGATAAACGTTGCGCCATATTGTGACGTTTAAATAATTAAATATTGTATTAAGCTAATTTATCAATAAACTTTTATTGAGATTTGATGTAAGAGTCAATTAGACAAAACGAAATAAATCGTTATTGATATGCTAATAAGTTTTCTCTGTAAATTTTGTAATTTTCAAGTGACTTTTGACACATAAAGGTCATGGACGTTCTTATTCATATTTGAATCGCATTGTAAATGCCTTTAATTTATTTATATGAAGAGAAAACTAGTCGTAGATCTCTCATATGTAAGAGTCCATCTGGGTGGGTACCACTGCAATGTCTATTTCTACCTTCAAACAAGCAGTGTGCATGCGCTGTTGTGTTTCGGTTTGAAGGACATTGTAGCCAGTGTAACTACTGGACATAATGAAACTTAACATCTTATGATTTTATATTTTTATGGAAACTTGAAAAAGAACAGTCGAAGGTGGGACTCGAACCCACGACCTCCGGCGTACCGTGCCGGTGCTCTTCCAATTGAGCCACCTCGACCCTACCTTCGATTGCAAAAATATAGGATTAGAAAAAAGTTTAGTGACTCGTTTCGGTGATCTTACTCCTGTAAAGGAGTAACGCTGAAGTTAGTAATTTGTAATAATTGCTAACAGATGTCGCTGTCATCTCCTTTAAGAGATTTAAATATGGATCTTGAAATTTGCAATCGAAAGTAGGGTCGAGGTGGCTCAATTGGAAGAGCACCGGCACGGTACGCCGGAGGTCGTGGGTTCGAGTCCCACCTTCGACTGTTCTTTTTCAAGTTTCCATAAAAATATAAAATCATTATCCAGGCACTACATGGCCATTAACATGTATAAAAAATCATAATATAGGATTAACATCTTATGTCTCAAGATGACGAGCGCAGTGGAATGCCACACAGTAATTTGTAACTCAAGGTGCTGGATGGTGTTGCTAGACTTTATGCGTGGTCGTATCGCTTACGATCAGGGGAACGGCATGTATCATATCGCATGCACAAAAGTATACTATAGACGATTTTTTTTTAATTTGTTCAGAAACTTATATGCCTTACTGTACTTAGATTTGAGCGCGTCTAGATTGTTTATTAATATTATTAACTGTTCATTTCATGGTCAGATAATCGTAAATCACTTTAAACAAACTTATTTCTTGCTATGATATTTAGGTAAATATATTTTTATGTTTTAGAATAAAACGAAGAACTCCTTAATGGATTTAGGTGATGTTTTCCACACAGACCAAGAGGGAGTACATTACTTTTTCACAGAAAGCGGTTTTCATTCGAACAACACCTCAAGCAAAAACTAGTTTACGTGAACAAAGTTCTCGTAACAATGGTGTCAAAGTTACTCTAACTAGAAACATAAAATACGTCTCTGTAGAGCGCATTAAATTGTAATTGGTGGCTCATTTTTTAAATCTCTGACGCAATATTTCATGCACCAACTAATTACTGACGTGGAATGGACATAATAGTTGTAATGACAGTATATTACTCGTGTAATAGTAGATGAAAATAGTTAGCCGGCGTTTTACCCTCGAGATTGATTGTAGAGTACAACAATCAATTTTAGGACCGGATTTTTTCTTCATCTGGTACCGATACGCGAGAATAGATAAATAGCTTTAAAATCTTGGCTGTATGGGCTTGGCTTCCTTTGCGCTTACATTTTATATTTTGAAAAGTGTGTATTACAACTAAAAATTAAAATTATCTTATTGTTTTTTGTTTGTTTTATGATAACTTTAATTGAAAATTGTTTTATTTCCGTAATATTGTACTATAAAACGTTTTTGTCGAAGATCATTAATTCTATCCTAAATAAAAAATATCGATCAAATATTATGATAAATAGAATATGTAACAATACTTTCACTTATTTATTTTAAGCTGAGAAAAAGATAAATAAAATATATATAATATGTATGAATCTTAGTTCGATACACGTTAATAATTATACATCCATATTGTTATTGGGTAATAACAATATGGAAGGTTGGATGGTTAAGTTTTCTTATATCTGAAAAAGGGTGTTTTCAGATGTAAGAAAACTTAACAAAAATTAAAGAAATATTCACATTTGATATTAATCTTGGATTACACTGTACACAGCCAAAATAAAATCTGTTGCTGACACTATACTTTGTTGTTACATTAGTAGTATAATTGTTGTTATTGGAACTACATGGACTCAGTTTTAATCTTCCCCATTTCATCTTAAAACCCATAGCTAGTCATTAGACTCGTCAATCACAGCTATAGCATGTCATATAGCTAGTAGGTACCATTCTCTTCTTCCCGTCATATTATTACTAAACAATGATTAAAACATCGCTAGCAGTTCCCCTGTCTCGTAAAACTACAAAAAAAGTAGCAGAGTCATTGAAACTTGACAGAAGGCTCACGGAGTCATTTGAGCGGCGGTGCACTGACGGCTTAAAGGAAACACAAATTAGCAGTTCCTAATATTCCCAGTCACACGTCAATCACGTTAGAAAATAACACATTGTACCACACTCTAATGACACTTGCGTTTTTGTTCCATTTGCCGAATGTAGCCGCGGTGTTATGACACTCAAACTGACACTTATCACTAACCACACACATTTGTGTGAGTCCTTTACGTTTTTTAAAAGGTTAATCACAGTAGTATTAAGTTTTCTGACATCTGTTACGTAACAAAGAAAAATATTTGTTGATTTTTGCATATTGCATTGTTGCAATGCGCAAAATTAACTTTTATTGAACTTGAAAGGTAATCATTACACACTTAAATATTTTAATCGTTTTAAACATTGTAAGAGGATAATGGTGAATGTTTTATTTTTATAAAATAATAGTGTAAAATGATTAAATAACTCGCTTGATAGTAAGCTGTCAACATCTTGGACACCTGCTAAGCTTGAGTTGGATCTAAAAAATATTCTACTGTATTTTCTGAACTTATTACTGCAACTAGCAGATGTTTTATAAAGACTAGCATAAGCCAAGTACTCAAGTACCTTTATAATTATACAATATGTTGCTCACGGCTTCGCCCGCGTGAAATGCCTTTGCCGCTATAAAAGTCCATAAAATAGAGAATCAGAAGAAAATCAGATTTAAAATACCCATTATTTCCCATATTAGCAAATTAGCGGTGATAATAAATAACCTAAACGTTAATCCAGGACATAGTCTATCTGTGTGCTAAATTTCATCCGTTCAGCTTTCCTACGTTTACTTCTTAATCATCCAAACATTTCCACAAACTTTCGCATTTATATTAGTAAGATAAGATTATGGTCTAAAAAATATACTTCTCGTAACAGAAAATCGATCGCCAATCTCGCTTAACAGCACAAATCAATAATACTATAGGCAAAAAGTAATTCTAATATCACATACAACTAAATCATGAACAATCTTCATCATTTTAAATGATGCCTTACGCACAACACACAGATTCAGTTTCAGTTCATCGCACCCAGAACAGTAAGTGTTAGAATACGTCAAACATAGTTCGTTATTATTCGTGATTATTATATTGTGGGCTAATCGACAACACGTCAGCTATTACTTCGGCCAGCCAACATATCCTCTAAGTATATAATTTGCTCATAGTACTCCCGCCCGTTTAGCTTTAATTTCTATTGCCAGCGCTTAGGATTCTGTTTAAAACTATTCACGACTTGTCACAGCACGACTTAGGAGCTGCATATTTTAATATTACACTAGATGGAAGAATATTGGCTTTGCACTAATTGTATATACTGCCATGCTAAGCTCAAAAGCCGTATCTCAAAAAATATCGTAATCTTGAGTTTTATGACATCGGAATTGCCCAAAAAATGCACTTCCAATGAAAAATAAGAAAAACTTAAGAAAAAAGTTCCTATCTCTGTTTTAAATCACAAAGAGTGAAAAGAAAATTATGTTTACAAATTTCAATTTTCACGAAACTAGCGTTCCTTGACATACCGCTTTTGCGCTTAGCACGGCAGTATAGCCAGATGAATTGAAGTGGTAAAATCACACAGACACACACACTCATCCAAGCATACTTCCCTTTTATTCCCGACTTTTCGGCGTGCGTATTCCGTCCCATGATATGATAGGGGGCGAGCCTATCGCCATATCGGACACAAATTCCAGACTCCGGACTGATACTGATTAGTAAAACCCAAAATCACTTTGCCCGACCCGGGGATCAAACCCGAGACCTCATCATTGCAGTCGTAATCGGTGCGACTGCAATGCTGAGGTCTAGTGAATTAACCATACCATACCAGCTCTGTATTATACACTGCCCACTGCTGAGCACAGGCCTCTACAACTGAGAGGGTTAAAGCCTTGGTCCACCCCGCTGGCCCAGTGCGGGTTGGCAGACTTCACATACCTTCGCAATTCAAAGAACTTCTCAGGTATGCAGGTTTCCTCACGATGTTTTTCTTCATCGTTAAAGCGAGCGATAATTCACAAAGAATACACACATATTTTTTTTAGAAAAGTCAGAGGTGTGTGGCTTTGGGTTTCCAGCCGTTTTGGACCCCATAGAGGACATACTTACACACATTTATTTTGATGTAAATAATATAAACAGATTTATGTACGTATATAGCTCAAGTTTAAAGTTTAATACAATGAATTACATATTAATAGATGTAAACCGTACACTTATTTGACATAGCTACTCATGTAGATTTCAAATAATTCGTTTTTGTAATAAATTCTTTGTATATGAATAAAACATATTTAATAAGCGTTTAAATTTACTCAATGCTCACAACATTTCTCTGAATTTCTTTATAATGAGCAATTATGGCTTCATTATACGCATTCATTTTCGTTTTTATGTGCTCATTAAGCTACATACATCAGAAATTAATACATTTGAAATGATTAACATCAGATAATGTGCACCATACATCACATGATTAAGTAGCGATAAGTTAAATCTTGTTAAGCTCGATCCCTTGTCAGATTGATCCCACCGAATGACCCACAAATATGACGCCAAAAAAGAAAGTCCAAGCAATTCCGATATGATATTTAGTGGAGTATGTGACGTATATTTTTTGCCATTTATTCTTTCAAAAGGGCGTAGAAAGAAAGCGTCTGACTTTATATTACATATCAAGACTTGTTTCTTGAAGATAAGACCGTAAATAATTGTGAACTGAGCAATTCTTTGTTTATTGTTATATAGTCTTGAAATAAGATTTTGTCATGGCAACATATAGAGACACGCCTAGAGGCAATACGTTTTTCCAGTATTGCACGGTCTTCTGGCGAGGCGAATGCATAATGCATTCAGTAATAAAATATGCGAAATCTTGCTTTGTTTGAGTAACTTGAACAATATAAATAGTTTATACACAGCGGAGGAATATGAAAGAATTGGACATAAACTATGTACGATAGTCAAGTGTATAAATGAAAAAATAGCGATAGCTTGATAGGTGAAGACTGTAAAATGGTCAAGAGGAACATTAGGTTTAATCCCTGCTTCAAATACGCATGTTTTCATAATAATGTGTGTGAACTCTAGCAACCCGCATTAGAGTCAAAAGGCCAGTAATCAGTGGACAATAGACCCTGCGCAACTACAGAGAAAGACTGAAATCGTTAACATAATACATGGTAAATCTTAACATAGTGTAAAATAAAGTCGCTTCCCGGTGTCTGTCCCTATGTATGCTTAGATCTTCAAAACTACGCAACGGATTTTGATGCGTTTTTTAATAGATAGAGTGATTCAAGAGGAAGTTTTATATGTATAATACATGCATAATATAATAGAGAAGTAATGTATATTATGCTCTGTTATGCATGCTAGTGTCTTTATGGCAAAAGTCGGAAATCTACTTATACTGGACGGAAAGGCGTTTTGTACCAAAGTGTCGCTGACCGACCATATTGGAAGTTCTCTCGATCTGTATCAATATATTGCCGCCTGGTACTTGCAATTATGACGGATACTGTTAAAAATGTATAGTTTGTATACAAAGTGACATTTATACATGCGGGCGAAACCGCGGGCAAAAGCTAGTATTCATATAATTGCAAACACATCAACACCAACAGTATAATGCAATTAATAGGACTTGCATACATATTAAATAAGAATTAAATGCAAGATCTAGCGTAAAACCAGGCTAGCTTTCCCAAGCACCTGTGCGTTTCCTACAAACAAGATTATTCAAATTGCAATTCATATGACGAATACTTCCGTTTAGTAATGTACTGATATGCGTAGAAATCACGGTAGCTTTATTCCTAAAATAGTAGATAAGGAAATTTATCTTGATGGCTTTCCTCTTTATATTATCTTTACAGTAAAATAGTAAGGCATTCGAAAGTAAACCATATGTATTTTGTGTTATTAAACCTATACTAATCTTTATCCATACTTTAAATGCTAAAGTCTGTCTGTAATGGTTTCACAACTCAACCACCAATCTATTTCTATGAAAGTTAGTATGGAGATAGGTTGAAACTCTAGGCTACTTTTTATGCCATTAAAATATATAGCGGACTTTTATTCCCGGAAAACTCGTTCACGCGGGCGGAACCGCGAGAAAAAACAAATTAATATTACAAATGAATAAAATCCTACTAATATTATAAACGCGAAAGTTTGTAAGAATGTATGGATGTTTGTTACTCTTTCACGCAAAAACTACTGAATGGATTTCGATGAAATTTGGCACACGGGTAGATCATATCCTGGATTAACACATAGGCTACTTTTTGTCGCGGGAAAATATAAAGCGGGACTTTTATCCCGGAAAAACTTTTAACCGCGAGCGAAGCCGCGGGCAAAAGCTAGTTAATTATAAATGCCAAAGTTTGGTTGTTGCTACACAATCACTCCAGAGCTGAACGGATCTGGATGTTTAGCACAGACATATATTATACCCTGGAATAGCATATAGGCTACTTTTATACTGAAAAAATATTTAGCAAGACGTTATTATCTTAGAAAACATTTTTCACACGAACGGATCCGCGAGCAAAAGCTACTAAATAGTAAATGCAGTTAAACGTCACGTATGTATCTATGACCTTACGCTTGCCGCACACGTTCGGTTTCCTGATGAGGTTTCCTGATCAGGAATTCAGATTCGGAAACCTGAATGCTCCGCTTTCATAGAAAATGTTCAACAACGCGCACACGTTCCTGAATCTGAATTCCTGATCAGGAAACCGAATTAGGAAAACGAACGTGTTGGTACAAAAAACCGGACGTTTGCGCTAGTCACTCGGAATTGGGAATCTGAATTCCTGATCAGGAAACCTAATAAGGAAACCGAACGTGTGCGGCAAGCATTACAATAATTCACAATTTTTGTGTCATGGGTTTGAGATAAGCTAGGGGCTAGCGGCCCTTCAACACCTAGACGGAACAAATATTTGCTTACACACAAACATTATTCGATGCGAGAGTTTAAGTTCACAACATTTATTCATTCCTAAGCCTGCAAAACTGCGTTGAAATTACCAAGCACACATACGCGCCTTTTATCCCTGAAGGGGCAGTCAGAGGTGGAACTAGTAAAAAAAAAACTTTGAACTTTTGCCGTACGTACTTCGTCCCATAATGTGATAGGGGGCGAGTCTATCGAGGACAAATTCCAGACTCCGGGTTGGTACTGAGCAGAAGAACACAATATCGCTTTGCCCGAACCGGGGATCCAATCCGAGACTTCAGCACAGCAGTCGTACTCTACAACTACGCTACGGAAGCGAGAGGCGAAGAAAGAAATTCATCATCATCATCATCAGCCTTTATCAGTCCACTGCTGGACATAGGCCTCCCCTAATGAGCGCCATAGCGCCCTGTCTTCAGCTTGCCGCATCCAACATCTGCCTGCAGTCTTTCGCAGATCGTCATCCCACCTGGCCAAAGTTATCAAGAAATTACCGAGCGACAATCTTAAAATAAATTTTGTGTTTAAACAGTTAGGAATGAAGCTGTTAAATGAGAATCATGTCACTATATAAAGCCTTGATTTACAATCTCGTTTTACAAACAATTAATACACTGCTTCCCAAAAGCTTGGGACAAAAAATCGTGATTGTTTTTGACCATTCATGAAATCCTTCATTCCTTTCGAAAAAAGATGTATTATACGATAAATTAATGCTGGCTATTTGGTTTTCATGAGGCAGATTGATTTCCTCAAATGATTAATTCAGCTTTTATTAAAGGTTGTTGCCCTGTGAAATACTGTTTGTATTTCAGTACATTAATATTATTTTACATTGTTATGGTTAGCGGTACCTATACTTGACAGTTACTTTTATTACTTTAAAATTTAGAATATGTTTTATAATTTTTTCCAGTAGACCAACTCAAATCGGAACCCAAAATCTCGCTTGACAGAAAAATTAAATAAAATTGTGGTATCCACACTTCTTGTCCAAACCCTACTGCATTAATCACGTATTACTACAATTACGTTTATTACCATTAGATAAAATTTATAACATCTCTATTTTTGTCTATCACTATCTGTTCACTTTTTAGATTTTTCTTTTTTACATAAAAGCTTTTTTATGAAATCTTCCTAACGGAAGCAGATTACCTAACAGCCTATCTAATACTGAGGCATTACTATTATCCCCGAAGGGGTAGGCAGAGGCGCAACTAGTGCACCCACTTTTCGCCATTGTTCCGTCCCATGATGTGATAGGGGGCGAGCCTATCGCCATATCGGGCACAAATTCCAGACTCCGAGCTGATACTGAATAGAAAAACTCAATATCACTTTGCCCGACCCGGGGATCGAACCCGAGACCTCAGCTTTGCAGTCGTACTGTAATACAACTACGCCACCGAGGCATTACTTTACTTTACCGCAAATAAGCCTGTTTTGATACAGAAATTTCAACAAACCTATATAAGTCTAGATATTAGAAACCATGTTTCAATGTACTTTCATTGTATTCGAGTATATACTTAACCGAATAAGGGAAAAGTACTTCAAACATAGCTGTAAGAACAATAGCGCGTGAGCACTTGCTGCGTACTGAAAGTTAGAATTTCTAAAATGGCATTTAGTTCAGTCTTGTTAGTATTATTATTGTAGAGGCGTTTTGCACGCATCTGCTTAGCAATTTACTTGCGAGGAAAGTGTGATATACCACGATATAGAATATTCTAATGTGAGGAAATACATTATTATTCATTTAAACTATATGGGGATATAGTTGAACTTTATGATTTTTGGTTATTAATGGGGATAAGACAAATTCGCAACTTGTCATAACTGATGTTTTTGTACAAATTATAACATATTGAATTTTACAAGAAAGTTAAGAAATTCAGAAGCTCTTACCACTGAGTTTCTTATACTGAAATGACGTGCGATAGAGTTTGGTTATCACTCCCAAATCTTTACCAGTCATCTTCATTAATAACTAGCCTTTGCCCGCGGCTCCGCCCGTATTAAAAAGTTTTTCCGGGATAAAAGTCCCGGTTAAAAGTTTTTCCCGAGATAAAAAGTAGCCTATGTGTTAATCCAGGACATGATTTACCCGTGTGCCAAATTTCATCGAAATCCGTTCAGTAGTTTTTCCGTGAAAGAGTAACAAACATCCATACATCCAGACATCCATACATACTTACAAACTTTCGCCTTTATAATATTAGTAAGATGAACACACACACTCACGCCTTTTATCCTCGAAGGGGTAGGCAGAGGCGCAACTAGTGCACCCACTTTTCGCCGTTGATCCGTCCCATGATGTGATAAGGACCGAGGCTATCGCCGTATTGGACACAAATTCCAGACTCCGGGTTGATACTGAATATAAAAACTCAATATCACTTTGCCCGACCCGGGAATAGAGCCCGAGACCTCATCATTGCAGTCGTGACGTAATATAATTACATCACCACGGCAGTAATTCAATTATATATAAAAACGTTAGCATTCAAACATTTTATTCTACTATTACATAACTTGAAGAGCATCATGACTAAACACCAGCATTAGCTTTCACAGGCATAAAATTATTATCCAGAAATAGAAACGGAGTCCCGAGAGATAGGATGCCATTATAATGTAGGCGAGACGAACGAAAAATAATTTGAAATAAATGCACATTCACTCTGTGACGGATGCTCTTTGAAATACCGCAGATGTAATGTAATCGGACGGTTTGAAACATAATCTTGAGATTAGGAGCATTTTCAGAAACATGTTTTGCTATTAAAGAGGTAGTATTCAACATTTACCTTTAAATTAAAATGATTTGTGGAAAAATCAATCAAGAATTTATAACTAACTAGTATTACTCGCGGCTTCGTTCGCGTGTCCCGGAAACACTTTTTCACGCGGGCGGAGCCGCGAGCACTACTAGTAACATTAGTGTGGATGGTGTAGAACACTGAATTCTATACATACCTAAGTATTTTTTTACAAAATAAATAAGATGTTACAAATAACCACAATATCATAAGCCGTCTAGAGGCAGACAATATCACCCCTGAAAGCAATACTCTGAACAAAAATAGACCAACAAATTAGTAGAGCACAATATCTAAATACAATTTGATTAGTCATTACAAAATACGTTAATACATATTTCAGTGAAAGCGAAACCCAAATTCCGAATGAAAGAGTTGGAAAAAATGCCCTCGAACATGACTTCGACTGTACAAGCGTCATTGCTGACAACCGTAACAATTAAGTTAGGGTTTTTAACACGTTTTTTGTCCGTCCGATAAATTGTTAACTTTTTCAATGATGAAAGCTGTTAAAAAAATATCACTATGTCAACGTGGTTTTGTCGACCTCTACTGGCTTAATGACTGCCAGTATGTTCGTTCTATGCATATTTAAACACTTTGCACGCGTGTTACAGTACAATAAGATTCGGTTACCAAAAAAAAACATTCAAATTCACATCTAAAAATCGACGTTAGCATCCATCCAAGTTTTTCGAAAACACTTTCTAAAGAAACACGGGTTCTTTGAATCGCGTGCGCTATAAATGGGATAATAACACGAGGAAATTCATTTAACGAGTGTATCAGCTTTTACTTTTATGTCGCTTGTTGCGCTGCAATTTCCAAGAAAATAAAATGATCGCCAAAGTATTTTATATAGCAATGAGTTAATAATTTTCGTCGATGGGATATCAAATCTGGTATCGAACTTTGACTACCATAATAATTATTGTATTTACAGACGCATAGATCATACCGTGCAGTACTCCACCCCGCATCGCAGCGGTTAGTAGTCGACACCTCTCCTCTATTGTTACTTCAAACGCTGATTTATATTCGATTCACACCTTGTGAACTATCATAAATGTTCAAAATTAATGGAATCCCGTGAGATCGTACTTCACCGATATGTCCAGTTGAATTGATGTACACTAAACAGAATGTTTTATGAAGTCAATGGATATACTCATTTTGAACCCGTAATTCAAAATGGACATTTAGTAATAATTTTATTTAGTCTGTTAGGGGTGCATCGAAATTATAAGATAAATAGAAGTAAAGAATTCAATTATACATATAAAAAGGTACATTTAAATATATTTGATAGCATCGTGTTGGGGCCGAATGAAAATTAAATAGCTAAATGATAATATCACCAAAAGATGCTTGATTCCAAAGACAATTTTTAAGTCTATTATATTTCTTATTATTCCTGCTGCTAAATATGTCCATTTATTTATAATTCCCAACGCAACCATACCAACATAGGTTAAAATTTATAATTCTATAGTGAAATGAAAAACAATAATTCTGAAGCGTTAGCTTACTGTTATATCCGTTAATGGACACTGGAAAATGATTTCCTACTCGTTTATTACCTTTTCAGTTATATTTGACACAAATGTCTTTACTGTAGTGGTTAAACGTCTATTATTGACAGTCTAGTTATGGTCAAACGGGAAGTAAATGGTAAAAAGTGGAAGTTTATGAGTTTATTTCGAAATCAAACGGCAGTTGCGTTTTTTTTGCTTGTATTTGATTTTGTACTGAAATTTTAATTATCTTTTAAATAAATCGTTTTGATTTTTAAACCAACTAAAGCTTTTAATTTGGATACATCAAAAGTCTTCAAATAAGACGACTCTCGTTAATTCTAACAACTGTAATAACAAAAAAAACAACTGATACACAATTATCAATTTATAAGTTGAATACTCAGATAGTTGTATTACGTAATATCAAACATTTTTATCAGCTTTTGGCGGCCATAATCGAGTTTCAAAACACATGGCGAGCTAAACTTATCTAACATTGATAGAAATCACTTAACAACCGCAAATCGCAGATTTACCGAAGCCAGTATGACTTCAAAAATATTTATCGAAACCGTAAAGCCGATTTGAAAATAAAATGAGCTCATACATCAGTCACAACAGTGAGCCATGACTGTCAAGCGGCTTGTCAGTTTACTACCAGCTTTATATGTCGTCAGGGGTTTTTATAGCCTGTCGGAGGCAACCGCAGTTTATTGCATGATCCTTAGACGAGAATTTATCAATCGGTTTGTCCTAGAGGTGGTGAAAATAGACATGGTTAAAATTGCATTTCCTTATAGGTTCTATGTTTTACAGATGTGTTTTAAGTTGGGAATACGTAGAAAATACTATGCTCTTTGAAATACTTCGTTGCCGACATAAAACAGCTTTCAAAACATTGGCTTACTTTTTGACCTAAATGGTTGTTTGTCAACTGAGGAGCCACCATAGAAAAATCTTACTGATAATGTTTATTATTCTTACTTTTTACTAGTGTTATCAATGATGTTTGAATGTTTAGTTGTTTGTTAGAACCAATAGCAGAGAACGGTAAACGGATTTGGATGCAATTTTGCATGCGGGTAGACCATGTGCCGGATTATAGGTAGGCTTTTTTTCGGAAAAATTACAGTGCAAAATTCGGGAAATTTCTTACACGACGACAAAACTTTGACCCAAATCTAGTTTATCATGAGGTATAGTCATTTATAAATTGAGACTGAACCGCATATTTATAGAACAATGTTAAATCTCGATTGAAATCTCTACTTCTCCTTTTAAGTACAAACTACTATATTAATCGTCGATTCTATTACTTCGTAGATTATCTTCATGAACACATTAGATGGGCTATGAATACTACAAACCAATACTTGTCAGATTAGGAATATGGTACAACAAATCTGTAGAAGCAATGGAAAGGTATAGAGTATGCGTGAAAAGCTAAACCAATCACAAATCAGAGCTTGATAATATATTCATTGGAATAGGGAAATGTATGAACTACGGAGCTAGATTTTCGAAAGTTATAAGCAATGAATCTAAAGCGCTTGCTAAATCTTTCAGCAACTTTAGCAACTATCACTTTCATAGTAAATTTGCGGCAATAAGTTGATAGAGTCTATTATCTTTCGTTCTAAATTCAAAATATTTACTTCTTTTTAGGATTCAGTATCTCAAAAGGAAAAAAGGAACCCTTGTGGGTTCACTTTGTTGTCCGTCTGTCTGTCAACGACATTTTTCTCAACAACGCGTAAAGATATTAAGTTGAAATTTATAAAAAATACTCGAGACTACGGTCTCTTTCAGCTGTGAAAAAATTAAATCTGCAAGTAAACATCATCAAAAGATATGACCGTTAATGTCGCATATTTTGCGATTTCGTAAAAATTAAACGTAAAACCTATAAGGTATTTCCCGTTGACTTAAATGCATAAAATTTGCCAAGAAGCAAGGTCATACAGTATACTATACCTTTACAGTAAATCAAGGGAAAAATCTGAAAACCATAAGTTTGGATACCGTACCTACGTACGGATCTTTCTACCTTAGCCAAATGAAATTAAAGAGGACAGATAATGTTTGTCACACAGCCAAAATACGCAGTTTGCCATAATATTCAATAACAAAGATAATGTAAATTAATACCGACCTATAATTAATAATCTTTATTGTATTTTTTATTTGTTTTTAACTCTTTATTGTACATCAAGGCATAAAAAAAGAAATATAAATATACAATAGTGATTATATTCAGACAAGGAGTACCTACAAATAACGGTCTTATCGTAACCGGTAATTTCTTCCAGACCACCCTTACGGTATACCGTGTAATTGACAGATCAGCACAAAATATATATTTGAAAAGAAGGTACTTTTACATTTATTTTTCATTTCTAAAACTAGATTTATTACTGGTTTAATATTAGAACGGCATTTTACTCACTGAACACATTTAACCGCAGCACTAGATTAATTATATTCCACGCATAATTTGTGTAGTTACAATAATCTAATCTCGTTTAAGTGGCCGCCCATTAATTCATATGCTGGCTGAATAACAAGATATCCACAGGCGACGGGCGCATAAGAAAACAACCGGCTGGGTAATCGGTCATCTGCCTGTGATTAATCTATGTTAATGTTATCTCAGTTTTTCCGAGTATGAATCACTTGTCTTCCTAGTGTACAAATTATGTGGCTACTGGCCACGGTTAGATGATAGATTAGATTAATTTAAGCATTGTGGTTCAGTATGTATGCCATAACGTATAGTCAGGCACATAAGTAGTTGAACGAATTCAAAAATACAAATCGCCTCTACACTTTTGTGTTCTAGTCAATCATAGTTTTCTCGTCACAAAAATAAAATAAAATAGATTAACTTTACTTCATAGAAAGAAAAAAAAATTAATTAAACTTAACGCGTAGAGGCGAATTGAAATTTTGATTTTTTTCAACCACATATGTGGCTGACTGTATATACTATATTTTATAGCGGTTACCTCCAGGCAGAATCGAACAATGAACTGCTTGAGCGATCTGCTTAAGATAGGTAGAAAAAAATGGTGTCTCTGGATGCTGAACGTAGTAGTTCCATGCAATCCTTTGTAATTCAAAGTTCGGGTAATATTGTTATTTTTTATGTGCCGCCGTAAAGCGAAAGCCTACTCTTTGGAGTTTGGAGACAGAAAATGGACGATATTAATATGATAACGTTATAATTTAAACATGAATCAGTAAGAAATAAGTTATGTTAAATAATTTATGCATAGAACTTACGTTTTATTCCGTAAATGATAAAATCGTGAATAAATGATGATTTACAAATAAAGACAAGAACCACATTTTCCAAGAACTTCAGAGCACTCAATATAAGTTCAAAGATACAAAAAGTAAATAATTTATGCCATAAAAATTCACAGGAAATTAGGCTTCATATCAAATTTTTGCTAAATTTAATCTGGCTACTGGGTTTTACTATCCTGTCAGATGCTATCGGAACAATGAATGAGAAAAATATTTTTAAATTATATATTAAATTATATTATATTTTTATTTAAATTTCAACCTGTCTTGTGGCAGAGGTCAAAGACCTTATGAACATTTAACAAATTTCTTTTACTATAAATGCATATAGTTAACGTCTATTGTTTCTGATATGAAACCTTTCTTCCTGAAATCTAGTATAATTCTATTTTCATTATTAAAATTTGACTAATTTAAAATTATGACCCATGTTTACAGCAATTTTGTATTTTCATGAAAATAGATTTCATCATCATGTGAACGTTGAGGCAATCCAGTTCCTCGACAACACGGACCTAGTGAGAAGACTGAAGAGGACAAAACCCTTCCAGTTAGTGTAGTAAACATTTAGTGTAACATAGTGCAGTGAGTGCTAGTTAAAAAGAACACGCGAACCATGTGTCTTCTCCTTAATAGAGCCAATAAGATAAGTGTTATTGGACATATTCTCAGTCATAGTCTCATTAAAAGTTTAGGTTAAATTTAAATAACTTATTAGTCATAAGGCTAGATTGTTATTACAATGATGTATTGTATAATATAACACACCAAAAAAAAAATATATATTTTAAGTCTATTGGAAATAGTATTTAAAGAAATACACCTTCAATTTCATGAATGAAAAAAAAATTATAGCGTAACAAATAAGATTTTTATCTCCGAAGGGGTAGGCAGAGGCGCATCTAGTGCACCCACTTTTCGCCGTGAGTATTCCGTCCCATGATGTGATAGGGGGCGAGCTTATCGCCAAATCGGTTACAAATTCTAGACTCCGGGCTTATACTGAATTTAAAACCCAATATCATTAACCCGACCCGAGACTCGAATCCAAGACCGCAGCATTGCAGTCATACCGTAATACAACTACGCCACCGAGGCAGTCTTAAACACTCGAAGTGTAATCAATTGTGCACTTACATTTCATCGGATAAAAACAATAACTCCAGATTTAACACATCTCATACCGTTACTCGATGTTACTCCTAACAGTTTTTATCACTAACAAATGTTGAATAGCAGTTATGATAAAAAGTCTAATCTATTTAAATCCATAGCTTACGGGTTTCATTATAATCTCGGTTTCCCTATTTGTCAAAAGACAAATGTATGCCATTTATCTCGTCGGTTCATTGACCTATCTTAACAGGATTGTGTTGTGGCAAAAACAATTCAAGCTTTGCTTTACGTGTTCGAAATTGCCAACTGCCATTGTATCAGTTAAAAACAACAAAGATATATTGATCGGAGGTGCGACGGCATTAAAAAATAATGTGGGCGAAAAAAAAGTTTGTCTTTAACAATGAATGTGCTGGGTTGGTTATGTATCTACTTTAAAAGAACTCACGATAAATTACAATGGATTTATTGTATTGAAATGAGTGGTAACTTTACCTGTAAGCTATGTAAGCCTTTATAAGACGCGATGCTTCGAAACGCGAGGCCATGGGCGAAGTCCCACGTCAGCTACGTTATGCCTTGGACGGCAGCGTGGCGGTTAGGCCTCACGCTACCGTTGACGCTGAGGGCGTCCTTCGGTGCGCGGAGGCTTCTGAGCCCCCCCAACAACAGGAGACGGACCGCAATAACGGTACGTGCAGGGGCGGTTGCGGACGACAACTTAGACGTGAGTCGGAGGAAGCCCGCAGCCGCCCTAATGCGCCGAAGATGGCCACCGCGGAGTTTTGGTTGGTATGCCGTGCGTTGTATATAGGTGAGGGACACGGCTCAACGTCGGGTCGTAAGGCACGGTGAACCCAACATAACCGCTCAGTCGTTCCCCTTGAACGCTGGGCGGTAGTAATAAGTCACTTTCTCAGCGTAAAAAAAAAGCTACGTTATGCCCACTCTGCATGCGACAAATTTGATCCCTAGGTCGGAAAAAATAAGTGCCACAATCTTCGGGTCTAGATTAAATTGAATTTTATTGTAGTTCCTGAAATACTGAATTCAAAACCTTTATCTTATTCTACTCTATTAAGCTGGCCTCATCCCGTGGTTATGGATACTGAAATTTGTAACAATCGAATGTACTCCTTTTTGTAACTGTATACGTTGTACTCTATACGTAGATACTGCTTCTTGCCTTCAAAATGAGACTATTTGTTCTATTGGGTACTTTTAGCCATTATCGTAGCACGTCAAATATAGACGGGAAATGTTTAAACAAACTAGCGGGTTTCCCGCAGTAATTATTATGCTAAGATTTATAGTATAAACTTGCCTTTATAGATAACTTAATTGCATTGCGTGGCAGTTCAGATATTGTACTCTCAACTTGATATCTCCTTTCATTTTCACTAAGTCAAATAAGGTAAACTTTCTTGATTCAATAAAATACACACACACACACACACACACGCGCGCGCGCGCGCCGTTTATCCCCAAAGGGGTAGGCACAGGCGCAACTAGTGCACCCACTTTTTGCCGTTAAAAAAATATATTTTAAAGATCACAATTGAACTCACAACGGTAGCTCTACTATCTCACAGTCATGTATAAGCTTTAAGCCACACTAAAAGCTACAGTGAAGCTTTGACGGTATCTATGTGGGATCTTCAAGGGCCTATAAAAATCTTTTCCCCGTAAGCCTCATCTCTTGCCATAATAACCGTTGCCACGATTCGCCCGTGATTCATTTCATTTACTATTGTTTATGCTGATCAATAGACTTCCGGTTACTCGATTCCCTGTCTAACCATAATAATAAAATGAATATATAACAACAATGTTTTAACCATTCTCCATTAATGATGTAAAATCCGAACATGAAATATCATCGAAAGCCAATTTCAATCTCATAATCAAAACACTAACAACGATAAATGTTTTTTACAGATACTAAAGTGTAATCAACGGGCTACCCGGCAAGTTTTGAACTCCGCAATGAGAAATTACTTAGCTGATTCCATTCCATTCATCAAAATTAACTTTGTTCCGCGGAGGCGTTGTTTAATTACCGTTACCATACGTAATTTGTTTTTATAAATGATGCGCTATAAATAAACATAAATTAGTATTTTCTATTTAAATTTCAAATGGTTTTCTTAAAAGATGAAAATGTGGATGGTAATGAGATTTTGTTAAAAATATCTAATTCAATTGCTGGGAAATTCTCTATAGTATTTTTTACAATATATAGTATTTTTCACAATATAAGTAAATATTGTCTGTCACTCGAAGTACTAAACGGCGAAGGTAAATATCAACAAGTTGGATCGGAGAAACATTGGACAAAACAAGACAGTAAATATTTAGCGTAGAGCTAAAGAGCGCTACGGCCTATCAAGCTTACAAAAAACTGATCGTTGACACTTCAAAAACTCCTTTACGTTTGTAGACGTTAAATTCCTTCACTGCATCATAGTTATAAAGAGCTGAACTACCGATTGACGATGCAGATAGTATTGTGTATGACGGGGTCCTTAAAGTACGTGTGATGCCGTTGAAAATTATTTTGTTACACCTTACACTAAAAACAAATACCGTTTTACACAAATCCGCTATAATTCCCTTCATTAAGGTACAAACTCTCACCTCAATCTCGTTATCTCGAAATCTGAAACAGATAACAACAGGTTAACAATGGTACAACAGTGGCAAATGGTAATGAGGTTGACCCCTACCATTGCGAAGATGGGAGATATTTGTGAAGTTTTTTTTATAGCATTGAATGACGAGCCGAGTATGCCGTTCGCCTGATGGTAAGCGATACGACCACCCATAGACAGTAGAAATACCATCCAGAATCTTGATTTACAAAGTACTGTGTGGCATTCCACTGCGCTCGTCATCCTGAGACATAGGATGTTAAGTCTCATTATGTCCTGTAGTTACACTGGCTACAATGCCCTTCAAACCGAAACACAACAGTGCATGCACACTGCTGCTTGGCGGTAGAAATAAACATTGCGGTGGTACCCACCCAGACGGACTCTTACATATGAGAGTCCTACCACCAGTAAGTGTTAAATATATATTTACAAGATTTGACATACATACATACATACATATACGCTCAGGCCTGTTATCCCCGAAGGGGTAGGCAGAGGCGCAACTAGTGCACCCACTTTTCGCCGACATTCCGTCCCATGATGTGATAGGGGGCGAGCCTATCGCCATATCGGGCACAAATTCCAGACTCCGGACTGATACTGAATAGAAAAACTCAATATCACTTTGCCCGACCCGGGGATCGAACCCGAAACCTCAGCTTTGCAGTCGTACTGTAATACAACTACGCCACCAAGGCAGTCACAAGATTTGACCCTTAGATAAAAAAAATAATCGTACTTCCAAAGATAATTAGCACAGAATACGGAATAGTAATACCTACTATGAGTTTAAAACAATATAATGTGTGCTAAAATAATGCAAAATATCAAACAATGTAATTAACTTTCAGATTAATATCACAAAAACGAAACCGTTAAAGGACGTTAATTTTCATGCATTCGTACACTCCGAATATTTATGCACAAAGACTTGCGGAAATTATTCGTGCGATTTCCTAACGAGAGTATTACACGCCCAATTTATTTTTAAGTAAACGTGTGAAGTGTAATCAGAGCATTGCGTGGTACCGTTTAGTGGACACTCGAATTTCTACAGTAATTTTGACGAAATTATGTATACGTTGTATCATTATGATATATTGTTTGAGAGATAGAGATCTACGAAGCTACGACTCGTGTGTATTCTAATAGTTTGTAGATGTTTGATAAGGGTTTTTTTGACAAAGATGCCTGTATTGTTTAATCCTATGATTAAAAATGTATGGTATGTTATTTTGCGTTTATTTTTTTATTTCAAACAGTATTCACTGTCAGGTTTTATAATCTCAGTATTGCAATACTGAACAAATAAAATATAATCAAATTATTACTGAATTATTCGAAGTAAGCTTAAGATTTATTATATGGAACCTTAGATATTACATCCGTGATGTACATTTAGTATGAAATATAATCATACTTTAATAATTATGAACTGTTATGATTCAATTATAATAAGCGAACATTTCTTCGTGCGTGTATTGTTTATCAATTATCGTTCACTTTAACGGTGAAGGAAAACATCGTGAGGAAATCTACATACCTGAGAATTTTCCTTAAAAATTTCGAGGGTATGTGAAGTCTGCCAACCCGCACTAGGCCAGCGTGGTGGACTAAGGCCTAACCCCTCTCAGTAGTAGAAGAGGCCCGTGATCAGCAGTGGGCATAATATAATACAGGGCTGCTTGCATTGCATCGCAATGAACATTTCTTGGTTGCCTTTGTTTACATAATCGTAAAGAAAGGTTCATGAATATTGATTATAGTCAAAGATTTCTCTTGCGTCTGCGCTACGATTTAGAGGCAATATTTTACACTTAAGTGATAGTGTAATTGGTTTCACGTTGTTTCACAATTATAAAGGTTGTAATCCGGTAGGCGGTTACATCCGTTCAACTCCCGCCGCTGTAAGGGGTAATGCACACGATCGCAGTAAAGATCAATACACACAATCGCAGTAAAAGGCAATACATATCCTTGAAGTTTTTTTTTATATCCGGTTATAAGTAAATTTTAATTTCAGTAGCGTTTGATTTTTTTTTATAAATTTAATTGCTACCCTGTTAGATTGATTATAGTCTTGAATTGATCGTGAACGAAATGTGTATTAGATTAAGTTTTTATTGAATAATCGATCAGTTAGGGTTTTATCAAGAATAAAATTGAATGAGTAAGTAGAACAAAACATCAAACGGCAATTGATGTTTCTGCATGCCTATATGCGAACACTGACTGCTTTACTGATCAACGGTGTCATTAGACATATCGAATTATTCCCGCCATGTGGATTGGGTGCATTTGGAGAATTCCACCACGGTATCCCCTGCCTGTCGTAAAAGGCGACTAATAGCGACCACCGGGGGACGCGGGTGGGTAGAAGGGGCCGTCCACCACCAGTTTAGCCAACTTTTGTGACCCCCGTGATGGACGGCAGCGTGGCAGATAAGCCTCACGCTGCCGTTGACGCCGAGGGCGTCCTTCGGTGGGCGGGGGCTTCTGAGCTCCGGGCGGCTCAACGTCGGGTTAAAAGGCACGGTGAACCCAATATAACCGCTCAGTCATCCCCCTTGAAGGCTGTGCGGAAGTAAATAGCAATAAGTCACTTTCTCCGCGAAAAAAAAGACATATCGAATTATTCCTACGCATAGAGAAGCTTTGTTTTTGTAGCCTCTATCTGTATCACTATAATTAAAATTAAAATGCATCATTATGGTTTATTGTTATTCGTCATTTAAAAATCCCCTTCCGTGTCGTCCCACTAATTAGATTACACTACATTTAGATTTACGATACAAGTATAGAACATTACAAATTATTTAAACGAACATTACAAATTGTTTAAACGAACATTACAAATTATTTGACGATCTTAACCATTTTTCAAAACTTATACATCATGAGAATGCTGTATGCAATCGGATGTAAAAATTATCATACCCATTTATTTTTTGTTAGAGCAAAAAGTGTGAGAGTTCCTTTACAATATATGATTTATTACGCAGTGTTGCAAGGTACGCATTACAGGGACGTGGGAAATTATCATAATAACTTAATTTCAGCGGTGGGTCTCACAAATCGGCACTTTCCCAATGCTCATAAATAAGATGTTATTGACAACTTGGGGACAATATTACTGATTAAAGTTCACGGATGCGTGTGCCCTACATTTGCAATGAAAGACATCTTTCGTGCAAAGCGAAATTTTGATTTATTGATATTTTTCCGACGACAGAAGATTGAATCGTAAATTGACTAAAGTTAAGGTCTCTCATGTGCTAGGCCGCCTGGGTAGGTGCCTCCGAAATATCTATTTCTACCGCCAAGCAGCAGTATACATGTACTGTTCGCCAACAAAATTATTGGGCATTATGAGACTTAAATCTAATACCTCAGTGTGATGAGTGCAGTGGAGAGCCACACACTACTTTGTAATTCAAAGTTCTTAATTGTGTTGCTACTGTTTATGGGCGGTTGTATCGCTTACTATGAGGCGAGATATTAAGGTATTTCTATTTCTGTTCATTTATAATCAAAATGGTTCATAGGTATATCGAATAAACGTAAACACTTATTCGATTTTCTATAAATTACGAAGTATCTTAGTCTAGCAAAAGATTCAATAACTGACATGAAACTATAAAATCTAATAAGTGGTAGGATTAATATCGAATTCTCGTTAAAATATTTATTACAATGTGAAGCATACGGTATCAAATCGTTGTCGGTATGTTTAACGATTACATGCATACATGTTAAGTATTAACAGTAGCTGGCACAAAAACTGTGCGCGAAAACAATGTTGCAGCAAGCACCAACTTTATAGAGGAAATCGTTTATGTTTATTCCATTCCCGCATTAGGTTTTATGACGAATTTACAATTGGGGTCACATTCGAAAAATGAATTTGAATTTATAAAAAACTAGACCTTCGCTCGCGGCTCTACCCGCGTGAATGAGTTCTTCCGGGACAAAAGTCCAGCTTTATATTTTCCTGGGATAAAAAGTAGTCTAAGTTACTAGCTGATAATTTAGTTTCTTGGTGAAGGATTTTTTAAAATCGGTTCAGTAGTTTTTGAGTTTATTCCTTAGAAACATATAAAAAACAAACCTTTCCCCTTTATAATATTTGTATAGATAAAAATTCAAATATAGAATTGTTCCTTCGAGCACTTTCTCAACAAATATGAATTGCATAGAAACCCAATTTTATCATAAAATCATTTCATATTAAGAATTATACATTCTACAGTGTAGAACATACCACGACAAATCTCGGAACATAGACCAATCTGCCACAATTTTTTTTACGCAACTAGTCTCAATAAATCTAGGATGCTCCAAAGATGATCCGCATTCACTTTCATTTATATTGTTTATGGCGTATTCAATCTCCATACAGGAATCTCATTTGTAAAGCCTGTACAGGAAACACGGTTGGCAATTAGAAACGTATACATTAATCATTTGTAGCGTTCAAAGTTAACGTCAATGGCGCCACATTCTAATTACAGATTGCTCTCAATTTTGATTTAATATTTATTCTATTTGCTACTTATTTTCATACAATAAGTCTACGGAAGCTTTTAGAAAGGAGCATCACGTTTATGAAGTCAGTTACGTGTTACAAATAACAATTAATTAACCATTACATTAAGTAACCAAAACAAATAGTCTCGACTCTACATTCTAGTATCACAATCTAAGAAATAATTTTAGTCTTACCAGACTGAGACAAATATTTGTATTGTGTATAAAACCCAAAACCTCTCATTTTAAAACTAGCTCATTTCAATTGAAAATGTAATAAAAGCTATAACTAATAATATACAATGTTTAGAAAAAGAAGTACCTATACGCATACTTCATGCCTTTTATCCCCGGAGGGGTAGGCAGAGGCCCAACTAGTGCACCATATTTTCGCCGTGCCTATTCCGTCCCATGATGTGATGGGAGCGAGCCTGTCGTGATATCGGGCAAAAATTCCAGGCTCCGAGCTGATACTGATTAAAAAAATCCAATATCACTTTGCCTGACCCGGGGACCGAAACCGAGACCTCAGCATTGCAGTCGTACCGTAATACAACCAGGCCATCGAGGCAGACCGAAGTAAATAGGTATAATATCCTTTTTTATCGTGAAGAGCTATATAGCGATATATACGATACGAGCGTAATAGAGAAATATTAGTATTAAATCTTAAATTTATTGTTACTTGGTTAATAAAAGTGGCATATACAAATCACCGTATTATTCCAATAAGTTGTACATGTATCGTGTACAGTTTTGTACGTTCTAATTCCACTGTCCACGACAGCTCCTTGTAGCCTGTCTCCCTTACAAGGAAACAAGGTAAGTTTGTGATCTAGATACTGAAATACCACGCACGAGGAATAAATCAGAAATAGTAGGTATCATTCGAAAATTCTTAGACTGAAATTTCTGTGTAAGACTTAATTGCTTAAAAGGACCGTATTTGTAAAGTGCAAACTTATTAAAAATCTCTAAATTGTATGGAATAATTCATTTTTCATTCACTTCTGGGTGTCGTAATAAGGAACTAAGGGAAGTAATATGTACATTGCTATTTTATGGTATATATTCCTATTTTTACATGGTTAGTGATTACGGAGACCGAAAAGAGGGAATAAAATCTCAGTTACATTGCATTGGGTATGAATTCTGCAACTGACCTTGCATCATACGTATTCCCTTGTTATTCTTCAAGACGAAGCGGCGGCGTGGGTTTTTTAATAAATCAATGGACGGCGTAAATTCTGAGCATGCTATAAATATCACCAAATCGTAATATGTCAGACTATTTCGTCACCATTATCGCGTTAATCTTAAATAAAACACTTGACTATGAAATAAGACAATCAGCGGTAATAGACGGAGCACACAAGGCAATAAGGAGGTGCCCTGGTTGCACCTCTGCCTACCCCTTCGGGGATAAAAGCTTGATGATGATGATGTGTGTATGTGTGTATAGGCAATTAAAATATATGGATTTTTGAAACTTTTTTCACTGTGGTATAATTATCCGATAATTTTCAAGTTACCGCATGTGAGTTCTCGTGATTAGAAAAGATTCGTTACTGGTAATGACAATAATTAATAAGTAGGCAATTTATAGTCAACTATACGCATGATTGAGTTTCTCGATTATGAAAGACGACATTTCCTGCATAACTTGATACTTTTTGTATCGATAAATGAGCCTCCAGCCTATATTTAATTTTGAATAATGTTTCACAATGTAAATAGTGTTATAGGCACAGTCTTAAATGTTCATAGACGAAACAAAAATAGCGAAGTAAATTCAATAACAGAACAAACCCATAATAAAATAATATATTTTAAAAATACTATAAATGACGATCTCGTTTTACAAAAATATCTCGTGGTATTACGATAATCTGTCAAGTTATTTTTGACCGACAAAAGGCCAGAAGCACACTTTTGAAAGATGCCATTTTTTCGTCTCCAACTCGTTATTATTGTTATAAATGAGCGTGCAGTTAAACATGAAAAATCAGTCGCCAATTACGTGACAGCAAATAATTTCAAGAATGGTATATCGCGACCGGAACGTACTGGTTTTACACTGAATATAATAACGCGTATTTTTGTTTGTTTAAAACGTCAGAGAATGAGCAGAAATTTTCATTATTGATGTAAAAGGCAATGAAAGTGCCGTATACATGTTTTTATAAGTTATAATTTAGCCAAGCCTGGATGTAATTTAATGAAGATTCATGTCTCAAAGAAATAACTTTTAAATACATTTTGATCAGTTTTAAATATTTACATATTAGAAGGCATACGACCATTAAACCACCGGATGAAAAGTAATTAGTAATCATAGCAAATATTATGGAACTCCCACAATGACCAAATTGGCCCAATCCCACTATAAATGAAGCTATAAGTAAATACAAATTAACGGTATTTATAAAAAAAATACGTACAGAACCCAGACAAAATTATTCCAAACAGTTCAGTTCTAAAATTAAATCAGTAACACTCCGACAATTACAAAAAATGTTAATTACAGATATTAAAAAGGTTGATGCTCCTGTAATTTGTTTTTGACTCCCAAGTTGCAGAAACCGCTGCCTTCATAGTTTATGACGTGGATGGACGTATCCGGTGGATGTTCGGACTTGCCGTAATCGAGTGAAAGTCATCACGATAACTGTCAACATGGCATCATAGAGCTATCAGTTTGTTTTTTACTTGGTTTCAATGAAAGGCAAGAGATGCGTTCCTAACAATCACTGATTATTTAATCGACATAACTCCGGAACTGAATCTGTTTGTTTTGAAAGAGTATCAGTGTATGTACACAAAAAAATACAAACATACGAATTGAGTACCTCCTACTTTTTTGGAAATCGGTTAATAAAATACATTTCATAAGCGCTGCTTTTTTAAATTTGGTAGTCAAAGAAAGCTTGGATTTGATAGGAAATTGGTGCGCGCAACGCCTCGAGAATATCAGAAACACACACAAACACACATACACACACACTCAGTCACTCACGCCTATTATCCCCGAAGGGGTAGGCACAGGCGCAACTAGTGCACCCACTTTTCGCCGTTATTCCGTCCCCATGATGTGATAGGGGGCGAGCCTATCGCCATGTCAGGCACAAATTCCAGACTCCGAGCTGATATTGAATAGAAAAACTCAATATCACTTTGCCCGACCCGGGGATCGAATCCGAGACCTCAGCATTGCAGTCGTATCATAATACAACTACGCCACCGAGGCAGTCAGAAACGTTTTGAGATATGGATGTTATCGCTACAGTAATTATAATCTTAGAGAATAAAAACATTTTTTGATTTTTATTATCACTTTGAAACAAAATTACGAATAAATGCGAAAACAACTGCGCCAACATAGTTACATGCAATAGGTTTTAAGATATAAATTCTTTAAGAATCTACAATACTTTGAGACTTAGTTATTTATATTCTCTTTATCCATTTTTTTTTATCAAATTCTCTTTTATTACTTGTCAATAATAGATAAGTGGTTTTTATTTGGCCGAGTTACAGCTGCCTAACAATATTTTCAGTCGTTAAGTGTACCTACCTAACATTGAAAGAAGACAACCTTAATTTGATTCTGACATTGAGGTAGAAATAACGAAAGATTAGCATGTCAAAACTAACCATTTAATTTAGTTAGGCATCGCGCAGACACTGTCAAGTTTTGTCGAGAATCATTACGCTACTATGAAACTGAAATCTTCAGCAATAACTGTAAGATTTATAATAAAAATATAACGAAAAGCCCATCCAAAACGGATCAGTTTTGAGAAAAAGGCGGACGTGTAATCATACATACATACGGGTCGAATATAGATCATCGCTTTTTTTAAATTATGTAATATAAAAAAATATATTACAATAATTTACTGTGCGCGCCGCTTTATTTTAAGTAAAGTAATTGCACTTTTCCGATAATTTACGAGTACAAAATTCCTTTTTGATTGATGGTGACTAACGTAGTTCCTGTAGTTAATTGGTTGGATTTATTTATGTTTGAAGATTTATTTCCTGCAATGGACATTTACATTGTTAGTATTGTGACGCGAATATTATACGATTTTCTCATTCATAAGGTCGTCACCATACATAATATCCACTGCTTACTATTTCATTTAAATTAATCCTTCATAATATAAAATACTGGTATTGCTCGTAGCGCCGCCCGCGTGATATTTTTTTCTGGGATAAAAAGCTTATAGTGCTTTGGGAGTAATGTAGCTTCCTATTTTTTTAATTTCCAAAGTCGGTTCAGTAGTTCCTGGGATTAGCGCGGTCAATCAATCAAACTCTTCAGCTTTATAATATTAGTATAGATCTTACATAAGTTTCAAAGGTTCGCGAGCGCCTTCTGCGTTCACCCTAAGGACCGGTGTGGCCAGAAAAGCCGACTCGCGTCAGGCTACTGACAGTAGGGCCGTTAAAAAAAATACATAAACTTGAACAACATCAAGATTACAATAATCAGAAGCATCGTAATGTATACAATCAACAGAAGTTCGCAACACCTTACGTAATTTGCCGTTCCATGCTAATTCAACATGTTCAATTACACTGTCTAGAAATATATATGGCTCTAACCATCGTGATAGCAATCAGACTACATTATGTAGTTCGCGCAATAAAAGGTGTGAAGACAAAATGCTAAGACTAACGCGTGTGAAAGAACTTTACAATAGACACGAACTAACATTCTACTTGTAAGTAACAAGAGGATAGTTTCCAATGTTTGAATTTGTGCATTGTTGTTTAACAGAAAGTAATACAAAAATGAAATTCTTCTGTAAATTCTGCATAAAAAATGGTTAAAAAATAAAGCAGTTATTCAAATTTGAAATATTGTGAGCAAACGTGGGGGTTTGGTGGGGATATCGCGCTATCTCTTTCACACGCAGAGAGCGTTACGGCCTGTGACACCCGGTGACGTCACAGTCTGATATATTACTATAATTTGATAACTACCCCTTTCACCAAATTTCAAAGCTTCATATTTATAACTTAAGTACTTATTATTGCGGCAATTTTGAAAATTATTTTCCTGTTAAGTACATTAAGGATGGCATAATATAATGATAAATGTATTTAAAAAAAAAGTAGTCAACTACGCTATTCCATATGCTATAACAGTCATTACGGTAATCACATTAAAGAATACAATCGCTTATACATTATTTTATTTTCCTAGCAATTACATGAAATCACTCGAGCGTGGTGGAGAGATTATGTTACCATCACATTTTCCATGTGGATTTTGATGCACAGATTAGTTCTTACTGTCATCATGCACTGGTTACTTGATGTAATTATAATATCGTTTATAATTCAAGGTTAATTACACTTAATAATATCAAATGGTTTAATTACGTTTCATAGTTAGATTATAAATATCCTTGGAAAAAGAAGTGTGTTTAATCTTATTCATGAATCGCGAAATTAGTTTAAACTAAACCGCGGTTACTTACGTTATTGGCTGTTATTTAATTTTAAAAGTCTTTCTTTTTGCATCTCATTTTATTTAACTTAAAATAATGCATAGCCCTAAAATGTTGCTTTTATTCACCAAAGCTTTCAATAACCTTAACTCTAGATTGTAGATTAAAAAAATCATTTTTATTACATAGGTTATTGGTTTCTTTATGCCAGCTATACTCTAGGTTCCACAATAGACTAAAATAAAAAAATATAAGTGCAACGGATTTTCTTATTAAATAATTATATGTTCTAGCATAATTTATTTATACATTAATATGTAACTCAAATATCTACCTAATCTTAACATAAATAAATTATTTTACAAATGCCTAAATGTAATTTTAATTGCCAATTAAGAATAGCAACCAATCAACATAATAATTAGCAAAAATTATGTTAATAACTTTATATAGCATAACAAAGTGTTTTGTTGCGCTTTATTATTTTAATATATGGCAGACGAACCATGAAATACTTCATAATTAGTGTTAATTAAGTACATAATTTTGGCACTGTATAACTGTTTTCGACTTTCATCACAATTATAAACGTTGAAATGTTTATACAAAACGGTAGTTTGGAGAAGATTTTCGTTGGCATAAAAAATCACAGTCTAACAGTTATAATGAGCAAGTCTTAACATATTTAAATTTACTGGATTGATATTTTATTCCCGCCAAAGAAATAGCGAAAGGAAACACGCATTCAGCCACGTCTGCAACATAATAAATATTTGCACTTGTAAGCATGAAAAGGTGAAGGAAGCTATTCGTTCGGCTTCGTCCACAGATGTTTTTAAATGGATATCAAAGGTCGGTAATCCTCTGCGTGCTATAAAATGCGTTAAAACCTGGCATGCAAACGGTAATATCCCACAGGATAAAGCCCTGTGGCTAGTTCACGTCTATAACTTCTAACGGCCGCCGGCAATAACCAGCAACCACCTTTATGATCTTCTTATCCGAAGCAGTTTCAATACATTTATGGTATCCTAGTCAAAACATGTCATTGAGTATTGAAGAATATATTACTGGGGCTATATACTGTAATTTTTATTATTATATCCAAGATACCATTTGTACTTACGCATACTCACACCTTTTATCCCCGGAGGGGTAGGCAGAGGTGCAACTAGTGCACCCACTTTTCGCCGTGTGTATTCCGTCCTGTGATGTGATAGGGGGCGAGCCTATCGCCATATCGGGCACAAATTCCAGACTCCGAGCTGATACTGATTAGAAAAATCCAATATCACTTTGCCCGACCGGGGATCAAACCCGACAACTCAGCATTGCAGTCGTACAGTAATACAACTACGTCACCGAGGCAGTCGCAGGCAGGCAGTTGTACTTAGATTAAAAATTGCTCAATGTGACCATTAGATAACTGAAGTGTTGGCTGTAATTCTTTATTACTAAAGCCGAATTAATGGGCACGCGCCAATTAGCATTAGATTTGCTTGAATGTGGGAAGGATTAACACGTTGAGCATCCAGCGAAATCATTATATGACATCGCTTTTGATACTGAATGAGGACAGTTCTATTTCGAATCATCATTCCAGTCGTACCATACCGACTGCCTCGGTGACGTAGTTGTATTACTGTACGACTGCAATGCTGAGGTCTCGGGTTCGATCCCCGGGTCGGGCAAAGTGTTATTGAGTTTTTCTATTCAGTATCAGCTCGGACTCTGGAATTTGTGCCCGATATGGCGATAGGCTCGCCGCTATCACATCATGGGACGGAATAATGGCGAAAAGTGGGTGCACTAGTTGCGCCTCTGCCTACCCCTTCGGGGAATAAAGGCATGAGTGTACATGTATATATAATATTTTATTGGCAAGATTATAAATATACCTAATAGGGAATAAAAAATGCAAACATCTGTGAATATATTTCAATCTGTCATTAGGATATTAAATAGAAATTAGAAGGTGCTAAACAGATTTAGATGAAATTTGGAACTCGGAAGACCATTCCTTGAATTTACTCTTTATCCTTGAAAAGTATAAAGTGGGAATTCTATTCAGACAAAGATCCTTCATGCGGGTGGAGCTTTCGTGAAATTGTAATAAACAATACTTAAAATATCTCAAGAGAACCACGAGATTCTCGGCCTATTTTTTGCAAGACTAACGAGGTGGTTACAACATTTCTTACCACACGCCAGCTCTGTATTAAATACTGCCCACTGCTGAGCAAGGGCCCCCTCTACTACTGAGAGACGTTAAGCTTTAGTCCACCACGCTGGACTGTTGCGGGTTGGCAGACTTCACATACCTTCGAAATTCTTATAGATAACTTCTCAGGTATGCAGGTTTCCTCACGATGTTTTCCTTCACGGTTAAAACAAGCAATAATTCACAAATAATACACACATAACTTTTTAGAAAAGTCATAGGTGCGTGCCCTTGGGTTTTGAACCTGCGGACATTCGTCTCGGCAGTCTTTTCCACTCCCAACTAGGCTAGGTATCGCCGCTACATTTGTTGTACCCCGTTTAATGAGTTTCCGGACCGGGCTTTTGCGTGCATTCCTCTAACTATCAAGATTTAGCAAAAGACTTTAGGGTTTCTTTCTTAAATATTAAATGATAATTCGACGTTTGAAAGGCTAATTGACTTAAGCGACATCTATTTTCGAATTTTAACTATTTTAAAAATTTGGAGCAGAACGTGCTGCTTCCAAATATGTATAAAGCTCAATGTCGGCTAGCCTTTCAACCGTCGAATTATGAATATTTACAAGTATTCAAATATATACCTAAAACACAATCTTTCGAGGAAAAAAATATCAACACCTGGGTACCAATCACTTAAATAAACGATCGCATTAATTTCACTATCACATTCTTACAAAAAAGAACCAAGAGCGCCAATAATCTGTAGAGAAAACCAACCCGGCCTCACCCAGTACCCTTAATTCGTAGCAACTCGAATTACAAACCAATCATCCGCAGTTCATGCGTAACTAAGCAATTGTGAAAACCAACGGAACCGATCATGAACCGCGCTGTACAACCATAGACAACTTTTTCATCAACCGAGTTTCTCTGGGTGCGTCTATAACTGGCTAATAAAAGTAATAGGCTATTTTGCAGTGGTAATTATTACGGCTCATTATCAGCCCGGAGTATGAAAGGAGATATGGGGATAGTCTCACCTCTATTTAATGTCCTTCACACCGAAATATAACAATGCAAGCACACGGCTGCTTGGCGGTAGAAATAGGCATTGCGGTGGTACCCACCCAGACGGACTCATACATATGAGAGTCCTACCACCATTAAATCCCACCATGGGACGGAATATACCACCCCGAGTAAGTATTCTCAATTTTATCATATACATGGCGAGAACTGGCTGCCCACGTTACGTCTTTACCTACGTTAGGCATAAAAGGCGTGTCACTCTGTGTGTGTGTGTGTGTGTGTGTGTGTGTGTGTGTGTGTGTCAAAAGTCCAGTGGAGAACATTCTTGAACGTACATGAAACACTTTACAAGGCGTTAAATTGATGCAAATACGAGTGTATGGGTTTCCATGAGATTCTGATTCCCATAGCGCTAGGAATATTAAATTCGATACAATGTACACTGCATTCAAATGGCGAATGAGCAAAACACGTTCGATATTCGTTCTGAATGATTTTGTGCATTAGCATTCTTAGCAGGTATAGTCTGTTAAGGTTAAAATAAATGTTGTATATCTTCTATGTGGATCCATTTGTAATGTGTTCAGTTTCTTTTGCTTTTCATAAAATGTTATACAATGTCCGTCACTTTTGCTTTTATACATGATATCTAACAGATAGCATTTGGCTACGAAGCAAATTGTTAAAATATATTTTGTCTTTGAAAATTTGCTAAGTAAATGCACGGTATTCGTTTTTACTATCTAATAATTTTACTCTGTTGTATGACTGCGTTTATTAATAAAAACAGCTACGTAGTATACTTATACAGGGTCATTTTGACATTGCGTTAATATATGAAACCACATACTCATCTCGTTGAAAATAACACTTTCCATGAAGTTATTTTAACCATAGATGTAGAATAAAAAAGTGTAATTTTCGAACAAAATGAATATCAATAAAAGGTAACTTTAAGTTTACGCGCCCTAATTTCACTATGACTGCTCTAGGAGAATTCGTCGCAGCAGCAACATTACACTTTCAGTCAGAAATACACTTACGGACACACCATATTCGCATTAAACTACAAAATGATCAGAAAATTGGAATACTACAACCGGGATTTTTGGCGAAAGTATTTGTTATTCATTGATAATTTTTAGCCCGATGTTAGCAGAGATATAGACGAATATGTGGTTTCATTTAGTAACGCAATGTAAAAATGACCCTGTATACTGCCTACAGCTGAGCACGGGCCTCCTCCGCTACTGAGAGGGTTTAGGCCTTAGTCCACCACGCTGGCCTAGCGGGGCTGGTAGATAACACATTCCCCCGAAATTCATATGATGAATTCTCCGGTATGTAAGTTTCCACACGATGTTTTCATTAGCTGTTAAAGCGAACGATAATTGATAAACAATAGACACGTAATTTAGAAAAGTCCGGGGTCTGTTTCGATTGACCGTTCCATTCGCAACAAGGCTATCTCACTTCACATTTACTACCTGTTTATTAACTTTACTAAATTAGTACCAGCTTTTCTGTTTCCATTTCATATTTCTATACATATTATACAGTTATCCAGGCAGTAGGGCAACAAGATCCTATTCAATAACAAATTATTCATGAAACTATCAAGGAGCGTTCGTGAGTACAATGTGAATATTTTGAGCTTGTCAAATGCCCTAGTAGGAAATGCACGCGACTAGTTAAAACTAGGGATGAGATTATAAATACAAAGTAGTTATAAGGAATAGGTAGTGGTTTCTTTTTGTTATTTATATTCTAAAATATAGAAGCATATTAATGTAAATAGTTTGCTGGAAATTGAGTTCCATAAAGAATGATAAGAATAGATGCATGGATTTACTTCTTCTAATAATGCGTTTGAGTATAAATATTTTTAACCCATTCTCGTGCAAAAGTGCATAAGACACGTCTATTTGTGTATTCCTTGGTTCACAGAAACATTACAAACTTTAAAAAAAAAATTATAAGTAATATATTATTAATTAATTAATTATTGCCAGTAAAACAAAATGAAACACATTTTAATCACACATACTATTTTCATACATTGTTAAAACTACTCGTGACACATTCGATTCTAATCGATTACAATTATAATCGTAAGCTCCGAGTCTCATCCCTAGTTCAAACCTATCGAAGGCATAAGATTATCAGGAGTTCTGGCCTGCGGAGTCGGTATCAGTTTGGCCCACAATAAGCGTCACGATTATAAGATACCCAAATGTCGCTTAGTTATGCATTATATGACACTGATAAACGCCGCCTGTCATAACCACGGAATATTTATGGAAATGAAAACCCTGTATCGATTTACATTTTATCAAATCACATATCGGATTTTGTTGTTCAAGAGATTTCTCCTGTCGCGAAAATACTTTTGGAATGGATGGAAGTCAGTGAAACGAAAACCTTCATATATAGTTCATTGTTATCCTCATTTTGCGCAAGGTCGCTTGCTGGTGTGTCTATTGTTTATCAATTATCTTTCGTGAAGGAAAACATCGTGAGGAAACCTATATACATGAGATTCCAAAAAAAATCGAGGGTATGTGAAGTCTGCCAACCCGCACTAGGCCAGCGTAGTGGACTAAGGCCTAAACCATCTCAGTAATAGAGGAGGCCCGTACCCAGCAGTGGGCAGTATGCAATACAGAGCTGATATGGTATGGTCGCTTGTCGAAAGCCGAAGACTTCCTGCTTGTATTAGTTTCGTTGCGGGTTAAAAACAGATTAGTGTTCCCTGAGACTAGCCGAGCATCACCGCTCGGTGTCACAAAATGCGTGCCACTGCTGATCCTGGCTTACAGGACTTGCAGTGGCGGGTGTGAGGGCGGGGCAGTCTCTGAAGCTGAAGACAGGAAAATTAGCAAGGATTGGAGGAGGGCTACGACAAACAGTGTACTGCTAAAGGTCAATGATGATGATGATCGCAATAGAGTCTCTAAAAATGAAGCCCAGGTCTAAAGATAGGGTGAAATAAGTCCCAGATATCCAGTTCGGAGTACATATTCCATCTGTAGAATATATGAGATAACGTAGAGTTCATTAATTCATTAGAGATCATAGTCGTCATAGTCGAAACAATAACACGAAAATTTTCTCACGAAAATTATCATGACTTAGGTACCTTGCTTTAAACATGAATGTAGCAATACCCTGACAGTCAAAGACATTAAACAATATAGTCTTAGAACTCTTTGCTTACAGTAATTAACCCAAGCAAATGATGCGTCCTTTTTACTGATCCAACATTAGAGGTTTTTTTTTGTCTAATTGTATCGTCAATATAAAATGAGAAAATAAAAATAAAACTCTAGATACAAGCCTTGTGTACAAAATTAAATAGAATTAATCTGCGCTTGTATTAGAACCCTTGTAATTTTATAAGCAAATAAAATTGGCTAAACTATCGTAGTTGGGAGCTCGGAGCGCACCGATTTAATTATAAAGTGATTAACAATACAAACATAAATTAATTTAATATCGGTAATTTATCTAATTCAAGCATAAAAAATATATTTTTACGATGAGGTTAAAATTGCTGTAATATATGAATGTGTACACATATTTTTACGACATGCAAAATCTACAACAATGCATCGATTTTTTTACAGTTAATCAATGACTATAAATAAATAATGTAGTATGTACAAAGTGTTAAAAAAACTGCTTTTATGATCCCGATTGTAATTTGTATTAATGTTATACCGATAGCCTCGGTGGCGTAGTCGTATTGAAGACTACGATTTGCGCACTGAAAAAACATTGTCTTGGTTCGAATCTCGGGTCGGGCCAAAAACATAGTGACTGGGTTTTGCCATCTTATAAAATTACTCAGTTGCAGCTCGGAGTCAAGAAATTGGCGGTGTGATACCCCCGTGCCTCGGAAAACACGTAAAGTCGTTGGTCCGGCGCCTGATCTCTCTCCGGTCATGTCGGATTGCCGTCTCACCGGCCTATGAGAGTGAAGGAACAGCAAGTGCACCTGTGTTTTGCGCACACACTTATTCACTATAATATCTCCTGTGTACCTGGGATGACTTCTGTTGAGATTGGCCGCCGTGGCCGAAATCGGATAGGAAGGGATTATTGATTACGTATTAATGGTCCAAAATTAAAGAGACTGTGGACATTTAAATGTATATTGTAACTAGCTTTTGCCCGCGGTCCCGCCCGCGTGATAAGTATTTCCGGGATTAAAGCCCCACATATTTTCCTGGGATAAAAAGCCTCTTGCACCCAGGAGTAATGTAACTTCCTATTAGAGAAAGAATTTTCAAAATCGGTTCAGTAGTAACAGAGATTAGCCCTTACAAACCAACCAACAAACTTTTCCTCTTTATAATATTAGTATAGATAACAAGTTTTATAACAATAAATCTTTTATAACATTTCATAATTTTAACTCATATACTTTCTTAACAACGCTGTTATAATAACGAGGAATATTATACAATAAAATTATAAAAGTTTTAAAACATGTAATTCATTTTAACGAGTTGATATTAAAAACAAGGCATTTATAATCATGATTGCTTGTCATTTATAGATTTGCGTTTCCTGACGCCTACGTGAGCTAGGATTTAATGGGAGAGATGCAATTAAACCACTTTTATGAACTGTGACAAATCTTTCAATAAATATAATATGACGGGAAAATCATTGCGTCTGCTCGATTTGTGACATATTCTATGAACGTATTTAAGGATATATATACCTCATGGAAATTGAGTTAGTGACTGTTTTTTATTGCATCGAATGACGAAACGAGCATGCCGTTCGCCTGATAGTAAGCGATACGACCACCCATAAGCAGTAGAAATACCATCCAGCACCTTGAGTTACAAAGTACTGTGTGGCATTCCACTGCGCTCGTTATCCTGAGACATAAGATGTTACGTCTCATTATGTCCTATAGTTACACTGGCTACAATGCCCTTCAAACCGAAACACAACAGTGCATGCACGCTGCTGCTTGACGGTAGAAATAGACATTGCGGTGGTACCCGCCCAGACGGACTCTTACATATGAGAGTCCTACCACCAGAATCTCACTACCTATTCTCACCACTAAGACTCGTTATTTTGTGCCGACTGCCGACTTTGAAGTCGTCTAGATTTTCGAATCACACAAAACGTTTTCATAAGTCTTTAAAGACAGCTAAATCTGCCACATTCAGCTAGGGTTGACCGCAATATGGTCATCATTCACTTTAATTGCAGTTATTATACATCCATTTTTTTACGGTAATTAAATATATCCACTTTCATATAAGTATGTTAGTCTACAACATTTTTTCTCTCTCCTTTTTCGTCTTTGATCAATAGTAAGAACACAATTATTTCCGCGTACCAGCCCTACTGATCCGAAATGTCGGGATATTTCCCACGTACATTAGTAAGAACATAATTATTTCGGCGTACCAGCCCTACTGATCCGAAATGTCGGGATATTTCCCACGTACATTAGTAAGAACATAATTATTTCGGCGTACCAGCCCTACTGATCCAAAATGTCGGGATATTTCCCACGTACATTAGTAAGAACATAATTATTTCGGCGTACCAGCCCTACTGATCCGAAATGTCGGGATATTTCCCACGTACATAGTTGCGCCAAATAAATTCGGTCCTGTGCATTGTGCATGCTAATCTCACTTTATTTATTGACTTCGCATACGACGCACGCATGCATCTTGCATACAATAAGCACCAAGCAAATGAAGCGATAATTGTTTTTCCCTTTGTGTCGAAGCGTGTTGTTTTTATCGTATGTTCATTATTTGAATTGAAAATAAATGAATGAAGAGACAAGTAAATATTTCCTTTGTAAAGACAAGAGGCCATAAAATTGTTCTAAAACACTCTTAGAAATGTAAACAGAGTTACCGTTATGGGGGACAGACTAGCGAGATTTCGAGACGCATTCTAAATTACGGTGTGTGCTTTGAATTAATTTTCTTAGCTATAAAAGCGCCGTATGTATTTACGAGCTACGTCGGTTTTTATTGTCAGCTTTCATCCAGCTGTAAATAAGATTTGATTTCGAATATAACAACTATTACCCACCATTTCTTTTATGTCAAAGTATCAGTAATACTTCTATGCTAATACTACGGATTTTATCGCGGTTTTTTATATTTTATTTTCGACCAACGTTTCGAGGGCTTTGCAGCACTTCGTGGTCACGGGGCGGACTGAGATATAGGTGGTCTGAAAAGTTAGTGTACGATTTAAAGTAAATAAGCTCACAATGTATTGAGGTCTGGCAGCAGGTCTTTTGGGGCCCGATTTAGCGCGTTCAACCAAACAAACAAACTCTTCAGCTTTATAATAATCGTATAGGTATAACCAACGATGTAGACTACAACTAAATAAATGGTGTACGATTTAAAGTAAGTAAAATATTACTTGAACTAAGGAGTCTACTTTGAACTGATCATCTTGCGAATGTAACTAATATTATTGTTTAATCCGCTGTTCCCTATGGCACAGACCCCGCGTGTTCGCGTGTTGGAATCTAATGAGCCAGCGCGGACGCCACAAATGTCGTACGCCCGCAAAAACTCAATTCAATAATGTATTCAGATTAAGAATTTACTTCTCTTCCTATCGCTTTACATTACGTGACGATCTTTGCAATGAGAATAAAAATTTGCAAGGGAAAAGTAATAAGGTGAGCGCTCACTGGGTCCATGAGATATTGAAAAAAAGCCTCCTAGCCGGTTTTCCGGCCACGGCAGCCAATCTCAACGGAGATCAGCCAGGTACGCAGGAGATATTATAGTGCACAAGTGTGTGCGCAATACACAGGTGCACTCGCTATTCCTTCACTCTCATAGTTCGGTGAGACGGCAATCCGACATGACCGGAGAGAGGTCACACCGCCAACTTCCTGACTCCGAGCTGCGACTGAGTAATTTTTAAGATGGAAAAACCCAGTCACAATGTTTTTGGCCCGACCCGGGATTCAAACCCAGGACCTCAGCGCGCAAATCGTACTCGTAACGCGTACGCAATACAACTACGCCACCGAGGCAGGCATGATATATTATCGTGACAATGAATACAGTAATTTGGTTAAATGTGCGTAATTGGTCAGATTATTTTGTTAGGGTATAACATCATTTTGCATTATTCGTACTCTTTTGGTCTGCTGTCTAATCATGATGATTTCCATTGGGCTTAACAGTAATGCTATACTTTTAAAAGTAATAAATAAAAATTAAAAATGCGTTTTATTTCCCGATAAAAAGTAAATAGCTTGGTGCTAACTTATTATACTTAATACTAAATATATCAGGAACCCCTCTCAGGTGAAAGCCTCTGCCACCAGTTTTTAAAGTACATAAATAAAAATATCCAATTTATATAGGTACTATATCTAGTATGCCGTACTAATATTGTATAAAATCTTATTTTAACTTGTGACTGTAATTGTAAAATAAATAAATAGATTGAAACGAAAATTACTTTATTTCAGCATTATCAAAAACATGGTTACTTAATATTTCTAAATTATAATCTGTTTTTAATAACGTGTGTTTATTTTTATTAGTGATCTATAAGACTCGTATTTGCAAACGAAGTAATATGTTTGTAATTTTTTATTTTCTATTAAATCTTCGTCATTGAATCTGTTTCGTGAAATCTCGGTAAGTCCCCACCTTTATATCCAAATGAAGATTCGTTGCAAAACTCATGTAACATTTAATGTACAAAAAATAAAAATGCAAAATAGTTGTTTGCACGTAAGATTACGTATGTTTATATACTGCGAGGTAAATGTTTGGTTTTTAAAACGATAAAGTGTCTAACGGTTTGCGAATTTGCCGTCTCAAAATGATTATTCATTGTTTGCTCGAGCAGTTTCGTGTTTGCTCTTATTTTGAGTGCTTTTTTACAGTCCTTTTTGCCACAATTCTAGCACAGTAAACTTTACTACCCAGTTTGTTTAGTCAATATGAATTTAAGTTACACAAACCTACTGAGTGTAATATTCTCGTTGTTGTGAGGAATACAAACTGTTTGCACATACGAAGTGACAAAAATATACGTAATCCCGGCAGGATTTACCATCCGGAACTCAGTAAGTCTCTCAAGGTATGAATTTTATGCGTTGTCTAAACTACTCAGTGTTTAGGAATTAATTTAATGTTTTTATTCCCTAAATCAAATGTACTAAGACCGACACGCGCTATGAATATCTGCTAGAAAATTCAACCCATACTTCATTTAAAACTTACACTGTCACCTAATAAAGCCTAGCAAAGCGTATAATTTAAATTAGTTTGATTTTTATTTCCTAAGCAATATGCTGAGATATTTCGAGTCAAATCATCTAAAAAGCCCTACATTTATTCATTCATACATCCATTTTTAATATAACTTCATCGGAAAGTGTCAAGTGGCTTTCAGATTACAGTAATAGAGTCAAATTACAGCCGTAATTTGTAGCTGCATTGGACTGTGCTAATCATGCAACAGCCCCCGGCATAGGGCTGCCATCATCTAAATTGCCAACGCCGGATAAACACGGCAAAAATCCCGGACATTTGGGCGAAAAATGGGTATTTACCCGGACACCTCTGAATAAATATTTTTCCGTTCCTTCTTGAATGCGGGGAAATGCATGAAGTTTTAACTAAGATTTATTTCAATTTGTCGCTCATCTATAAAAAATGGATTTCTCCTGACAACAAAAGTGTCCGGGTTCTGCCCGGACAATTTATAAAACCCCGACCGGACGGCCCCCGGACGCCCTTCAAACTAGGACAAACCGGGGAAATCCGGACGGATGGCAGCCCTACCCCGGCATCGTGTTCCACGTATGATTATTGGATTATTACTATCCCGATTGGTGACCACCAGGAGAGCAGGGATAACAGCACTTTGGATTACAGCCTAGGATAGCAACATTCTATATGCAAGGGATTTAAACACGAGATTGGAATGAACACGATACAATGTCTTTAGAGAATACTTTAAACGAAAGAATTACGGTAAAATGTCTCTCAAGTCTTTAAATTATGTGACTTATCTTTATCACCAAAGTATTATTTTATCACAATTAATGTCTCATTTAGTAACAAATACACTCGAATAAGCTGTATACATATTTGTCTTCGTGACTATCGTGTGTATGTACTATGTCAAGTATCTAAATCAGACGTAAGAGATTAACGACTAAAAAGGCTTTATAGACTAAAACATATTAATTAAAACTCTTTATATTGATTCTATTGGACAATACAATATTGCAATTGACAACACGAAATATCTCAAAATAAAACAAAAGACATCTATAATCGTTAGTGGATGGCAGAGTAAAATAGACTATTTGGAAAAACACAATAGACTTTTCGGATTTGAAAGTGTCATCTGTAAAAACTTCACGTCGTAGCATCTCCTCTACAAAGAGAGTTATTGGGATAGATATTGTAATTTTAAAAAACTTTAGCTTATTTTATCTGTGTCACTATTTTGTTATGTGGTAATCTCTACTAATATCATAAAGCTGAAGAGTTTGTTTGTTTGAACGCGCTAATCTCAGGAACTTCTGAACCGATTTTGAAAATTCTTTCACTAATAGGAAGCTACATAACTCCTGAGTGCTATAGGCTTTTTATCCCGGGAAAATATTTTTGTCCCGGAAAAACCTTTTCACGCGGGCGGAGCCGCGAGCACTACTAGTCCACTATAAGAGGTTGTTTGTGTCATCTCTACGTAATTCACTCAGAGATTCTAATGTAATTTGTTGAACCTATTTTGGTTTCGGAAATTCAGTCACAAGGGATTTTTTTTATTATTTTGGTAAAACAATTAAATATAATTATTACAAAATACACATATATTATAATATCTATACTAACAATATAAAGCTGAAGAGTTTGTTTGTTTGTTTGAACGCGCTAATCTCAGGAACTACTGAACCGATTTTGAAAATTCTTTCACTAATAGGAAGCTACTTTACTCCTGAGTGCTATAGGCTACTTTTTATACCGGGAAAATATTTTGTCCCGGAAAAACTTTTTCACGCGGGCGGAGCAGCGAGCACTACTAGTTTACTTATAACTCTTATATATTATCAGATCACGGGACGTGAGAATTAAAATAAGATTTAAAAATTCGACCATTTTGTGATGAAATTAGGATTTTGGAGCACGTCAAATCGAGGCTTATGTTTTTGCTTGACTTTGCTGAACTGAATAGTAAACAAATACTAAAACATTCTTAAACTAAATGGTATCAAATTTAAAAAAAATATATTAATGTTTTATCGACTTTCGTTTCTATTTTTTGCTATCGTTTACACAAATAGCTCATTGGTCTAGTTGAGTTTTTCGATTCGAAAAAACGCACCTGAATACTTTGGATTTGGAATTTGTGTCTCTGCCTATGCCTAGGTGTTATTCCAATATATTCCGACTTAACAAGTCCATTAACTAGCATTCAATCGTGCATAAAAATTAACACATAACTCGTAAAAAGTAGTAAACAAATGAATATGCTGATGTAATGAATAAGTATTTTTACGAAAAAACTGAATTTACTGGCAGTGTAGTCGTGAAACTAACATAAGCTAATTTCTTATGTTTACTCGAATGTAAGACATTGAATTAAACTAGTTTTTCGCATTTCATCGAGTTTTTTTTTCTCCTTACGCTTCGACGGTCATGGGGTTCGTCCAACACGTGACCGTTGAAAAGAAAAATCTCGAAAACTAGTTTTGTTTCAATAAACTAATTTTTCGAGTTTATAAATATATTGTGCTGAAGTAAATTTGAAGTCGACTTAAAAACTGAACGTCACTGATGAAGAACTGAATTCATCATCATCATCATCAGCCTTTATCAGTACACTGCTGGACATAGGCCTCCCCTAATGAGCGCCATAGCGCCCTATCTTCAGAACTGAATTAAGAATTTGGAAATCATGAATAGATTTTTTAGATTCACACCATGGGACTGATAGTCTGAAATGATTTTGTCGATGTGGACATCCGGTTTTTTCTACATCAATAAATAACAATTACAAATTAGTTTGATTATAAAATCTTATACTACAAAGGTACTCAAATCCGTAATGTGTAATTTAACCTCTTGAATTTTAACAGTTGAAGTAAAAGTTGCCAAAGGCACATCTTTTTTTTTTGTTGCATAAACCACACCACAGGCAGTTGGGTCACGTGATGCTTATTGTTAAAAGACGTCCATCGCGTATTAACACCGAAAATCCAAAACAATTATAGATGTGCTGTCGTACAAACGCCGGTGTACTTCTGTATATATTTTTGCTTATTCGTATAGGTACTTTAAAACATTTTTTTTTTTCAATAAAAAAATTCAATACAGTAGTAAACACTATAGGTGCCGCAAAGCATTCAAGATAGCCAAGTTTATTATAAGTAGCAATTACAATTAATTGCTTGAACGTTCGATGTTTCCATTGGCGTTCAGCAAATTAAATTAATGACTTTGGGTAATTTTATAAGGAATTCATTCAAGAAGTTTTACATCAGTTATCTTACGCATCTTGAGGATGCATTTCGAATAAATATTTTAAAGATATTTGGTATATGTCCAATGCAAGTTTTTTTTTGCGTGCAATGTTTTGAATTTAAATTCAGTTTTTTTAATATATCTCTTTCTAGACGATTTCGGTCACGGCAGCCAATCTCACTTTTGCTATCAGGCCAATGCATTATCAAAACGGTGGACAATAATACTGGACACAATTTTATCTTGCTTTTTGTTGGAGAGAAAACGGTATGCTAGACAATATATAAAAATCTCCGCGGTCGTGCAATAATTTGACTGAGCTACCCAGGTAGCTCAGTCAAATTATTGCACGACCGCGGAGATTTTTATATAGTGTAGTTATATAGTGAAATATCAAAAAAAGATTACCCAGCATAGTCCTACCTTGGAATTTATGGTCAATTTGTAGTTTTTCATATGACTATTAGCTATATTCTGTACTAGCTTTTGCCCGCGGCTCCGCCCGCGTGAATGAGTTTTTCCGGGATAAAAGTCCCGTTTTATATTTTCCCGGGATAAAAAGTAGCCTATGTGTTAATCCAGGACATGATCTACCCGTGTGCCAAATTTCATCGAAATCCGTTGAGTAGTTTTTCCGTGAAAGAGTAACAAACATCCATACATCCAAACATCCACACATTCTTACAAACTTTCGCCCTTATAATATTAGTAAGATTTATTTATTGATAAAATATTTTGATAACCAATCTAGATTAAAACACGTAGTATATATTATGTGAAAAATAGAGTATGGTATGTTTTGGTAAGTACGTATCAGGAAGAAGAAATTCAAAACTGAATCCTAAACTAGAACATAATATTTCCTAACTCTAACAACACAGTTTGGCGTAAAAACTACGGTGAATCTAAGTATTGAGTTACTGTTTTGTCTAAATATACGCATACTCACGCCTTTTATCCCCAAAGGGGTAGGCAGAGGCGCAACTAGTGCACCCACTTTTCACCATTATTCCATCTCATGATGTGATAGGGGGCGAGCCTATCACCATATCGGGCACAAATTCCAGATTCCGAGCTGATACTGATTAGAAAAACCCAATAACACTTTGCCCGACCCGGGGATCGAACCCGAGGCCTCAGCATTGCAGGACCGTAATACAACTACGCCACCGAGGCAGTCATAAGTCATTATTGTCTAAATATTATATCGACTAAAGGTTGCTGCGTCTAAAGTAATAATTAACTCAGTAAGTCCGAAACGAATATCGTCCGCCAGCAAGTCATTACGGCGGTATTCACCACAAATACGGTTGTTGTTATGCAGTCATGCATCAAGCAATATTTTACTCACATGATGAAGCTGGTTATTTTCATAACAATTTAGCTTCAAATGTATATCGAAACAGCCTCAATGCAATACTTTCCGTGTGTTTATGGCCGGTTTCGGACAAACTGACCCGTTTTATGGCGCGTAAATTTTCGTCTATTGACTGTTCAATGCCTCTACAATGTTGAAATTTATTGCTGATAACATACCCAACTGAAAGACCAACAGGTATTGTCGTTTAAATCTCTCCACTTTTACCTAGATTTTATGGATTTACTTGAATATTACAACTTAAATATCATGTTAAAATCACACTGAAGCGGCTAATTTAATTTAGACCAAGTTCACAAAAAAGATTACTACGAAATATTTTTATGTAAACTATGCTAAGTGCCGTCCAATAAAAACACAATAAAAAATAAAATATAATAATACAAATAGTACTGACGATGAAAATGAAAATGACAGCTATTTATATTCTAGGTTGAAGCAGTAAAGAAAGTGTCAAGTCGAGTTGCGAACTCGAGATAAAAATACCACTTTTATTTAATAAATAATTGTTAAAAGTCACAGTCGATCACAAACACGTTGCTTTATTTATAATTCTTGTTATTTCAAGCTGAAATAAGTATACTTTTCCAATGGTGGGGATTAAATGAATAGTGTCCCGCTGCACCGGCCGATTACAGTTTTTTTTTGTGTTACTTGTTCAGAATTCAATTAGCTACACTTATTTAGTGCATTGTGATGATAAACAATATTTACTTTTATTTTACGGTTAAGTTCGATAAACTTTAAGTCTGTACTGTATCCACTAGCCGCCTATTTAGATTCAGTTTTAGACTTTTCAAGGTTGTTATTTATAGACTCCGTTACTTTATTACCGTGGTTTATTAGCATAAGACCTAAAATACAGGCTTCGTTTTGGATGAATTAAATACTTTTCAAGACTATAATTTGACTTTAAATTACTTAACTGTTAACGTTATGCAAAATTACAGCTGTTGCACAATTTGCATGGCTCATTAATGCATAAAATTATTCAGAGAATCTTTTTTGTTATTAAGAATGCATTCTACGTTGATTTGTATTAGTGTGTACGAAGTAACTTCAATGCTTAGATAAAAAATAACAACAAAAAAAATAGCGAAAGTCGATGACAAGGTTGATCGCCGCTACACGATCCGATAAATATCATTTATCATAACCAGTAACTTGTTACAGCCTACAGAGAAAGAGCAGGTGCATGGCGAAAGGTGTTAAAACCCTTTTCCACTGTTCACGTATTAAAAAATAATGTGAGTAGATTATTTTATGGTTTTATTATTTATTACGGCTCTAGGCACTATCATTTAAGCTAAATAAGTCTTATGAACACATCTTCGACTTCTAAAATTAAGACACAATTATATTAGTAATTTTGCATTTTCCATCTGCCCTTTGCTGCTGTGGGGTCAACGCAATACACTTTTTAAAGATGTTGTACAAACGAATGGCTAAGTTTTTACAACAGCCGGTCTGCTCGATGTCAAACCCCTCTAGAATTTAAATAACACATTTAATAAGACAGCATTAGGTATATATTTTTTTTTATTGCATCGAATGACGAAACGAGCATACCATTCGCCTGATGGTAAGCGATACGACCACCCATAAACAGTAGAAACACCATCCAGCACCTTGAGTTACAAAGTACTGTGTGGCATTCCACTGCGCTAGTCATCCTGAGACATAAGATGTTAAGTCTCATTATATACTGTAACTGCAATGGCTACAATGCCCTTCAAACCGAAACACAACAATGCATGCACACTGCTGCTTGGCGGTAGAAATAGACATTGCGGTGGTACCCACCCAGACGAACTCTTTCATATAAGGGTCCTACCACTAGTATATGTCAAATTTCATTTAAAATCAGTATGAATGGAACATTAACGTAAAACTCTCACTACGTAGCTGTTACGCTGCTATTAAAGCCTTAGAAAACTGCAGTAAACCAGCGAAGAATACGTAAGTCCATGTAAGTAAACACTAATGATTTTAAAGTAAACAATCGAAGTCAGAGGTGCTTGGTAGATCCATTATGGGCCTGAATGAGTGTCACGTCCTAAACATTTGAACTTCGCTAAAACAAACCGATGAACACTGGTTTCAAATAAATAAACGTCTTCTACAAACACTGTTAGTTTAGAGTTTATTCGTAGGAGTTAATTTCCATAACTGCAGATTGCAGAACGGATTACAAATAATCTGAAATACGTTTTTTTTTTATTGCGGGGAAAAACGCGTTATCGCTACCGCCACCGGGGGGTGAGTGGAACGGTTATGTTGGTTTCACACAGACTTACGGCCCCATGTCGACACTCGGGAGTATAGCTTCATCCGAGCGAGCATTGGACCGAGTCCCTAACACTATGTACACCCTACACCGGCATACCAACCAAAACCCGCTGTGGCATTCGTCGGCGCTTATGGGACGGCCCCGGGTTATATTGTTGCACGAACATAGCTGCACGGAGCCGCCTCTGAGCGATGCCGCATTGCGGCCGCTCACTAAATGAGGGGCTAAGTAGCCCCCGAACTCTAAAGAACGCCTTCGGCGTCGACGACTGCAGGAGACCGACCGTCCAAAATGTTACGGTATACTGCTTTTGATATAAGTATTGAATTAATTTGATAAAATTGAATTAATTTTATCAAATTAATTTAATTTAAATATTAAACGGAGTCTGGAATTTGTGCCCGGTATGGCGATAGACTCGCCCCCTATCACATCATGGGACGGAATAATGGCGAAGAGTGGGTGTACAAGTTGCACCTCTGCCTACCCCTTCGGAGATAAAAGGCGTGAGTGTATATGTATGTATATATGTAATTTGATAAAAAAAACAACCAGTACAGTCGCGAGCAACAGCAAATCAATGATAAAATACAACTTTACACTCGTTTGTTCAAAAAGCAAACAAGTATGAGATTTAGCAATTTCTTGAAATATTCAGGCCACCAAAAAAGCTTCGTTTGTTATGTGTTAATAATTAACGAGACATTTTATAGATTGTAAATAAATCATAGCTATTTAAAACCCATGTTTTAACTTAAAAACGAGAACTTAATGTCTGGCCTCAGTCTATCAATTAAACGAAACGAGGCTAACAATTGTAACACCAATTAAACGGTGATTTGAATCCATCTTGTTAAGATTTCCGGAAAAAGTCATTGGAGCGAAGCTTCAATTTACAGTATTATCTGTGAGGCTAGGACGTGATAAAAAACACGATGCGTCTCTGCTTCGTTTTATTGTGATTGGTTGAGAGACTGACGTGTCGGTCTCCCGATCAATCACAAACATCAAAATACAGATACGTCAGTCACTCAACCAGCGGAAGCTATTTTACAAGCTGGGCAACGCCTATATCCGCTTCTTCGGCAGCAAAGGAAGGTTGCAGGAAGTGCCACCCGACCAAGCTGAGACGGCGCCTATACCCGGGACCTCTAGCGCCCCCTCCACTGCAAAGCAGAGGGTGAGCGCTGGTACGGATCCGGTGATGGCTGCGTCTATGTCCACAGCTAGCCAACCAAACTCCGCCGAAAGGCAGAGCGCGGTCGGCGAACCAATGGTCACCCAACACTCCTCCGCCGAAAGGCAGAGGCAGGATGGGACACCAGTTTGCCCGCTGACTACCTCCGACGGAGACGCCAGTTATGGTGACCTAGAGGAGGCTGTCGCGCATCTGGCCGACCAGGACATTCCGTTAGGAACGGATGAGGAGGTTAGTAGCCCTCTTCGCTCGTCCTCGCCTCACTAACGTAATCCAGACAAACTTCCAGCACAAACAAGCCGCGGCGGCTACCCTGCGAAGAGTACTGGAGGTAAACAACAAGACCATCGCCCTTATCCAGGAGCCGTGGATAAGGAAGGACAGAATCTGCGGTCTGAGCAATATTGGAGGTAAGATCCTACTTGATACAACCGTAATCAACCCACGCACTTGCATTTATGTGCCTAGATCAATCGACGCAGTTATAATAAGTGAGTTCTGTTCCAGAGATCTGACCACGGTCAGGCTCCGGAGCAGCTGTCCTAGCATCCCAGAAGTAATCCTAGCGTCTGCCTATCTGCCGGGCGACGCGGACATACCGACGGTTGAGCTTGCGAATCTTATAAAACACTGCGAAGACAAGAAGCTTGAGCTAATCATCTCGGCGGATGCGAACGCACATCACACCATCTGGGGCTGCGGCGCTTCCAACAAAAGAGGTGATGACTTGGTTGAATTTTTATTTTCCACTAACCTCAGGCTTTTAAACAGGGGGTCCGAACCTACCTTTGTGACTTCCAGATACCAAACTATAATAGACATCACGCTGTCAACGGAGAACGTATCGGATATCATCTCCGACTGGCAAGTATCTAACGAACTGTCCAATTCTGATCACAGATGGATAAGATATAAACTGAACGTGGATACTAAGAAACCTGAACCCTGGCGCAATCCCAGACGAACTGACTGCGTAAGGTTTGGTAAGCTAGTGTCAGAAAGCCCGAACCTCAAACATGTTCCCGAAGAATATGGTGGGCCAGCTGACATAGAGAAAAACGTTAATAAACTGACTGAAACGCTAATAAACGCATTTCATAAAACGTGCCCGCTCACGGGGCACTCGACGAGGACCGCCAATCGAAGTAGTTGGTGGGGACCTCAACTTGAAAAACTGAGATGCAAACTACGCAAACTGTTCAACAGAGCAAAAAACACAAGGCAACCAGAAGACTGGGATGCGTACAAGATAACCCAAGCGGTGTACAAGAAACGCATCCGGGAACGGAAACGTGAATGCTGGAGAACCTTTTGTACCAACATTGAATCAAACACTCAAGCAGCCAGGGTGAGAAAAGTTCTATCCAAAGACCCAGATCGTAACCTTGGCTCTCTGAAAAAACCTGATAACAGCTACACAACAACAGATACAGAAATGTGTGAGCTGTTACTTAACACACACTTCCCAGGATGCTCCATCACGGAAAACTTCACATGGGGAGAAGTGAACCAACAGGATTGTAACGAAACAACCAATGACGTTACCATAACTGCCCAGCGGGCAATCACGTTAGAACGAGTCGTATGGGCAATAAACACCTTCTCTACCTATAAAGCAGCAGGTCTAGACGGCATCTTCCCTGGACTCCTTCAGTGGGGCAAAAACACAATAGCCCCACACCTGGTCAGGATCTACCAGGGATGCTTGAAACACTGCTACGTTCCCCATAAATGGAGAGAAGTAAAAGTGGTATTTATACCAAAACCAGGTAAGAGTGACTATACGCAACCAAAATCGTATAGACCAATTAGCCTCACATCCTTCCTCCTAAAGGTAATGGAGAGACTGTGTGACAGGGCTCTCAGAGATGATGCGCTGGCTTATTACCCTCTGCACAACCAACAACACGCCTACTCTTCAGGCAAATCAACCGAATCAGCTCTTCACAGTGTTATAACACCAATAGAAAATGCACTATCAACACAATCATCAGCGCTTGTAGCCTTCCTTGACGTTGAGGGGGCTTTTGACAAGACGCAATTCAATAGCATAAGCCGTGCACTGCTCAACCATAACGCTGACCGGTTCATAACTAACTGGATCGGAAGCATGCTGAGAGAAAGGGCAGTGCAAGTGACAGTCAATGGCACTGTCCGAGCCATTGTTTCGAGGGGTTGCCCACAGGGTGGAGTCATTTCTCCGCTCCTGTGGAACCTAGTGGTGGATGACCTCATTAGGACGCTGAACGAAGCAGGCTACCATACTGTCGGCTATGCAGACGATGTAACGATCCTTGTACAAGGAAAATTCGAAGGAGTCCTATGCGATCTCATGCAAGGGGCCCTTAATATCGTCGAACGATGGTGCTCAGAACAACGACTGACAGTAAATCCATCAAAGACCGAACTCGTACTGTTCACAAAGAAGCGAGCAATAGATAATCTTCGCCTACCAAAACTCCAAGGTACTACGCTGTCTCTCACCAAAGAGGTAAAATACCTAGGTGTCACCTTGGACGATAAACTGTTATGGAATAAACATCTAGACCACAAACTGGAGAAGGCCTGTATCACATTCTGGCAGTGCAAGAGACTCCTAGGTAAAACCTGGGGAGTACACCCCAAAATTGTCAGATGGCTATACACTGCGGTGATACGACCGATCATCACCTACGGAGCTGTTGTGTGGTGGCCTAGAACCAAACTAACCACAGCAAAAACCAAACTGCAGCACTTCCAGAGACTAGCTTGTACAGCTATAACAGGCTGCATGAAAACCACACCCACGGCAGCTTTAGAGGTCCTGCTGGGGCTAGTGCCCTTGGATCTATTTATCCAACAAGAGGCTGCCTCAGCAGCAATAAGACTGAAGACACTCAAGCTCTGGGGTACAGCTAATGGTGCCCACGCCGCAATCCTGGAAGAAGCCATCAACTATCAACCATTGATGGCTGCTCCCACCGACAGGGTATCCAAACAACACATCTTCAGCAAAAGCTACACTGTCCAGCTGACCGAAGAACAACATGACTGGTCTGATAAATACGAACTGCGCATATACACCGATGGCTCAAAGACAAGGACAGGATCGGGAGCAGGAGTGTTTTCACCAGAACTGAACATCAAGATATCAATGGCCTTGGGCGAATACAGTTCCATCTATCAATGCGAATGTGTCGCCATCACACAGGCTGCCAAAGCAGTGGAAAAGCGGCGCCTTACAGGCTATAAAATACGTATTGTATCCGATAGCGCTGCGGTATTACGAGCCCTAGACAGCAAGATTATCCAATCAGGGCTCATACTAGAGTGCCACCAGGCACTGGAGGGTATAGGAAAAACAAACTCAGTTACCCTACAGTGGATAAAGGGGCACAGTGGCTCTCTAGGTAACGACGCAGCTGATGAGCTGGCCAAAAGAGGGTCAGATCAGGTATTAATGGGTCCTAACCCAATAATGCCGCTGCCCTTCAACCAGCTGAGAACATGGCTGCGACACAGAACGCTAAACCAACACGCGGATCAATGGGCAAATATCAGTACATGTAGACAATCCCGGGAAGCTGTGCCACACCCGGATCGACGTCTCACTAAACGTCTCCTATCTCTGGATAGGGCATCCCTACGCATAGTTGTAGGCACCATTACTGGACATTGCCCACTAAACAAACATTTATATGTTTTAGGTATGACTGACAGCCCCCTATGTAGGGGATGTCTGTTGGTCGATGAAACAGCTGCCCATGTCATCCTGGAATGCGAAGGTGTAGCTGCGCAACGGGCAGAAATCCTCGACTCACCGGGGTCACTCCGAGAAGCCTGTGGAGATACCAGGAAGATCCTGCGCTTCTGGTCGGAGTTAGGCTGGCTTGTCCTATAGCTGGCACGCATATCACGCACAATGGCCCGATATTTTACGGGCTAAGTGCGGGAAAAGGAGCCCATAACCAAAGTCACTCAACCAATCACAATAAAACGAAGCGGAGACGCATCGTGTTTTTTTTTCAAGTCCTAGCCCCACAGTTTTATTTGACAGATACATTTAACAGTATCCACATGGATAGTGACCACCGTGCATAACATTTAAGCCCGTCAGAGGCACGCGTAACAAACTTTTTCAATAAAAGATATCAATCTTTGATTCGGTCCTGAGAATAAACCAATCAAAATACGTCATTCGTAATGTCAAAAAAAATTTTTTTAATCTATTTTAAGGAGCTTTGTCGTGTTTTACGACTAAGTCGCTCCAAACGTCCACTTAAATATATGTCTACAGACTAAACGTTCAACCTTGTACACTTAAAATATTTTTTTACCAAAACCCTAGCCCCCTCTGACATAGACGCCGACCACATACTATTAAAATCCCCTATATTACTAACTACAATATGAGGTCCACTCCGTACATACTCCGACAAAATATTATGGTGTTTTCAGAGGGATCGTTTATTGAAAACTAGGAGTTGCTCACGGCTTCGCCCCCGTGAAAAGCCTTTCCCGCTACAAAAATCCTTAAAACAAAATACGACACTAGCGCCATCTGTTACAAAAATTTGAACAAAAACATCCGTAATTTCTATGGGAGCATATTACTAGCATAAAAGTAGCCTATATGTTAACCCAGGACATGGTCTATCTATGTGTCTCAATTCATCCCGCCAGGACGTCACCTGCTGCGCGTCATTTGCCGTTGTGTGCGGAATCGGTCTCATACAATTTAATACTGCATAATAGTGCCGTCTGCCGTCGCGGCACATGCCGTCTGCCGTCTGCCGCGTTTTGCGGAATCACAGCTTAAGATATAATATTATTATGATATGCCTTTCATGATCAGCTTGTGTATGTATTTACTTTTGGACAGATTGCCAGAATTGTCTCGACTGGCAAATGATTATCATCTCTCGTCGGTCGGTACTTTATTTGGACGCAACTGTACTTATCTCCAGATGCGGTGGAGTCAATTGCCATGCTTATAAAAAAAACAGAATTTTGAATGATACATACACACTCACGCCCCTTAACCTCGAAGGGGTAGACAGAGGCGCATCTAGTGCACTTACTTTTCGCCGTGCGTATTCCGTCCCATGATGTGATAGGGGGAAGCCTATCGCCATATCGAGCACAAATTCTAGAGTCCAGGCTGATACTGAGTAGAGAATCCCAATATCATCTTTCCCCACCCGGGATCAAACTCGAAACCTCAGCATCGTAGTCGTACCGTAATACAACTACGCCACTGAGGCAGTTAAAGTGAATTTTTAATTCCTAAGCACTATATAGCAATGTACTGCGCTCATTACTCTGACAATGTCTCACAGTATCTTGCTCACCTAGTTACTACAGTTTTAAAATAATTGACTTAATATCAGTATGTTATGAATAGGGTCGCTAATTACTGGTTTCAATTCATATTAAGTTTACTAGTTTGTGGACTATACATAGGTCCCAGCATGACATCTTATGAGACGAGAATAATAAATCCGAATACATAATGCATGAATAAATTAATTTTAATCATTAAACATGTAATTATTGGCTTTTTTATTTAAAGCCTCATTGGTTTATTTATAATATTTTTAGACTGTTAATCTGCGTAAGTATTGAATTTATTCATCAAAAATCCACGTGATCCTCATAATTGATCTTTACCCAGTGTGTAGACTCAATTCCAAAAATTAATCAAATAAGGCCAGTTCCCAGTCGTGGATTTCACTACACATTAAAAAATTGCACCAATTTGCTAAATCAAAAACCAAATATTCCAAACATTCTCAGTAGACGCATGGCAAATAAAAATAGCTCACATGGCGCCGAAGACTAAAATAAACAGAAAGATAACAGCCCAGTCTGTCCGGTATAAAGGGATAATAGCCCCTCATTACCTTATTCATTCCCGGTGTATGCATTAAGACATAAATTATAAGAACTTAAAACTGATGAAACAATCGTGCGCGAATCGTTAAGGTAATAAATGGAATCTTTATTTTCTGATAATATCGTCAATGCAATTATTTGTTTTATTTTAAACTAGCGGCCCCGACAGACGTTGTCCTGCCCTAAAAAGAAAATGAAATCCTAGAACCCGAGTACAGCGCCACCTACCGGATCTAATTGTTAATCGAAACTATTCTCAAACCCACCTGAGGACACAAAAAAATCATTAAAATCGGTCCAGCCGCTTAGGAGGAATTCAGTGACATACACGTTTAATATGGCGGTTAAGTATTCTTAAATTTTCCGCGTAATTTTCTTGCAAAAAACCTCCCTGCCACCAAATGAGTCCTTATTTAACGAAATTTTAAAATCCCTAAACACCCCCACCCCCCCGTAAATAATACCTAACCATATTTTTTTCCGGAAAAAAATCCCGAATAAAATTCCCGGTGTCTGTTTTCCGGGATAATAGTAGCCTATGGGCGGTATTAATAGGTCAATCTCAAGTTTGAGTTACATCTCAAGTAGACATAATGTATTGAACTGTTCATACATTATGTCTACTTGAGATGTAACTCAAACTTGAGATTGATTTCCTTTGGATCACAAACTATCTCCATACTTATTTTCATACGGTTCCACTGGCAAAAAACTATTTTCCGAGATTAAGGTCCCGGTTTATATTTTCCCGGGATATGAAGTAGCCTAGATTCTTCCCAGGGTTTTAAACTATCTCCCTGCCAAATGGCATCGCTATCGGTTCAGTCGTGGCGGCTCCACTCGCGAGAAATTAAAATCCGGGATATAATTCCCGGTTCATCTTTTTCCGGGATAAGAGTAATTATGTCCTCAACTGGATCTCTAAATATCTCTATACTTGTTTTCTTGCGGTTCCACTGACAGAAAACAATTATCCGGGATAAAAATCCCGGTTTATATTTTCCCGGGATAAAAAGTATCCTATGTCCGTCTCCTGGTTCTAAGCTACCTCTCCACCAATTTTCAGGTAAATCCGTTCAGCCATTCTTGAGTTATAAGTGGTGTAACTAACACCACTTTCTTTTATATATATAGATTATTGAAAGAAATCGAGGGTTATTTTTCGTAGTATTTTCACGTTTATTACTGTAAATTAATGTTTATTTTACTTGTTTGCTTTGTGTTAATAGTTATTAAATTATTATGACACTAAAATCATCACAAGCATAATTCCCCTACGCTCGTAAATTGCAAAACAATACCATGAAACAGCGTTAGGTCCTGCGGTCATCTACGCCTAGGGCCGTACGAAATGGCTTTCAACACTCGTTAAATCGCTGAGCCTGTGGCCTTTTTGGTTATACGGATGGCTGTGTATGTGGACTTCTTTATTTTCATTTTATGTTGACTTATGTAATCAGTCCCTTTACTGCCGTGTGTACCTACTATTTACTGCCATATGGTCCAACGACAATGGCCAAATAAAGTATTTTTCTATCTTTTCTTAACGAATAGAACTAAATAAAATAGGAATGACATACTGAAACCTAAATCTATCGCTAGGATATGTCATTCCCTTACATATATTTGTTTTCTATTAGCTTTAACAATCATAGAAAGAGTTAGTAATTGTAATAATTGCTAACAGAAGTCGCTGGTCATCTCGTTTAAGAGAATTAAATAATGGATCTTGAAATTAGCAATCGAAGGCAGGGTCGAGGTGGCTCAATTGGAAGAGCACCGGCACGGTACGCCGGAGGTCGTGGGTTCGAGTCCCGCCTTCGACTGTTTCTTTTTCAAGATTCCATAAAAATATAAAATCATAATCATAGAAAGGGTTGATGTGTGCTGGTGACAGAACTGGAGAGCTTTGCAGTAATAAGTTGCCCACTTACTACTGCAAAGCTTTTTATATATACTTACTAGAAATTAATGTGTATACATAATTATAAGTATTTATTAATAGTGTAAGTGTCCCGCGTCGCGTCGGCTTCACTTTTGAACATTTTAATCCTTCGGTAACATGTTAGTAAAATTCCTTCACCTTGAGCATAGCCATGATCAGGTTTCAAAATGCAAGTTTCATGTCATTTTCCTTCATATTAAAGTTCACAAAGTTCATTCCCACACGTAATTTGAGATGTACCTACGCGATGCATTTTGAGTAGTGCTTTGATACTTAGCTCAAAAATTTGGTGACTAAGATTACTAAGGGACATTACTAGGAACGGAATAATGGCGAAAAGTGGGTGCACTAGTTGCGCCTCTGCCTACCCCTTCGGGGATAACAGGCGTGAGTGTATATGTATGTAAGATTACTAAAAACCAAGCTCAATATATTCTATTCACTAAATTAGTGGTTCTAAGTAAACATATTGATCCTCGATATATTCAACCAGTTCTCATGACGTAATCCAGTTCAATTGAAAATCCCATAGAGAAGCGTAGTGAATGCTTGAACATACACATTACGGTATTTGACTATGACGTTATGAGGCATGCGCATCTACTGTTACGCATATGGCCATAGACATTGGTCTTTGTTAATATTAATGAGCGCTGGACCGGACTTAGTACTAGACTCAGTTTTATTGGTGATGGGTATTTCTTATGTAAGATTCCGTCTGGGTGGGTACCACCGCAATGTTTATTTCTACCGCCTAGCAGCAGTGTGCATGCACTATTGTATTTTGGTTTGAAGGAAATTGTAACCAGTGTAACTACTGAACATAATGAGACTTAACACCTTATGGTTCAAACTAAAAAAAGTATTTTATATCGTTCTAAGCCTATTATTGGCGAAGTAATTTTCTTTATTATACGGAAGGAAGATGATTTCACAGAATATTATTTTGGCAAAATTCAAAATCAAAGCTATATAAGCATGATTTCGATCGTAATCTCGTAAAATAATTGATTATTTTGTAATATATGATTTCGCAATTTTCGTTTACTTCTATAAAAGGGGAGAACTATGTTTTTGTTTTATCATTTAAACACGAAACATAGCTTTAAAGCTTATCTGACTAAATACAGACAAGTCATCCTTTTCCAATACAATCCAATTAGTCAACCACCAAACTAATTTCCATTTGGAAATCGACCACCCTTATCCCCCACTAAATACCACTCTGTTGTCCAAAGAAGCCCGCCACTCACTGGCGGGCCTGCCTTGTGAACTGAAAATTAAAACATCCGTAACGCGCTCGTGAGCTGGCTAGTTAAGTATGTAACTGTCTTGGGGCCAGTAGAGCGGCGGGTGCCACGAGATTTCGACTGAGATTTGATTGAGAAAAAGTATCACAGTAGACGACCTAGGAATACTGAGTGCGTGAAATTATATCCGCCTGGAGTATACATATTTCATAAGTCTACATTTTGTTTTGCGTTGAATATTAAAATATTTTTCTTCCACCAAATAATCATGTGTTTTTGTTGTCTTCTATTCTCTCTAACTCATATCATTAGATATATCTATTGTCTGCATTCTCGAAATTCAAATTTTAGTTATACGACTTTCCCGGGGTTAAATCCTTTAAAACTTTTAAGTGGGCAACAGTCAATCAGGTCAAATCTTTTCTATACTATGCGTAATTTAAAACATTAAAAATAATTGAAAAAAGTTGCAAAATTATGTTCTCTAAAATCTAGCCCACCAAGGAGGTCGTAAACTATATCATAGCGATTGTAATTTCGTAGTCAGTGAAGACTAATTAAACGCTGTTAGCATCACCGCCGCCGCACTCAGATTTATGTTATTACTAACATGCTCACTTGGACCGAGTTTGCGTACTAATAGCGGTTTGCTTCATTACCTTCGTCAGTATGGATGCCACTACTACTACGGGACTTCATACACACTTACGCCTTTTATCCCTGAAGGGGTATGTAGAGGTGCAACTAGTGCACCCACTTTTCGTCGTGCGATTCCGTCCCATAACATGATAGATGGCGAGCCTTTCGCCATATCGGGCACAAATTCCAGAGTTAGCGCTGATGCTGACTAGAAAACCCAATATCACTTTGCCCGAACTGGGTATCGAACCCAAGGTCTCAGCACTGCAGACTACTACAGGATTTCACTTTCATATAGTTTTTGAAGTACAGTTTTATGACTTCAAATGAAATCTATTTACAAGACAGCTTAAATATTAAGTTATAAATTTAAAAAAAATAGCCTACACCAATGTGAAGAGTAAAATAAAAAAAAAACTATTCTCCCTTAAAAATTATAGCCTTATTATTGCTAGGAATAAATTATTGTTGGAACTTTTTATTTTATTCTCTTCAAAAGACTCTTATTTACGTCAACGAGGGAGAAAACGTTTCTGCATTACGCATGTTCAGACGGAGTTCAATAATTTTAATAATATAGCAATGTCAAAACATTCCAAATAAACATTATAAAGCACAAACAAAAGATGGTAATGAAACAAAACTAATTGTTGATGCAAATGACACTTCTTCTACCGTTACCGAACTGCGCGTTGAATGAACGGCTCCGAAAGTAATGGCCCCTGAATTACTTTCTATAATAGCGTTAATAAGCAATAATAGCCATTGAGTACTAAAAGTGCTATATTCTATACGTGATTAGGTATCCGTTGTATTTGAAAGGTAAAAGATTTAGGTTATAATAGCTTTAATTTTCTTAATTTCTAATGATGGGCATATTTTTACCTATTGACTCGATATTCTCTTCTACAATCTACTAATTCCTTAATATATTATGATTGACATAAAAAGGGATATAATATATTTTGTTTCTTTAGAAAATTATCAATGCAATGTATCTATTTATTCATTACCGTATCTTCTTTTTAAACATCTTAATTATCGTAAGATAATCTTTGAAGGAGTTTCTTTGTTTGTTTGTTTTGGTGTTTGTTTGCGAACAAATAAATAAGATCAGGTACCACACTTTATTCTTTAAATTTGAATAGCTTTTTAGTAGTAGTACTAACTATCACACCAAGTTTTTTTTAAGTTTATGATGTAAAAACAATTGCAACAATTAGAAACAAAAATTGGTGGTATCCAATAAAAATCTGGTTCAAACAGATAAATAATTGGGTTACTTTTACTGACCAAAAATAGCATTTAAACAGGAAGTTAAAACGAAGCTGTACACTAGCTACCACTTAACAACCATTTCCTGTAATAAAACGAAACGATGTGTACGTGTTAATATTATGAAGCAATTACCTTGCATCCACGATCATTACGTGTCAAAAGTCACTGGTCAAGAGTTCAATAAAACATCCATTTTGCTATTATAAAGTCATAAATAAAACGAAAGTGGTATCTTTATAATGGAACTGACAGTTGCCGGAGGCTTTGCGTAAACCGCATTAGATGTATTTAGGTGGATAATGTTGAGAAAGAAACGACGGTAGCTTTTTACCATGTGAAATATGTTTTTTTAGGTATATTTATACGTTTGTATGATGAACGCATTGTGAATAACTGTTTAGACTTTTTTAAGAGTAGTATACTTACTAAGTGGACGATAGCCTGGTTGGGAATGGAACGGTTTGCCGAGACAATGTCCGGAGGTTCAAAACCCAAGGCACACACCTGTGACTTTTCAAAGTTATGTGTGTATTGTTTATCAATTATCGTTCGCTTTAACGGTGAAGGAAAACATCGTGAGGAAAACTGCATACCTAAGAAGTTCTTTATAAGAATTTCGAAGGCATGTGAAGTCTACCAACCCGCACTAGGCCAGCGTGGTGGACTAAGGCTTTAAACCCTCTCAGTAGTAAAGGAGGCCCGTGCCCAGCATTGGGACAGTATTTAATACAGGGCTGGTATTATTATACTAAATATACATACATATACACTCACGCCTGTTATCCCCGAAGGGGTAGGCAGAGGCGCAACTAGTGCACCTACTTTTCGCCGACATTCCGTCCCATGATGTGATAGGGGGCGAGCCTATCGCCATATCGGGCACAAATTCCAGACTCCAAGCTGATACTGAATAGAAAAACTCAATATCACTTTGCCCGACCCGGGGATCGAACCCAAGACCTCAGCTTTGCAGTCGTACTGTACTACAACTACGCCACCGAGGCAGTCTACACTAAATATATTATTATTATTTAGTATACTTACTGGTGGTAGGTCTCTCATAAGTAAGAGTCCATCTGGGTGGGTACCACCGCAATGTCTATTTCTACCGTTAAGCAGCAGTGTGCATGTACTGTTGTGTTTCGGTTTGAAGGACATTGTAGCTAGTGTAGCTACTGGACATAATGAGACTTAATGTCTTATGTCTCAAGATCACGAACGCAGTGGAATGCCACAGTACTTTGTAACTCAAGGTGCTGATTGGTGTTGCTACTGTTTATGGGTGGTCGTGTCGCTTACCATCAGGCGAACGGCAAGCTCGTCTCGTCATTCGATGCTAATAAAAAAAAATCCCAATGCAATTCTTTGTGGAACTAAATATATTGAAATATGTATTTTAACTTCTACACCACTAAATACAGCTTATACTACTTTACCTAGACCTGAAAGAAATAACTCTGACATCTGCCTGTCTACTTACAAGCCGCCAGACTGCAACGTCATATTAAAACTAGACGCCTCAATACGTCTCAATTCCGTTACAATCGCGTGATGGAAAACTGGAGTACCGAATTCGATATATCATTACCATCGCAGACCGATCGCCAGACGATCTATTTTAAGGTAATCAATGCCACTTTCATTTTATCGAACGTTCCGAATGTGAGACCGCACCGTTATTGTTCTGTGACGTAAGATTTATAAGGGTCTGCGTAATTGGAGACGAAATATCGTACGTTTTAAGATAAGTTCAAATTTCGGAGTTGTAAATCCAATAGCAAAAGTCACCAGATTTGTGGTAACTAGTCCATGTTTAATGTGATCCAACGTTTTTAATACATCAATGGATCCAACCATTAGATTACCAAAGTTATCGACATAGCTCAAAGAATTAGCAAGCTGAAGTGGCAGTGGGCTGGCCATATCTCGCGAAGAACCGACAACCGCTGAGGTAAACGTGTTCTTGAGTGGAGACCGCGACTGGGCAAACGTAGTGTAGGACGCCCTCCGGCCAGGTGGGATGACGATCTGCGAAAGACTGCAGGCAGATGCTGGATGCGGCAAGCTGAAGACAGGGCGCTATGACGCTCATTAGGGGAGGCCTATGTCCAGCAGTGGACTGATAAAGGCTGATGATGATGATGATGATGATGATGATTAGATTTACGTAACCTTGTGCAACATTGATTGTTTGGTATTACCTATTTTAGTTGCTTGTTAGTAGATAAACAGGATACTTATTCCAACAAGGAACGATGTTTATAATCCTGTTATAATATTCATGGAACGAAGCCTATAAATACATCATAAAATCACGCATCTCTTGGCAAAGCCTTATCGTTTTCCCACAACTAAGCATTAATAATAACTGATATAATACGGAAGAAAGATTCCATCTAAAATTATACACCTGATAATCAAGCTTTCTACAAAACAAAAGACGTTATAGCAACGATACGTAAATCAAATCTTCTGCAATAACTTGATCAGTTAAATTAGTATGGAAGGTACCTGACTACATCATACAACTCTCTAATTGACGATGTGCCAAACACTGCTCTCATACAATGAATACTAAGATTTTTTCCAAATACTGAATATTTAAATTCGGTTCAAATACTTTTGATCGGGAATCTGGAACGGATTTAACGGTTAGGTACACTTTTTATATCGAAGCCTAGAACTTAATTTTTATTGTTTATACTGGATGCGAAATGGCTGTGGTTTTTACATCTTTGACAATTATTTCACGTAAAAGGAGATGGCTGATTTTTGTGTGGATACTGGGGCTCAAAATCTAGCCAGGATCAAACTTTATGGATATTAAAGCGGCAAACATCTTCGATCCATTAAAAACATATTTTTAGACCCCTCCGTTTAATAACTTTTATTTAAGAGTAGTTTTCAAGCAAAATAAAATTACATAAATCTCAAAATCGGAGGAATTAAAATTATAAGATTTATTGCATAGGCTTAGTTTTCGGGAGTACTATCCAAATATATAAAGTATCTTGGTTAATTTTAAGCCAGTTTTTGAACATATCCTTTATATCATTCATTTTGAACCTACCATTCGAAGCCCGAAATAAATTTTACACTTTAAAACGCCATAAATTTATCGCCGTCCAGAAATCATCCATATTAACCTTTCCCTTTATGGCACAACAGCTTCCCGTGAAAATGAACACGAAAGCGCTTGCAGCGCTGACGTGATCAGCTCGTTTAGTGAGGATATCTTGGCGCTTTTAACGACATCGTAAACCGCTGCCATTCCGCGTCCAATTACTAAGGGATTTATTTACACGACCACCTATCACTTACGCTTCAAGATCATAGCCGGGAAGCGTTACCATAATCCTAAAACATAATGGGTCTTTACATATGGCGAAAGTATTTTTTGGTATGTCCGTTGTTTTTTAATTCATGACTTTTTCCTTCTTTGGAGTATCAAGCGTTTCTCCTGTGTTTACGGTGTGCAATTTTTTACGATCAACTAACAAACATTTTCCACTGTTTGACAGTTTGACCCGACAAGAACTAATAAATTCCAACATGGATGTAGCTGGTTTTTCAAAGAATAGCTAGCACTGGACATGTGGTGAGAAATCTGGCATGTTCTCACGTACCTCGGGGCCAACCGATCAAGTGGTTTTAGAGGTCTATATAATAATGGCAACCATAGACACACGCAACATCTCTCATTAAAGATACCAGCTCCGTATTATATACGGCCCACTGCTGAGCACTGGCCTCTTGTACTAAGTGGGTTCTCTCGTTGGTCGAAATTACATTTAGAATTGGAAACGCACTGTATTTACTATCAAATCTAGTATCATCTCTTTCCTGCGTCAGGAAAAACAAATCAGACGAAACCGTGTGTAGGAGCAAGTTAAATATTTTCGATTGCAATTGTACGGCAGCCGATGTGTACACAGTTATTTTCTGTTTTGTGGTGTGGCACGGTTGTGCCTGACCATATTTACAATCGTTTTAACGGAATGGAACAAGATTCAGTCGTAATGGTGATGGAGAACGATAAGAACGTTCTACTGTAATTTTTTATTATTATTCAATTATTATAGAAATAACTCAGCAAATTAAATGTTCCTTCATATTATCTTATCTTACTTCTCACTAATATGTTATCTTAGTAATCTTACTAATATTATAAATGCGAAAGTTTGTAACAATGTTTGTCAGAAGTAAACGCAGAAACAATTAAACGGATTTGGATGACATTTCACATACGGGTAGATCATGTCCTGGATTAACATACCCATACTTTTTATCCCGGTAATTTGCTTCCATGGGAAAATAATGTATATTTAAATCTGATTCTTGAAGTAGATGGCACTAGCGTCATACTTTGTTTTAGGTACTTTGGAAGCGGCCAAGGCTATGTACGTAGGCAAAACTTCGAGCAACATCTAGTTATTAATATCACACTGTCTAATTCCACAAAAAATATGATTGCTAATTACATATACACTCACGCCTGTTATCCCCGAAGGGGTAGGCAGAGGCGCAACTTGTGCACCTACTTTTCGCCGTTATTCCGTCCCATGATGTGATAGGGGGCGAGCCTATCGCCATATCGGGCACAAATTCCAGACTCCGAGCTGATACTGAATAGAAAAACTCAATATCACTTTGCCCGACCCGGGAATCGAACCCGAGACCTCAGCATTGCAGTCGTACCATAATACAACTACGCCACCGAGGCAGTCGGAAAAGTCAGAATTAGCATGATTGCTAATTCTCTTACTTATTTTATTTTTATGTTCTTCTTGCACTCTGTATAGGTTGGCTCAATCTGCAACAGCTGTCTCTCGCTGCGTGAAATACCAGCTTCAATATTGCGTTTGGAACTGTCAACGACCGACCCAATAATATCGTCCAATCGCTCGACCTTATATGTAACAAGGTTTTGCTCGCGGCTTCGCTCGGGTGGAAACCTTTCCGCTACAAAAGTCTCTAAAACATAGTACGACGCTAGCACTATCTAGTTAATGAATCAGATTAAAAATATCCATTATTTCCCATGGGAGCAAATTATCGAGATAAAAAGTACATACATACGTAGTATCACGCCTCTATCCCATAAGGGTAGGCAGAGACTATGGATTGCCACTTTGCTCGATTCTGGCAAACTATTTTCGCTTCCTCTATCTTCGTCAATCGTTTCATGCATCCCCGCCGGTTCAGGGTACTTTTGACTTAGCCTTTACTTAGAATGTCATATATTTGACATTCGAAGGTTCGGTGCGGTCGACCCCTGCCGGCCCTTCCATCCACACTCGCCTTATATATTCTCTTTGTAAAAAGTAGCCTATGCGTTAATCCAGGATATCTTCCACCCATGTGCCAAATAAAGTCCAAATCCGTTCAATAGAGACTGCCTTTACTTCTAACAAACATCCAAACATTTTCACATACTTTCGATCTTATTAGTAAAATGTAAATTCAACCGATAATTCTCCTGGCTGAGTATTCACATCCGATGTTGAACTTATTGGAACCCAACAGTTTGTCAGCCACTTATCATAAAATATACCATAACAACATCCTGTAGTATCCTGGGCGTTTCCAATGTTAGCATTATCTCCCAAACATGTTTGGATTACTCCTTAGTAGTAAGGAAGTCACATCAGCTTTCGCCTTTCACACCTTTGTTATACAAACCTCTCTCGTATCTTGTTCGATAACTAAAATCATTCTTTTTCGTATTAGGTTAGGTTCTTTATTTTTAAATCGATTTGATGTTACGTAGCTTAGTTGAATGTATTTTTTTTTTCATAATTTGTTTACGTTAGGTTAATCGCGAATTGACGATTTGAGATGCTAATGCGCAGCTGATGTTGTTTAATGTATTTTCTAGAAACATGTTCTGAAAAGGCAATAGAATCGTTTTTACGCTTAATAAACTTACCACTGTGGTTAATGACGATTTCATTCACGATGCAAGAAATATGAAGTTCTAGAGAATACATTGTCCTCACACGAGTCACGAGTTACAAAATTAATCTCCACATATTTTGTCATGAAAAACTGAAATTGACATGATTGAAAATTTTATATCAGTTAGAATATAGTCGTTCAAATATATCCAATAATATAGTCGCATACCTATAAGCAATTTTCCTCTAATTTATGCAATACAATGCAATGCAATCAGCCTGTATTATATACTGCCCACTGCTGATCACGGGCCTCCTCTACTACTGAGAGCAGTTAGACCTTAGTTCACCACGCTGTCCTAGTGCCTAGCCTTAAAAATTCCGAGAACTTCTCAGGTATGCAGGAGGTTTACCTTCACCATTAAAGCGAACGATATTTATTGATAAACAATACACACGTAACTTTGAAAAGTTAGAGGTGTGTGTCTTGGGTTTTGAACCTCAGGACATTATCTCAGCAGACCGTTCCTTTCCCAACTAGGCTATCGTCCACTTTTAATATTCCCTCAATATTTTTATTAATGTTAAAATATGTCCATAAAATGAAACAAGTATATTTATAAATAGTAATAATTTGTCGCAGTACATATATTTCCACGATATGCGCATTTAAATTCCTGAGCATGCGGACTAAATTTAATACACCCTGTTTATGACCATTCAGCGCCCATTACGTGGTTTCGTGATGACGGTCTCCCGTATTGCTGTTAGGGTTGATAGATATCCTTGGGGAATGCTAAGGTCTTAATATTAGGCTAGAAAAGGGTTTAGGCCTTAGTCCATAACCCTGGTCTAGTGTGGTTTGGCAGATTGCACACACCTTGAAAATTCTAATGTAGACTTCTTAGGTATGTAAGGTTTCCTCACGATTATTTTTTTCACCTTAAAGCGAACGATAATTGATGATCGAAAAGTCAGAGGTATATGTATGTTATTGGTTTCGGACTAGAGGACATCCGTCTCGGCAGACCGTTCCATTACTAACTAGACTATCGTCCACTTAGTTAGACCTATTTATCTACCAATAAATACTATATTATAATCAAATTATTAAGATATAAATAAATTACTGCTGGTGGTGATAGAGCAAAAATCTTCTATCAATGTGACTAGTCCCGTAAAGATATGTCAAATGAAAGGTATTTTCTAGTACCTACCAAAAAATATGAATTATAACTATTTATACTTCCCATCCTTTACATATAGGTTCGCCTCCTATCACATCATGGGACGGAATACGCACGGCGAATAGTGGGTGTATTAGTTGCGCCTTTGCTAACCCTTAGGCGATAAAAAGTGTGAGTGTATGTATGTATATATATATCCTATACACATAAAATAAAATAGCTGCTACGTCCCTAGCGCCTATATAATTCCAAATTTAAATATGATGAGTCATAGTATGCTATTTATTATTAACTAATAAATCCTATAATAATTATCTGTCAACCCTAAGTCCTCATTCGTATTGACGCCCGGTTCTTGATACCGTAGCATGTCTAAATCAGGCAAACGCTGTTTTACTAGGAAAATAATTAAGCTATGAATAGTGTTGAAAGGTAAAAAGTAATAACTGCTTATTAATACGACAAATGATACGTCATTTTACATAAATATAGTGAGCTGAATACTGACTTGTATGTAAGTTTAATAGCTTAAGGTGAAATATGTACATAATATACTAATTTTGTTTTTGAATAAGTTACTTCCAGAAAATTATACTTACTTAAATGAAAGGGTGCTTGATATTTGTCAAGATGTACAATATTATAGGGATGTGAAAATTAAAAGCAATAGAGCCAACTAGGCATTTCTTTACAGTATGTATGAGATTGAAGTCTTATTATTGAGTTTCGTATAGTGAATAAGGTTTCCAAAAGTCCGCAGTCTACACGATCCTTTCTCCTTACTAACCCCTTCTATCTCATTTAAGGGTAGAATTAAAAAAATGTCACATCTCTAGCTTTTAGTGGTCGGTAGTCACAAATAATGCATCCGCGAACGTATTTTTTCGTCCTACATAATAATTCATAGCTGGATATTATTATACTGTCAAATTTCGAACAAATTCAAAAAAAGAACTGATTTACCCGCTTTAAATCTTAGGCCAAATTATTATTTTTACACTCTAGCATTTGAATAAACAAATGTTATAAATGAACATATTGAATGTTAACATTATTGATTAATTGTACAATATTATCGAATCGATCAGAGCTTTTAACTGCCGGCTAATTTATCTCCCGTGTATGTACGGTGCATAACTTGTCCACTACGATATGCTATAAAAAGAACATGAAAACTTAGCTAGAAGTTTATGTACGCGTTATGTAATTCGCTGCGTCTCTTGAGATATTTTTAGACTGTTTATAATAGGAAACAATACTTTTCTTTAATACTTAAACCAATAAGAGAGTCGAAAAGAAATTTCGCTTCTATTTTAAAGTTAATAAACATTTATTAAGTTGGTTTTAGTATAAAAATTAATAGACATAATCATGTGACTACTAGCTTTGGGCGAGGCGCGTTTAAAGTTCAAAGACAAAATAATCATATTTTTTGGCCTTATTTTGAAGTACATAATAAGCTGCATCAATTTTTCGAAATTCACGCAGCGACAGAAAAATAAATACAGCAACCAGCCTCTTTGACTTTGAGGCTGACCCTATATTATATGTATAGGAAACTCCAAAGGACAATCCTAGAGACAACCCTCACTTGACAAAAATATTTGCGTATAACACAAACATTTGGCATCGAACTCACGGCTGGCTGGCATTTCACAGATAGCTAGGACTACTACGCTGTAACGCTACGGGGGTTAATAGAGTGCTGAATAGACACTTCCAAACACCTAATTTACATAGATTGGGATTTGAAATAAAGTCGCATTCATGTATCTTACAGTAAACTCATCTCTATAACATATGAGACCTATACCATACCATACCAGCCATGTATTATATACTACCCACTGCTGAGCACGGGCCTTTGTTTTTTTGTTATCGAAGGCTAGACAAAGTGGCTTCATTGCATCTGATAGTAAATGCAGTGAAGCCCAAAAAATAATGTCGACCGGCAAGAGATTGACATCCCTGGTCAGTCGGCACAGCTATGCCGGCCTGCTTAATTGCTTCTTCACGCTCCACTTGAAGGGCCTCCTGTATAACCTATAATAGCTGGTGAAATGTAGGATATCTCTACCTACCTCACAAAAGGAAAAAAGGCGCGGTGCTATTACAGTAAATAAAACTACAGTAACACGAGTAATTATTTGCATGGCCACGCAAATATCAGTACGGTTCACAAAATCATCACTTTCTACGTGGACACACCGCTGTACGCGCCCACCGTACCCACTTTCACGGAAACGCGCATAAAACGATTTCTTAATCGATTATAGTTAAAACGGTAACGTTCATGAATGTAGAATAATTGTTTTTTTTTTTAATTCACCACGCAAAGATAATCGATTGATATAATTTCAGCCGATGAACTAGATCATTCAGCTTCAAAAACTTGGATTTTAATTTTTCATCATCATCGACCGCTACGGAGGTTCGAAAATTGGAAAATTAAATATTATGATTCAGCATTTTATTGCAGTGAGAGGGAATCATATTGAGAATAAATTTAATAGAATTATAGACGCAGAATTTAAAATTAGATTTGCACTTGTTTTATTATTATGATATGGTTTTTGTACGCATATAATAGCACGCGATAAAATGTCTGTAAGTGTTTTATACCGAAGAAAATTCGTTGTTGTTTCGATTACATTATATTGTGCACTAAATATTTATCGATTTAAATATTTCATTTACAATGATACAAATCACTACATAGTATAAAAAGTCGCTTCCCGCTGTTTGTCCATTTATGCTTAGATCTTTAAAAGTACGCAACGGATTTTGGTGCGGTTTTTTAATAGAGTGATTTAAGAGGAAGGTTTATATGTACTTTTATTCTCGAATAAAATTATTAACGCGGGTGGAGCCGCAGGAAAAATCTTTAACTATAATAAAGCCAAATGTATATTTTTAACCATTTGTCAATTACAAATACGACACATCTCGTTACGGATCATTAACTATTCTGCATCAAACATAAAAAATCATCCAATGAAAATTATGACTTACATTTTATTACTCAAATTAGGTATGTAAATGATCGCATTTTAGTTTTCATTATAAGCTGCATATTTATTAAAGAAAAAATGATATCGTCATAACCATCTAGTTACAAACTTTTAATGTAAGACCACCTGTTCACATAATTCTGATTAACCTGGAGTACTTTCGTGATGACTCCGCAACGATCATTAAAGTCGCTCCTTCGTCTAATAAACTAAGAGTGGCCGAAGATTACCATAATTGAGATATTCATTTTATACTAAGGCTTTGCATATGTGTGTTAAAATTTATGGTCAGTAATTAATGTTTTTTTTTATAGCATCGAATGACGAGACGAGCATGCCGTTGGCCTGATGATGAGCGATAGGACCACCCATAAACAGTAGAAACACCATCAGGCACCTTGAGTTACAAAGTAATGTGTGGCATTCCACTGCGCTTGACATCCTGAGATATCACATGTTAAGTCTCATTATGTCCTGTAGTTACACTAAACAGTTTAGTGCATAAAATATGGCATGGCATATAACCTTACCTCGTTACTGGTTTTTTTTGCTTTAACTTTTTTTATTTTTCTGACCATTGTTTTTAAGTATAGTATATACACGCAGTGTATTTTATTATTTCGTAGGTAAGTTTTTCTTTTATCCCGTAAGTAGTAATTTTGGTATTATCAATTTAATATTAATATTAATTTTATTTTATTATTAGTTGCTTATATATTAATTTGTGTTATGATGGTCAAATATTCTCAATACCTTCATTTGAGAGGCCACATTGCCAAATAATTTTTAAAATTATTTTTAGAATCCCAAAAAAATATAATAAACTCACCTCAAAAACACCACTGGTGCACCACCTAAAAAAAATGTGTACGAATCACAAAAGTTAGCACTTCGATACACTGTCCGTGCGCGTGCACTGCGTGCGTTACATGCGGTACGTGCGGCCCGTGCGGTCCGAGCGAGCCTTGCAGTCAGGTGCGCGCGTGCGCTGCGCCGAGCTCTGTCCGAGTGGCGCGCGACGACCAAAGCACTTGCTTATACAGCCACTACGGCTGTTGCACTTTCGCTTTACGACTAGGGAGGCTGCATTTGAGGGTTGATGTGCCTTGTTACTAGGGACCTGTGTAGCGAAATCGTCATGGTCTGACCGATGTGATGTATAGATGTGCAGCTGTAAAGAGATAAATTGGATCTGTAAATCCAGGGGTAAGACCGAGATCAATTTTCCACTGCAGACTTCTGATGTGGTTCATAGTTTAAAATTATCAAAAGGTATGCAATTTTCTTTGCATTACATTGAAAATTTTCAAAAAGAGGTCGATAGTATTTTTATTCATTTTTGTAACTCGTTAAACGGCATCTTCAAAGTTTCATCCATCAACTTGAGCAAGTCCACATTCAAAATTTATAAAGAATACTGTATATTATAATAAATTATTCCGGATTGTTGCAGGATTAAATCCATCAGTATCGATACCCACGATAATATATCCAACGGTGGGATAAGGACTATGTATGAGTAATGCCTGTATTTAAATCTAGACCAGTTGAAATTATTCCACGATTTAAATTTTCACTTTATGATTTCTAGTTCAAACCTCATGCAAAGTATCTGTACAAGAACTAAACTGGTTGAAAATTATCTTATGATTTAAATTTCTAGTTATTTGAAACTCTATCTAGGATATATTGTGTTTTTGATAAACGTAGAAATTAATTTATAAATGCTGTATGTTGTAATATTACAATCATGTACAATTAGTACTTAAATTGTGATTCACCTCGTCAATCTTTTAAATGTGTAAATTCGTCGTAAGTCAAGAAGACTCGGATGCCCAAAAATTTTTTTTTTCAACTATGCAATTATTGCATAATCTTTATCGTATATTTTTCACTTTGCATTAGATGTAAAATAAAGTGTTTATACATAAATAAACATTAACTTTCTCTGCATAACGTGGTCCTTAATCACAATCTTCAATCAAGGATTTTTGCAGCAGCTTGTCTTTACAGTTGCGATGCATTTTGAAATCCAAACGTGGCGGCACGTTAAATAATTCGCATACGCATACTCACGTCTTTTATCCCCGGAGGGGTAGACGGAGACGCAACTAGTGCACCCACTTTTCGCCATGAGTATTCTGTCCCATGATGTGATAGGGGGCAAGGCTATCGCCATATAAGGCACAAATTCCAGACTCCGAGCTGATACTGATTAGAAAAATATCACTTCGCCCGATCTGGGGATCGAACCCGAGACCTCAGCATTGCAGTCGTACCGTGGTGCAACTACGGTCTCCGGTGTAGTCTTTAAATATTTTTGATTCAAGTATTTCTTTCGTCATATTTAAAAGAAATTATTGAAAGATGTTAAAGAATTATACGGAACCTAAATTAATAATGTAAATGAGACGATACCGTTCAATATTTGGACTAAGGGAACAAATACAACGCCAAGAAATCAAATATTTATCATTTCCCGAAATAAGTTAGTCGTGGTTTGCGGAATTACTATAATTGTTCAATTTTATTTCGCAGTTATTCCTTTTATGCTCTGTGTTTATCGTAATTTCGCGAAGTCGCGAAGGAGTTTCTCGAAATAATATGACTCGTTTTTATATTAAAACTGATAAATCTTTTGACCGCCACATAAAAAATAGTTATAAATAATACAATTAAATATTGTACCTTCTTGCAGAAGAAGTAAAAGTACTTATTGAATAAGGAATCTAATATTCATTGCCATTCGTTCAAAAAAAAAACAGTTACCTATAAGTGATATTGGGTTTTTCTGCTTAGTTGATACTAATGGGCTGGTGCCCGAAGTCTGTAATTTATAGGCGCATCCACTGTCATTGGGCGAAATACACACGGTGAAAAGTGGGTGCACTAGTTGTGCTGGTGCCTACCCCTTCGGAGATAAAAGGCGTGTATTCCGTCCCATGATGTGAAAGGAGGGCAAGCTTACCACCATGTCCGGTACTTTTAGATTCCAGACTGATATTGAGCAGAAAAACTCAATATCAGTATTCCCGAATCGGGATTCGAGCCCAGTGGGCTTCAGGGCGGTGGTCGCACCGCACACGCAATGTAACTACGGCACTGACGTAGTCAAAATCTTAATTGATTATAATTATTAATTTCCCAACTTTAACGGTGAAGGAAAATATCGTGAGGAAACCTGCATACCTACCTGAGAAGTTCTCTGAATTTCGAATGTACGTAAAGTCTGCCAACCCGCAGTAGGCCAGCGTGGTGGACTAAGGCCTTAACCTCTTCTTCTTTTCTTCGTGGCCTTAACCCTCTCAGTTGTAGATGTTGCTCGTGCTCAGCAGTGTGCAGTATATAATACAGGGTTGGTATTACTTTCCCTTCATAAATAAGGCGATGAAAATTTTGTACTACGACTTAAAGATCTTTAAGAGAAATTATCCCTTGCCTTGAAAGTTGGTAATGTAGCAATGATTCGCCTGGTATTGTAGATATTAATGGGTGGTGGCCACTCTCCATCAAGTATACTACCTGCTTAATTGCCTCTAAATAAAAAAAGTCTACAAGGATTCCACCATTTTTAACACGTTTTAGTTCAATATGGATTATTAAACACTTTTTGTTACATACAACAATTTACTATAAATACTATTAATACGTCATATTCATTTTATTCACGCATTTAAGAAGTCGTAAAACACAACATAAAATATTATTATTTCATTTATGGTTTACTAAAAGATTTATCAAAATATCCATATAAAGTGGGTCTTCCATGGCTGCGATTTTTATGAATAACTAGATTTTGCTTGCTTCTTTGCCCGCTTAAATTTTGCATCTAGGAAAAAATCCGATAATACGCTTTTTCGGGATGATAATTAACTTATATGTCTTCAGGATTTGGTATAGACCTAAACCGGAAAATACATGTATCACTTTACATTTAACATACAAACATCTTCACAAACTTTGGCATTAATAATAATTATTATATAATTAGGACTGGCTAATAAAAAAATGGAAAAAAGTTCTCGAGTGGAGACCGCGTACTGGCTAGTGTAGCATCGGCCGTCCACCTGCAAGGTGGTCAGACGACTTGATAAAGGTCGCAGGAACGCGCTGGATGTAGGCCGCTTTTGACAGGTCCATCTGAAAATCTTTGGGGGAGGCCTATGTTCAGCAGTGGACGTCGTGTGGATGATGATGGGACTGCCTCGGTGGCGTAGCTGTATTGCGTACGCGTTACGAGTACGATTTTCGGGCTGAAGTCCTGGGTTCGAATCCTTGGTCGGGAAAAAAAGACACATTATGACTGGGTTTTTCTACCTTAAAAATTACTCAATCACAGTCAGAAAGTTGGCGGTGTGATAACCCCGTGCCTCGGAAAGCACGTAAAGCCGTTGGTCCTGCGCCTGATCTCTTTCCGGACATGTCGGATTGCCGTCTCACCGGATTATGAGAGTGAAGGAATAGCGAGTACACCTGTGTATTGTGCTCATACTTGTAGACTATAATATCTCCTGCGTACCTACTTGGCTGATTATATAATTGGGACAAGAAACACATTTTTTTTTAGTTAAATGATGTAATTACTAGACTTTTGATGATTGAGTTTTCCGGGATAAAAGTCCTGCTTTATATTTTCCCAAGTACCCTTTGTTACTCGGTAATAATGTAGCTTTATATATTTACTAGCATTTGCCCGCGGCTCCGCCCGCGTGAATGAGTTTTTCCGGGATAAAAGTCCCGCTTCATATTTTCCCGGGATAAAAAGTAGCCTATGTGTTAATCCAGGACATGATCTACCCGTGTGCCAAATTTCATCGAAATCTGTTCAGTAGTTTTTGCGTGAAAACGGAACAAACATCCATACATTCTTACAAACTTTCGCCTTTATAATATTAGTAGGATTTATTAGTAAAGCCTTACCAACTAAAAATACATACAAGACTTTAACATTATGTGGAAAAATATAATTAACATTTAAGTGTATGCTTCTAAATTACAGGTAAGTTTATATTGGTGAAAGTTTTTTTTTTAAATCGGTCCAATATTTTTTTGAGTTTATTGGTTTCATACATACAAAGACACATAAATACAAATCTTTTCTCTTTGTAATATTAGCATAGATAAAGGTAAAACTATCTTTTGCCTGCGGTGTAACTCGTGTGGTGAAGTTCAACCTAAAGAAATAAAAGCTATAACGAAACAGCAATTAACGCAAAACGTACCTCTCTTTGTTGTTTACACTCAAAAATTTTCATAGGGATCCTTTAAAAATCAGAAAGTAATAATAAGGTCGTTTCTAAAATCGATTTGAGACATTAATCCCAAGTTGCCCAAGTACCTCTAAGGCTCCGAAGTTATGGCCATTTTTACCAAGGCGTATCTGTTCATACATACATAATATACTAGAGGCGCAGAGGCGCAACTAGTGCACCCACTTTTCGCCGTGTGCATTCCGTCCCATGATGTGATAGATGGCGAGCCTATCGCCATATCGGGCACCAATTCTAGACTCTGGTCTGATACTGAATAGAAAAACCCAATACCACTTTGCCCGACTCGGGGATCGAAGCCGAGACCTCAGATGGCAGTCGTACCGTAATACAACTACGCCACCGAGGGGTATCTATACTTTTTAAAAATCATTGAAGTAAACAACTACCAAAATAAATGTCAACTGAATATCGATGTACAATTCCGCCAAATGATTCGATTCATCACTTCCTGTTTTTATTCGGTGATGTGTTTATTACCGGGCTTCCATAATTCATTTCTCACACTACTTAAACCAACTTTCAGATGGATCTTTGAAAATTATGCATCATAATTGCACATCGAGTTTCCCAAGGAACTAGTATATCATTTAATGAGTAGGAGTTGATCGTTTTATGACGCGGTCCTGTGGGACTTCCTTTTGCGCCGACGCCGTCAGCTTGTTCCCATGATAAACCTGACATACATTATGTTAACACGGTTAAGTTAGATTACCTACTTTTTGGATTCTTTTTGTTTCAAATTACTAGTTTAGAGATAATTTTTTATATGTAATTACGAGCGGTATCCGTTTTCCACGCTGTGGGATTTAATTCATAAACGAGCTTACGTTTCTACCCTGAAGGGTTTGGCAGGTTAACTAGTGTAGGGGGTTTGCCAGGATTATTTTCATCTTATTATGTAATAGACTACAACCCAATCCCCATATCAGAGACAAGAAATAGTTACTTGGGTAAAAAAACGAAGTAAGAGTACACTTTTGCTTACCAAAAATAGTTAATTCAATAAATCGCCATGGTTCTTCCATATTATTACAATAAAATCGCGCAATTTTTAAATCATTTTTGCATAAATATGACTTAGATAAAGATATACAATTTTGAGAAATCTGTGTGTGCTTATTGAATGTCACAGAGAGGGGTATCGGGGCCAGGGTAATGGGTACAAAGCTGATAGAGTCAAGTCCACCCCGTCGAAAACCAGCGGCTGGGTTAGTCCAATGACATTGGTAGTTTCTACTTCAGAACACGGCAGTAATCACTATCTCGTTAGCTCACATCGGCTATAAAAAATCAATTAACTTTGATTGAAATGTGTGAATGAAATTCACTCACATTTAGATATATTTATTTACATATATGCTATCCTACAAATATTATAAACGCGAAAGTTTGTATGTATGGATGTAGGGATGTTTGTTACTCTTTCACACAAAAACTACTAAACAGATTTCGATTAAATTTGGCACACGGGTAGATCGTGTCGTGGATTAACATATAGGCCACTTTTTATCCCGGGAAAGTATAAAGCGGGACTTTTATCCTGGAAAACTTTTTAACGCGGGCGGAGCCGCGGGCATAAATATAAAGGCGAGAGTAACAGCGTCATAGTCAAGTTGACTTCATGTGATCGATGATGATGAAGCTCCTTAAATAAAAATAAGTAAACTGTCGGTTTGTATATTACGTCTAAGCAACTAAAACAATTTAGATGAAAAGAGTTATATTGAACCCCAAATAGATGAAATTTGTAAGAGAGTGAGCTCGAACCCCAAAAAAACAATGACTACTATTTCAATATTAGTCACAAATATAATTGTAGGTAAGCGAAACCACGATCAAAAGCTATTAAGTTCACAAGCACTAAGGAGTGCCGTAAATGCTTCTGCAGCTGTCGCATATACGATATATTTAGATGTGGTTATCATAATATTGACATTAATCGGTTATATGTTTTATTATTGTGGGACGTAGGTGCATTTTCTTCAGCTGAGTGGTGACAGCCGTGACAGGATTATTTGAAAGCGTAATTCTGTGTTGATAGATACAATCCGTATTACGTACTAAGCGACAGCCTAGTTGGTAGTGAGACAGATTGCCGAGAGAAATCTCCGCAAGTTCATATTCCAAAGGCGTGCAACTCTGACTTCCCTAAATTTATGTGTGTATTCTTTGTGAATTATCGTTTGCTTTAACGGTGAAGGAAAACATCGTGAGGAAACCTGCACACCTGGGAAATTCTTTATAAGAATATTGAAGGTTTGCGAAGTCTGCTAACCCGCAATAGATCAGCGTGAAAGAGTAAGTCCTAAAACCTTTTGTAGTAAAGGAGGTCCACGCCCAGCAGTGGGACATTATACAGGGTTGATATTATTATAATACTTTATAACTACAATACCTTCTCTATTGACGGCACTCAATTTTGTTTCTGTTCCAGACAGTTTGAAGAAGAACTTTGTAACCAGCGTAAATAATGAGGATTCCAAGACTCATTGAACACAGTGCAGTACCAGTTGAACTTGTACTAATACATTACAAGATTCTGGGTGATGATGAGGGTGATTCTGTTTATGTGCAGTAATGAGAATTCATTCATCAAGTGAACGCACTGCTTGGCATATTCTACGAAAGTAAAAAAATCTGATCGCTTTCAATATAATTAGTTTAGTAACAGGATGTTTTTTGTGTTGAGATTTGGGTATTTCAACTTGATTTTAACTACCTTTATGATGTATTTCTTCGTATGCGCCAACTTTTTATAAACATGGGTATAATATTAACACAGCGCGCCATAAAACACGTACTTCGATATAGATGTAAATTGAATCCTCCGTTACTTTCCAATTCATTTATTTTGCAAGTAAATGTAAACAAAAATAAAATAAACAGTCTCAATAAAAATGAAGTTTTACGTTTAATTTCATTTTTAATTATTCTAACCAATAAAAAAAAATATTGGAATTAACTGACGCATGAGATGTGTGGGTCGCTATTAGCTTACCTTCGTTATTACAGATATTAACTCCACGCGTGACATTATGTCGACCGCAAAATATGCTCGCAATATATTCAAAGACAAAAAATGCTCATCGAAACACCTTTATAGAGTGTGGACTTTTTAAGTTATTATATAGGAGCTTAATTATTATGAACAGTACTAGCTTTTGCCCGCGGCTCCGCCCGCTTTAAAAAGTTTTTCCGGGATAAAAGTCCCGCTTTATATTTTCCCGGGATAAAAAGTAGCCTATATGTTAATCCAGGACATGATCTACCCGTGTGCCAAATTTCATCGAAATCCGTTCAGTAGTTTTTGCGTGAAAGAGGAACAAACATCCTTACATCCAAACATCCAAACATTTTAACATCCAAACATTCATACATTCTTACAAACTTTCGCCTTTATAATATTAGTAGGATTTATACCGCGAAGTGTCTGCGGCTATATTCAAAATAGATTTATGTCCATAAAAAATATGTTATTCATTTTCTTTCTACGTTGAATGTTAATAGACTGATGAACTATTTGAAAAAAGAACAATAAATAGTTAGTTGACCTCGTTCCGTTTGTAACGTTGGTGAAGATAACGTTATTGGATAAAATATCGCTTCAGATGGTTTGTGTTGGTATGATTTAGACATATGATTTATGCATGCCTAGAACTAATACATATAGCCTACAAACTATACACTATACACCCTACAGGAATGACTAGAGGCAGTATTAATTAATCAATCTTACATTTGAGTAAAACCTCGAGTAGACATTTAATGTACTGAACTTGTAATAAACCAAGTTTAAGATGTTATTTAAGAGCTTGTTCTAAGCTGAGTAAGCTGTGTTACATAAACAAAACTTGCTGTCAACATCTATCACATATTGTTACTTAAGATGTCATTTGAGCTGATATTAATATGAGTTTATTAAATAGCGACTATCTTAAGATGCTGACCTTAATTTGACAGCGTCTCAGCTGATATCGCACTTGAGAGCGAAATTTAATTGGATCTATTAATACGGCCCTGGGACTTAAGACATGAGGACGATAACAAATAAAATGAATTTAACAAAAATATTGTTGTCTTTAAATGTATAGCTTTACCAACCTATGTATATGGTCTATGGGTATGTAGTAGTTTTACTTTTTGGTTTTTATTGTTTATGGTGAATGTACCTATTCGACTTATGGTTTCTGGGTAAAACGAGCGCAGTATTTTATTTTATTCAATTTCTATTACGTTAATTATTTACGGTGTTAAACTTATCAAATATAGGTATAATTTAAAAATTTCTTGAAACAATACCTAGCAAAGACTGTTTCTGAGAGTTTGGAGACCACACTACGCGCACTTCACAATTAGAAGCAATAAGCTATTGATTCGATAAATACAACAATAACCCGAGGCGCCTCACACAGATTGTATACAAACACCGAGGAGATAAATAAATAATGGGTCGGTAAGCTAGCCCTCTAGCTACCTAAAGATATCCAATAAACAATACAAATTGTTGTGAAAAATGCTATAAAATCTAAACCAGTTAGACACCAGGTCTCTGTCTTATTGAAATCGCGATCTTATGACGTGAATTTTAAAGTAACTTATCGTTAGTCAATTACATCCAATATTGCCAAATATGTCAATGGCCTTAGCCCAAATGCCTTTCAATCGTTAACGTTACGTATGAGAAAAACATCCTAGCGACAGACTTACCGATGGGATATATCAGTCCTCTACATTCTTTATATTTTCTACAGCTCCTGGAATACTAGCAGAATTTGCAGTTTTATTTTAATGTATTATACATTATCCTTGGGACCAAACATTAAAGCAATTTCCCCATAATTCCATAAAAATCACATAATCTGCCTTTACTTTCCCATGGCGTCTTCCCCATTCATCCTGCATTCCCGGTAATATCACTGCGCCCGTCGCACCACGTACACAGACTGCACATAGCTTACTCAAGACTTATTTGCAATTTTGTGTTCGAGATATTACAGCAATTTGTCGGGTTTATTATCAGTACGTTTCAGAACGTTGGGCTGGCGATGACTTATTAATATAAATCACACCATGGAAACTACAACTCCGTCTAATGTACCTTTAATCTTTACACCAGTGGAATGACAATAAAGAATGGTATATGCTTGCTACTAACGATGGCATCATTATTCTTCTGGGAGCATCTTTTTAACCATTAGAAATATGTAGTGAACTTTAATCGAATGTGGTTATGTTGGCTTAGTTAAAGATTAGATTCAAATCTTGAAGCTAACGACTTATGCTGTCAGGGGAATGAAAATGTTATAAATGATCCTAAAAATGAAGTTAAAATACACGATATAAAGTAAGCATTACGATAATATTTCTGCATCATAACCGCTAAACACTAATACTGTGCTAACAACTTATATTAATCAAACGCAACAAAAACACGAAGAGAGCCCACTTAAGTATTGATACACGATCTAACTAACAGTGTTCAACAAATACTAATAGCATTATGTGTAATTATTGAGATTGGAAAAAACAGAAACTATAAAACGAGCAGCCGTGACGGCGACTTGCATAAGCCATAAATTTAAGCGGTAGCATCAATAATCCATTACTCAGAATATCTACCGTAAGTCTCGTAAAAGATGCAATCAAAAATTTTAAATCAAGTATTGTACTTCAATCAGTATCGGCCTGAATATGTCTTATTGTTTACCCTCAGTTTGAAGGAACGCGGCCCTCGATTGAGGAATTGTAGACTGTTTGGGGTCAGCTGTCCTTATTTTAATGGTGTTGAGAATATCTCCCAAGAAGGTCGCAGTTTATGCTGGACAAAATATTTCGAAGGCTCTAGAATACTTTATTGCGTCTTATTATAGAAATGTACAAGAACTTCATTTTTAGAATTACTCTAACCAGATTGTAAAATAATATTATTACCACTGATTTATTTAGAAAAAGCAGCAATAATCTAGTTGGGAGTCGAATTGTCTGCCGAGACGAATGTCCGCAGGTTCAAAACCCAACCTCTGACTTTTTCAAAGTTATGTGTATATTCTTTGTTGCTTTAACAGTGAAAAAAACACATCGTGAAGAACCTTCATACCTGAGAGGTTCTTTAAAAGAATTTCGAAGGTATGTGAAGTCTGCCAACCCGTACTATCCCAGCGTAGTGGACTTTGGCCTAAACCTTCTCAGGTCTCAGTAGTGGAGGCTCGTACTCAGCAATGGGATGACATATAATATACAGCTGATGTTCTATTGTTATAGATTTATTTAGGTAATAGCGCCCGGTTTGATTCGCGTAAATGTAAGTAATACATAATATTTTCATAATGATAAGAATCTTTGCATTTGTATAGTTTTATAAGTTTACATGGAAACTTATTTACAGTCCGTGCACTTGCACACAATGAACCTGACCAAAGGATACATAGATTACTTTAATTGCTTGCATATCCTGAATTACCACAAAAGAATTCCTTTTGACGGAAATCAGCATTCAAAGAATAACATATTTTATGCATTAAGACAATGGTCGGCAAATGTTTGCAACGTGACGACGGTTGAACACAAATGAAGGACGGTGTTGTTAAGTAAAATGGATATCTGTCACTCCTAGGTTTTATAACTCCTTGATATTTTTTAATACAGTTATTGCAGGTTAAAGAAAATTCAGGATAAACTCATGCTTATTTGATTAAAGTCATAACTAAGATTACGCATACGCATTCTCACGCCTTTTATGCCCGAAGGGATAGGCAGAGGCGCGACTAGTGCACCCACTTTTCGCCGTGCGTATTCCGTCCCACGATGTAATAGGGGGCGAGCCTATCACTATATCGGGCACAAATTCCAGACTCCGAGCTGATACTGAATAGAAAAATCCAATATCACTTTGCCCGACCCGGGGATCGAACCCGAGACCTCAGCATTGCAGTCGTACCGTAATACAACAACGTCACCGAGTCATTGACTAAAATTAATTTGCTTAAAACAGTGTTTTATTACAGGCAAGATATTTTTTAAATGCATTGTTACAGCTATTTTCTCAAAAAGTAATAACTAAACTAGGTAAAACGGTCTCCTCAGGTACATTATAACCATAAGAAAATGTCCCATGAGACACGAATACAGGACTTGTACTTAATAAAAAAATTAGCACGAAATAAGATATTTAACATCCATTACGCATTAGGTCCTGTAGCTGAACTGATATTTATTATCTTGGCGGTGTTAATTAAGGTTTAATAATAGTAATACCAGTCCTAAATTATATACTGCCCACTGCTGAGCACGGGCCTCTTCTACTACTGAGAGGGTTTAGGCCTTAGTCCACTACGCTAGTGCGGGTTTGCAGACTTCACATACCCTCGAAATCCTTATGAAGAATTCTCAGGTATGTAGGTGAATTACGGTTTCTTTATAACAACATTTTGTTTGGTTATAAGTGTAAACGGGTACATATGAATTATCTAGTATGTATCTTTATAATTCCTTAGTGTCAGACACAAGTAGACTTTTTATGTTACCAAAATAGCAACATTGTTAAAAGAATTTGTATCAAAATCCGATAGACATTTTGAGGAAACATCGAAATATAAAGTGACACAATTTCTATTGAAATTCATTTAATATAATGGGAAATTAAAAAATAGGCGTAATACTTTCGTATTCAGAATATTAAAAGCACAGATAAAAAACCACATGAAAAATTTGCATAAAATGTCGAACATAATAAAAAACCGACAGAATACTTCGGTTTTATTGAAATTAAATTGCTCTAGTGAAAATAAAATTATGGTAAAACACAATGGCGCGTGATGAAAATCAATTGCAAATTACAAAATTGCATAGAATGAAAGGCGAACTCAAATAATGTAATGAACAGAATATCTTCAATAGAAAAAAATATTAACTGTTAGCGCCTTTCTAAGCCGCCGACAGCCTCGCGAAAAATGTTTTTATTATAATCAATTGCAGTTTTGCTCAGAATATTAACGCTACTGCAATTTTTATTTTTTGTCAGGTTCTGAGAAAGTTCGTGGTGCAGCTTCAGTCAATAGATATAATTTAAAGTGGTTCGTTTTTCTTGTCTTGTCTCGTCCTATGCCTGGTTAATCTATTGTTCTCTGCACTTACACACAAACTGTGTATATGGTTTAAATTTTTTCCACCGTTGAGTACCCTGAAGTGACAATGAATTGTTGTTGAGTTTTGTATAGTAAAATGATAACTCCCTAATCCAATTCCCCTGTCTGTAGTCTGTCAAGGCCCGCGACGGACACCGGTGTTTTCTCAGACATCTATATATATATATAAGCGGGCCTTGAAGGGTTAAGCGATCTAGATCACTTATACTAATTCATTAGGACCTACTTGTTGTTGTTTCCGGATTATGCTATAAACGATACCAGGAATGACAATTTAGATTGTGATGAAAGATATCTACATAAAAAGTAAATTATATCAGTGTATATTTCTGACTTTTAAATAATTTGACATAGAATGAAGTTTAAATAATGACACAATAAATAAATAAGTATTTACAACATGATTGGTAGACTGTAACGTACCCTCTTCCTTGGGCAATTAATCATAATCGTATAAATTGAAATATGAAGCAAAAAGCGATGCTACAAGCATTCGTGACAACGAATTAGCGTGAACATATTCTAATGCTAAAACGGACGCGAAACGATTGACTACCCACTTTTTGGAAGAGCACGTTCCATTATTTTACACAATTTGCATGATTTAGTTATCATGAATACGGTTATTTAAAGAATTAACGTTTTAAGCTCTAGTTTCAATCACGTGTGTCTATTTTGCTTGCCCGTAGCTGTTTAGGGAGATGTTCGATTATGTTATCGCTTCGATGGTATGTAAATTTATCTGTAACTAGTATTGCTCGCGGGTCCCCCGCGTGAATAAGTTTTTCCGGGTTAAAAATATTTTCCTAGGATGAAAAGACTGTAGCAGTTAGGAGTAATGTAGCTTCCTATTAGTGAAAAAAATGGTATGAGTAGGTAGTTCCTGAGATTAGCGCATTCAACCAAACAAACAAACTCTTCAGTTTTATAACATTACTATATATTAAACTAGATGCGCCGAAAAATAATATACAAAACATTTGCGCATTTACAACTGTTTATCAATAAAACTAGATTTACCTCTAAATCAATCTCAAGTTTTAGTTACATCTCCAGTAAAAAATGTATTGAATATTGTCTACTTGAGATGTAACTCAAACTTGAGATTTATTTATTAATACCCCCTAAAAGATCATCCTATTAAACCCATAATACTCAGATAGCATACTACTAGTGATATAATATTCAAAAACAAGCAAAATCTTTCACTTTATATTGGCTTGCGTAGATAAAATGTACCCAAACAATAAACATACGAAATGCAATAAAATAGTAAGATCATAATGGCTCTCTGAACACGGCCAGTATCAAACTTCTGCTGTGGAATGTGCTGCCACGATCTGACAGCCACACTCTAGTTCTCAGTAGGTCTAATCGTTGATCTTGTGAATTCACAGCGATAGTATAGACATGCCACGAATTTCACACGAAGAAAACGCACTACAGACAACATAGTGCTAATTAACTTTTGATTAACATCTGAAATAAATGAGCGCTGTGTAGAACAAGCGATAATAAAAAGCTCGTTACAAATAATGTACGACCATTATAAATGGGTATTTTTTTATTAGTAATCACCTTTTTAGTATTCTTAGCCATAAATTTTGACCATATCATATTTGGGTTTTAATTATGCAATAAAAATTAGTTATTTGGAAAATTATCTCATAGATTTTAATTTTTGGTTAGCTGGTTGCTGTTTGTAATTAAATAAATTAAAGGTCAGTAGAATATTTTTATCAACAGAACCTGCCAAAATTGCCAATATTTTACACACATACACATACACTCACGCCTGTTATCCCCGAAGGGGTAGGCAGAAGCGCAACTAGTGCACCCACTTTTCGCCGTTATTCCGTCCCATGATGTGATAGGGGGCGAGCCTATCGCCATATCGGGCACAAATTCCAGACTCCGAGCTGATACTGAATAGAAAAACTCAATATCACTTTGCCCGACCCGGGAATCGAACCCGAGACCTCAGCATTGTAGTCGTACCTTAATACAACTACGCCACCGAGGCAGCCAATATTTTATTCTAACTATTTATTTATCACTAGCTAAACAAATATAATCTTTGGAGGAGGCATATCTTCAGCAGTGGACTTCTACAGGCTAAAGAAGAAGAAGAAACAAGTTTAATATAAAAATTAATCTTATTTATTATTGGCAAAAATAATTATTACCTATGTGAAGTAAAACTTCACCTGTCTTTGGCTAAGGCTCTAAAGTTTTCATGGTCGTAAATTTTACCTCTGCCTTGACTACTTAAAAACATGTTCGTTAACATATTAGGACTTTTGAACAACACGAGGGCAACAAATTCCCACGTGAAATAAACCATATTTAATTGCAATACAGAATTTTCCTAAAATCGATTTTTGAATCAATGAACGATTTTATCACAGTTTTCTTTTGACATAGAAATATATTTTTTGTAACAAATTATAATGTAATTCACCAAAGTATAGTACCTAGTCTACACATATAAAATCTAATATGTATCTTAGATCTCTTATAACTGTCTAAGGCTTGACAAATTAGTCCGATGTGGTTATATTATCTCATTATGGAGTTCGCATCTATTCATTTGCTACCGTGTAGACCTATATCTACCTTAATAGTATAAACACAGGTATTTTTTTTTTTTTTAATATGGCCATCTTCGGCTCATTAGGGACGGCTGCGGGCTTCCTCTGACTCACGTCTAAGTTGTCGTCCGCAACCGCCCCTGCGCGTACCGCTGTTGCGGTCCTTTTCCCTGTTGCGGGGGCTCAGAAGCCCCCGAAACACCGTACCGTGTCCACCTTTTGATGTCCGAGGCAGCGTGAGACACGCTGCCTCGGACATGTCCATCACGGGGGTCACAGAAGTTGGCTAGACTAATGGGTGGGCGGCACGTCCCGCCCACCCGTGACCCCCGGAGGCCCCTATTAGTCGCCTTTTACGACAGGCAGGGGATACCGTGGTGGAATTCTCCAAACGCCCCCAATCCACAGGGCGGATAAACACAGGTATACCTCAGTATAAGAAATACCTATATTGGTAGGTATATTACAAGTACATGGAATACAATAAATGTTCACGAAGTAACTTAAATTAACTATTTAATATGTAACGATCTTACACTTTTTCAACCAAATATACGCCTGTATTACAATCCAGTATAAAGTCATTGATATCAATATATCTCAACAAAAATCACGAACTACATATGACTTTATAACAAATGGTTAGTTAAACTGTCATTATAAAAATTTCGTAATGAGCGTGACGGGGAGCGGACATTAATCGAAACACGCATATAGTCATATTTTGTTTTGCTGTAAGTACCCATGTTTTTTTATGGCATTTAATGACGAGACGAGCATACCGTTCGCCTGATGGTAAGCGATACGACCACCCACAAACAGTAGAAACACCAACCAGCACCTTAAGTTACAAAGTATTGAGTGGCATTCCACTGCGCTCGTCATCCTGCGACATAAGATGTTAAGTCTCATTATGTCCTGTAGTCCTGTCCATGTATAATGTATGCATCGTTTTATTCGTAATTTATGTACTGTTTAATTTCATTCATAATATTTTTATTTCAATTTATAACCATTTTGAAGAATTCTGTGCATCTATGATCTACGTAAACTTATTAATCTCCTAAATATTATTGACTCGTCCATTATTCAAACTAGGCCTTCTTACATCCGACCCTTTTTACTTAGCCCCTGTGAACAAACGAATTTCTACCGGCCTTCCATTTGATAAACAAACAAAGCTAAAACAAAGCCGCTACGTGCAAGCAATCCAAAGATTTTTGGTAAATTTCAAACTAATTGAGCTACGCACAATTTCCTCTTCGTGCGCGATTTGACACTGAACGGTATTCTCTAAAATTTCTCTCGTATAAATTATTGTGCTTACTTTAGAGTTTAGGAGTTTACTTCTATTGTCAAACAGCTGTCTGTGGAAAAAAATTTTGGTGCCTTTATATGACGGTGTTTTTCGATACAGAATTTATCAAACCTCGTTTCCTACCGAAAATAGAACTAGATCAGCGAAATAAATAGCAAATTAATGAGATAATTACGATACTATCGCGCGATTGGCTATCTACATTGTGAGCTGACAATGCGAGAAGATGAGAGGAAACTGTGATTAGCAACCATTGAGTGTCGACGCTTGCGAGTTCGGTCCGATTATCTGTAACAAGTATCACAGATAATATCTTTATTAGGCACCCGTTCATTGATTCTTCACTTTCATTCGAGCCCCGTTTGTTTCTATTAACATTGCTAACACTTCTTTTATTTCTCCGGTAGGAATGCGCTTTTTTCTACTGCTTGATGGCTTGAGGTCGGTTAGTGAAGAATTTTAAAGTATGGTGTATGGTTATAAGTATTGTGAAGGTTTTAGGCATATGCATAGACCTTTTTTTTATTTACGCGGAGTAAGTGAATTATTACTACCGCTCAGTGTTCAAGGGGAACGACTGAGCGGTAGTAATACGGGTCTACGACTAACGGGTCCGATGACATTCCTTGAACGGTTATGCAAGGTACTTCAAAGAGATCATACAAATCTCTAGGCATCAATGGGAAACTGTATCGATGTTTAATACCTTCTTAAATACAATAGTTTTCGTAACAAAACGGCTGATTAATAAATCAGTGTTGTAACATAACCTCATAATTTCTATTTTTAGATAAGTAGTTTTAGAGCCGATTTTACCGCTTGCTAATAAATGCTATTCGTCACATAATTGTTTAAGATGACCAAATAAAAATGTCACTCTAATCTGGAGTATAGAGTGTGACTGTTGTATTTAGTCAGCTAATACGGCTACGGCTTGTAATTTATAGAAATGGCAAAGACTTTTAAAACTAGTGCGTCGTAAAATTTTTATGCGTTTTGGCGTCAAAGATACATTTATAAAGACACAAACATACATTTATGTGAGTTTTGACAAGTGATAGGCAAAGATTCGATTAATTAATCGCTGATTTAAATGTTTATATGGCCTTCAGTGTATTCAAGATAGTGTTTCAACTTATTGATTAGTAGGACTGAATGTAGTGTTAGGTATCTAAATATTAGAAATTTACATGTGATATGTAACACTAAAAAACCTTAATTTCTTTCAGACAATCATGTCTTACCAACATTACATTCTTTTCTTAGATATTACGGAAATACGTGCGATTCACAAACCCTGTTTCTCGTGTTTACTGCAACTCTTAAACCTTTTACAGATCTCTAATGGCATGGCAGGAGATTAAATCGATACTCGCTGTCCAGTTCGATAGTTCAAAAGCTATAAATTATTGAAGTCTTTTAACGGGATCTATATTGCTTATATGCCGGCACGAACAGAATGACTCAAAGTCTATTCTATTAGATACCTAAGTTTCCTTCATAATGAATTCGAAACATTAAATTTTTATCAGACTACGGCGAAGCAAGAAATGGTAATGATTTTAACACCCTATGTACATGCATTTCATGTTCCACTCTAGCGTCGCTCCTGATGAACCGATTTTGGCAAATGAGGTGTCTATCGATTCATCTTTAATGTGCGATGGTTATAGGATATTTATTTTATTGTATGGATGGATGATTCTCATAAAACTTCTATACATCAATTATCTCTACACAGCGTTACTATTGAATGAATGATAGCAGATATAAAAAAACATTTTCAAGACTTAATATTATATTTTAATAAGGTTTTCTTTGAACAACACTCAAACATTAAGGTACAAATATTCCAAATTTTAGCTTAGTATCTTTTATCAGAGCATAGGCGAAATAATAACAAACTGCTATAGTAACTATGCTGCACACCAAACGACAGAACCAAATGCATCCTAAATCACAACATACGGGTCTTTGGTTCGGTTCTCGAATACGAACTTTTGCTTTCGATCTTGGAGCATTTTTTATTCTGAAAATAATGGAATTCTGAATTCTATGACTTATTTAACGATGATAAATGTAACGACTTGTACTGACTGTAGCAGGAAAATTTACAAAAATATTTAAAAATAGATTTATTAAAGCTGTGTATTATAAATAATATAATTTATTTAATAAAGTTTTAAGCGGCGATAGCCTAGTAGGGAGTGGAACGGACCGAGATGCATGTCCGCAGGTTCAAAACCCAAGTGCACACCTCTAACTTTTCTATAAAGTTATTTGTGTATTCTTTGTGACTTATCGCCCGCTTTAACGGTGAAGGAAAACATCGTGAAGAAACCTGCATACCTGAGAAGTTCTCTGAATCTCGAAGGTATGTGAAGTCTGCCAACCCGCACTAGGCCAGCGTGGTGGACTAATGCCCTTAACCCTCTCAATTCTACAGGAGGCCCGTGCTCAGCAGTGGGCAGTACCTATATAACACAGGGCTGGCATGGTATGGTGGATGGTAATAAACTTTTGTTCTACTAAATTATTAATAGGAAAATACAGTATACGATTTAAAGTTATTATTAATTTATACATCAACTTAAAAATGTGTACTAATAATTGAATCACTTTCAAAGAAAATTAAAACGTAGCTTTATTAGCGAGTTCCGTAGGTGTAAATGATTTATTTTATTCTTCAATGCTGGTCAGTACTTAGATCTTTCTAAATTTTTACTGGTGGTATGTCTCTCATATGTAAGAGTCCGTCTGGGTGGGTAGCACCGCAATGTCTATTTCTACGGCCAAGCAGCAGTGGGCATGCCCTAACAGGAGACGGGCTGCATAAGGCGGCACCGCGCAGGGGCGGCTGCGGACGACAACTTAGACACTTTAGTCCGGGGAAACCCGCAGCCGTCCCTAATGCGCCGAAGAAGGCCACCGCGGAGTTTTAGTTGGTATGCCGTGCGGTGTACATAGGTTAGGGACTCGGCCCGGTGGCTCAACGCTGGGTCGTAAAAAAAAAAAAGTGGGCATGCCCTGTTGTGTTTCGGTTTGAAGAACATTGTAGCCAGTGTAACTACTGGACACAATGAGACGAGCGCAGTGGAATGCCACACAGTACTTTGTAACTCAAGTGGCCGTATCGCTTACCATCAGGCGAACGGCATGCCCGTCTCGTCATTTAATGCCATAAAAAAAATGTTTTACAAATTAAATTTTTACATACATATTTTTGATAATTATTTGATTACAATAAAGAAAACATTATTTTGTATGCGCAAGTAGTACCTAAACACGAAATTATCGTAATCGTAATCACTATAAACTGATATTTCCGGTCTAATATTATCTCTCACTTCATCATCATCAGCCACACGAATCTGCTGCTGAACATAGGCTGCCCCTAAAAGTTTCCAGACGGACCTCCCATTTATTAACTCTAAATCGTAACTTCTAGAATTGGCGAGGACTCTTAAAACTGATGCGTCGTAAAAATTTTATGCGATATTGGCGTCAAACATAAAGACATGCACTTATTGTACTTACATTATAATTTTTATTTTGTTATATGATGAATCAATTTTGTAGTAGCCAAGTGCCGTCTGCTATGTATCTGTAACATTTAATTAGTTATTTAAAGAGTGTTCATTGTCGAAGGTATAATTTGACCATGATGCCACATGACACACATTTTCAGGTTTTGCTATAGTACTTCTGCATTCCTAATCCATCTCCTTCAAAATTATAATGGCGACAATTATTTCTAGAAATCAGAAGTGTTGATGTGCGGTTCAGATCACTTATAACTCATCTGCTTGTTTGTCTATCTTTTGTTCAGTCCGTAATATGCTTTGCTACGGTACAATATAGCTGCTAGGTAAGTACCTTCAGATTCTATAACATTACTAAGTTAATCTACTTCGTTTAAGTTAAAAACAATTGCGTAAAGTGTTTTTTAAAGAATTTCTACTTTGCGAGGAAGAAAATGAAATGAAATGAAATGAAATGAAATTTTATTATTAAAAGTTAAAATTTAACAATAAATACTCTTACAGATTTTCAAGAAATAAACTACTACACAGTATATATATATATTTTAGAGTATGCCAATAACAGCCTAAAGGCGAAAAAATTATGAAAAAGAAATTCTTATTTAAATCAGAACTGCATTAGACAATAAGGCCATGCGATAAAGTCAATTATAATACTACAAAATAATAAAGCTATCATTGCCAGCGTTGGAAAATAATATCGCTTACCAATCCATGTAGAACAATTACCTTAATTGCCTTAAAAGTTAAATCTCACTTACTTTTTCCTCATGTCGAATCTAATATTGTACGACATGTAATGGAGATCTGCCAGGTACAAAAAAAGCATGAAGAAAGCAATCAGTGTCGCTGCAAATGCAAAAAACTCTATGTACCATAACACATTTGTGAATACACCCTGCATTTTATCTTCTTCCTGTTTCCGTAGTATATATAATACTCTTTGTTCTTGTGCATCGAAATCAAAGAGAATTACGCATGACGCGAAAATTATAACATTTTGACATGTTGCACTCATAAATAACACCTTTTATTCGTAAAACCTTTTTGTAAAACAATTCTAGTAAAGTCGGTTCGTGGAGATTTTTGAAAGTAATGTGGAAAAAATATTAATTATATCGTCGTGATTATTATATTGTAATGCGTGCAGTCATTTAACAACGGTGAAATCATCATTGTCTTGTGTTTACTTTAAAATTATTGTTTGGGAATATATTGCAGGGTAGATAGAGTTATTTAAACCAAAAGAATTTATTAAGTACTAGCTTTTGCCCGCGGCTCCGCCCGCATAAATTTTTTTTTAAAGGTCCCGGTTTATATTTCCCCGAGATAAAAAGTAGCCTATATGTTAATCCAGGACATGATCTACCCGTGTGCCAAATTTCATCGAAATCCGTTCTGTAGGTTTTGCGTGAAAGAGGAACAAACATCCATACATCCAGACATCCAGACATCCATACATACTTACAAACTTTCGCCTTTTTAATATTAATAAGATTTACAATCATCAATAGTTTACCTACTATAAAAATTGTTTTGATACCAAATCTCGGAATGTGCATAAAAAAATCTCATGTCCCGTTTTCGTATGTAAGTCACATTTGTTTTAAATTAAGCTTTAGAGTCCTATTCAAGCTTTCAAGTCGTTAAATGAGAATAAAACACACTAAATTAATATAATGTGCTTAGCAATTGATAACAAATGGTAGTCGTATAACCCGCGAAGATTTACACTCCTAATTCAGGTTACAATTCATCACAAACAAATTAATTTCAGAGATAGCCTGCTTGATAACGAAATAGATTTTCGAGAGCTAATTGTATTTGAACTGGCTACCCAGATTTGTCATTGCCTATAGGTACTTCTATACTAAGATTATAAATAGAAAAGATTTCATTGTTTGTTTTCATTGAATACGCTCCGAAACTGATGGACCGATTTAAAAAATTCTTTCTACAATATAAAACTTCTTTATCAGCGAGTAACATAGGCTACTTTTATCCCGGGAAAATATAAAGCGGCACTTTTATCCCGGAAAAAATTCACGCGGGAGAAGCTGCAAGCAGAAGTCTATCAAAAAAGATAAGTAGACTACATAGATTAGAGAAATAGATATTCAGTCCTCTATCAATAGACTGCCTCGGTGGCGTAGTTGTATTATGGTACGACTGCAATGCTGGGGTCTCGGGTTCGATCCCCGGGTCGGGCAAAGTGATATTGAGTTTTTCTATTCAGTATCAGCTCGGAGTCTGGAATTTGTGCCCGATATGGCGATAGGCTCGCCCCCTATCACATCATGGGACGGAATAATGGCGAAACGTGGGTGCACTAGCTGCGCCTCTGCCTACCCCTTCGGGGATAAAAGGCGTGAGTTTATGTATGTATATGTATATGTATCAATAGATTTCACATGATGTTGAATTAAATTTAAATGATACTGGAGTAAGAGTGTGGGACAGGCTATTGAGCGCGGATGTTTAAGATGAAAAAGAGTAAAAAATAACAAATTGCCAGACTACAAATTGTTCACTTTAATTTTATTTCGATTACGTTTTTTGTACAGGATGTCCGTCCGTGAGAGTAATCAATTTTTGATTTCTTCATTCAGTGAAAGTTGAGTACTTAACATTTTTTTGTATGGAATCGTATGAGCACATTATGCCGACGACAAAGTAGTCATTACTTAACGTCCTTTTTAAATAAAGAAGTGGTACATATAATAATTTTACATTTACATGATTCATACGACTACCTCTGTGGCGTAGTTATATCACGTTACGACTGCAATACTGACGATTCAGGTTCGATCCCGGGTCGGGCAAATTTATATTGTTTATGATTTTTCTACTCAGTGTCAGCGGCTAGCCGAGTTGGGAGTGGAACGGACTGTCGAGACGAATATCCGCAGGTACAAAACCCATGGGGACGCAACTGTGACTTTTCTAAAAAAAAAAGTTATGTGTGTATTCTTTGTTAAATATCGCTCGCTTTAACGGTGAAGGAACAACATCGTGAAGAAACCTACATCCTGAGAATTCTTCATAAGAATTTCGAGGGTATGTGAAGTCCGCCAAATCGCACTAGGCCAGCGTGGTGGACTAAGGCCTAACCCCTCTCAGTAGTAGAGGAGGCCCGTGCTCAGCAGTGGGCAGTATAATATAATACAGGGCTGATTGCATTGCTTTGCATTACCGGGTGTTCCGAGCCTACCCTATACTAGAATTGATTGATGCCCACCCACATTTTGAGATTTCGAAGTTCCCTATTATTACTACTATAATTTTTTAAATGACCAACAGTTTCAAATCTGCAATAACACAGAAGTATATTTTTTAAATCTATGGACACTGCCCCTTTCCTCTTCTTTGGAAGATGATACTAGCTACACCCAAGCTCACGTATCGAACCTTTAGAATAAAAACGACACAATTCAAAAAATAGAAAATTCAGTTGTCATTTTTAAATGACTAAAAACTGGTCCCTTATTAAAAAAACATAATAAAAAAGGGACCGATCTAAAAGTTTTGTTCTTTTCCTGTTGGAATATGGCTGTGTTTTAACTATTGTTGTATTGAGAACTTCGTTTTAAGTAATTTTATGACGATAACTCAATTTTCTAACTTTTTGAATTGTGTCGTTTTCATCCTAAAGGTGCGGTATGTACAGTCGGAAAAATGTATGCTTGACCACCTTAAGGTTCTAAATAAATTACTTGCGCATCACCTGTCAGCAACATGCAACTTACAATGTACTTAGACCATAAGATATATGTGTGGGCTTAGAATGTGAAAAAAAATCACGACACGACTCCGTTTCGTTTTATTGGGATTGGTTGAGAAACTAACACGTGACTGACGTATTGGTCTCTCGATCAATCACTAACATCAAAATTAAACGACATTGTCTTACGATTTGCGTCTTTTTGCCACATTCTAAGCCCTCTGCTGTTTCTTTTTTACATCTTCGAAGCGATTGCACCTACTTTGTACGTAATGTATAAAAAATCGACGTTTTATGTTGAGAAAGTGTATTAGCACCCAATTGGGCGATTGTTCAGTCAGCCGCATAAGTATTTGAACAATTTTCAAATCATCTATAGGTACGCGTTCAGTTCGATTAAAACATTATTTTTTCTTAGTGTAAAGTAAAGTGAATCCCTTTAATTTTATCCTACCAAAAACATAAATGTAAAAAAGGAGATCCAAGTTCAATACAAAAATTATGCTTGGCTGTGAGCTTCGCCCCAGAAAGAATGGAGATCTAAATGAGTGCCAAGTTTTATGCAAAATCCAAATATGTATTTATAGGAACAAAATAACATTATGAACAAGTATTAAACTCTATTTATTTGCTTTATTGGATACCTATAACAGTTGCTGTTATTTAAAAATGTAAGATCTTAAAGTAGATTAGATTTGACTTGGCCAGTTTTTATCAGAATTAAATATATATGTTGAATAACTTTATAAACTTACTGATGTAATGAAAACTGTCCAAGTCGAATCTAAACAACTTTAAGATCTCACATTTTTAAATAACAGCAACTGTTATAGGTATCCAAAAAAGCAACGAAATAGAGTTTAATACTTGAGTCATATAATATCAAATACGGCAATGTTTATTTTCATTGGCTTTCTTTCATTACTATAATTTAGTATTACGTAATTATTACGTATGTAAAAGCCAAGTAATGATCCGGTCTTATTTAAAGAATATAGAAATAAAGTGAGTTAAGCCAGATATTTGCGAAAAACTGATGGAGATTGCCGGATTTGATACAAACAAGATGGATTTTGCCGTATTTGTTTTAAACTGACATGACTGACTGACTGACTGACAAACCAGTAAAATCAGAACTTTAGATTTCTGATTGATAAAGGGGGGGGGGGGATAAAGATTCAAATGCTGTAAATAGTAACTACTGAACTAAAATTACCTACATAAACGTAAGGGTAGTGAGTTTGTTATTTAATTAGATAAAAATATTATTTTACTTCGAACTTTTGAATGCGAAAGTTTGTGAAACAGTATGGATGTTTGTATGTTTGTGAGCAGTATTTACGCAGAAACAATTAAACGTGGATGTTTTGGATTAACTCACATCAATGCAACTTTTTATCCCGGTAATTTGCTAAGTAGGTATTTTAAATCTGATTCCTTAATAGATGGCGCTGGTGTCGTACTGTTTTACTTTTCTGGCGGGAAAAGCCATTCCCGCTGACGAAGCTGCGAGCAACTTCTAGTAATACTTCTAGGACCTAATTTTTATAATTACCGGAACTACCTATAAAATAGGTAGGTACTACTGACACGATTGTACTAAGTAGGTACTAACCTACTTACAATATAAATAAGTAGGTACGTATACCTATACGTATATATATACCTATCTAACTAACACTCGGAACTTATGGCCGGGATAGACAACAAAAGTCGGTCAACAAGCAAGTTTATTAGGACAGTACCTACGTAGGTAGGTACTGACTTTAGCGGAGAGTGAGCGAGAGGGGCCATTTCCTATGGGGCGCTACAGGCCCAAAGATGTCCATAGAGCCAAGTTGCATGCATTTTGGATCGTCAATCAGTCATTACCGCTAGAAGATAGCCCTATTAATGTTTCACCCGTGGTCAGGTAAATTTAAGACTCAATTCAATTCGCTTAGAAATGGCTAGTATGATCCAATCTTAACATTAACTGACTACGGATGAAACCATAGAATAAAGAAACTTATAGTCCTTACTCTGAGGATGAAACAATACGGCGCGGCGGCACCAATGTCGAAAGTAAATAGACGCTAAAAAAAGTGTTTCTTTTCTCTAATTATTTTTGCATGGGGCACTGATCTATACCCTAAAAATTATTCGTAATAACAAGAATGTCAGTTTTACTTTGTAATTCCTGTTATAGTCTGTATGAAAGTGTTGTTCTGTATTTAAATCCTCGATTTAAATCGACTACCCGACTTGCTTTATAATTAAGTAATTTGCCTCTATGGTGGGTCGTGATAGACTTATTGTATTTAGTTCCTATTTCTGTTTATTGTAATAGTTAGCTGTGAGCCACTCAAATAAACTAAAATAAAAAAAACTATAAATATATAATATAATAAGCATTTCACATTGCGTTTTGTGAAGATTGTTTTTTATATAACAAAAATATAATTAGAAAAGTAATATATTAGGTATCATGAATTGAATCGTTTATAATTAAACGATTACTAGCTAGCTATTTTTATTATTACTAGCTTTGCGTAGGTATTTTTTCCTCAATACAGTTCAAAGTTAATACACGGTCTATGAACGAATAAAAGGCAATGAGGTATTAATTAGTCTTTAGTAAAGAATAATTAATACCTATACCTAGGCCTATTTAATGGATTACTTTCGATGATGTGATGCGACGTAGGTACTATACTCCTCGAGTTAACGTCATAGGTATACTTTCGTATGCGGCCCGGGAGTTTTTGATTACCTCTAAGAAGCCCCCTATGCGCCATCCCCAATAACAGAAGATGGGCCGCACTACGCGGCACTTTGACCCAGTAATTTGCTCAGGAGTGAATATAATATGTTTTATTATTTTTTAATAGTAGAAAAAGAAACGGGCGCGACCGGGTGGAGCCGCAAGCAAAATCTAGTAGATACTATAAATTATTTTGACGCCACATCACTATTGGGCACACTTCTTGTCAATTCAAATGTCAAAGTCAAATGTATGTCATTGTCCAATACAATTCTATTAAAGGGCTCAAATAAAGTGAATTGAAATAAGTGTGCCAATCAAGTGCTATTTTGTTGTCGCCAAAACTCCTCGATAAAGTCTTAGTAAGGTAGCCACTGCTTTATTACGATGTAAGACGAAGCTGTGTGGGCTTGAGCCCTTTGCCTTCCCTGTAAGAGGAAAATTATTAAAAAAAAAACAAATGTAATGTCAGACGTTTGACATGACATATCGTGAGTTTTGGCGGGAACGTGAAAGTGTCGTAAGGTGCTCTTGTTTTAATTTATTATTTTGGTGATACTTGGTGCTATATTGCATAATTATGGTGGTATATTATCCAATTTAGTTCTATTAAAAGGCTCAAACGAAGTGAATTGAAATAACTGTGCCAATCAAGTGTTTTTTCGTTGCCGCCAAAACTCCTCGATGAAGTCTTGGTAAGATAGCCACTAGCCACTGCTTTACTACTACATAGTACGTAGTTAAAAAAAAGAGTACCAAAAATATCATTTAAGACGAGGCTCTATGGGCTTGAACCCTTTGCTTTTCCTATGAGGGAAAATTAGAAAAAAGAAATTGACACATCGTGTCAAGTTGTCAATAGTGTTGGGTAGGACACGACATAAAAAAAGAGTTTGTAAGAGTAGCCTCTTTTTCACTTAGCCAGTACAATGTCCCACTTCAAATGAGGCGAGGCGTAATGAAGCTCGGTGATACATTTGAAGTAACGAGTACAAATATGACATATTTTCATTGAAGAATAACGTACTATTGTAATTTTTAGCATGCCTTTCGCTCCCTCTCCCTCTGTCCCCGTCTTATAGTTTTACTGAGATAGATAGTGCGTACCACGAATTCACGATTACCGCGACATGAAAGTTTAAGTAGTACAATAAAAAATTTTGAGCCGCTCTTACATTTTGACGTCATGTACGGGACAAATGTACTGCCTCTTGTATGTCCTACCAACACTAGTTGTCAACGTGTGTCATTATGTGCGTGTCTATTGTCTGTCAATTTTACCAAATATAGTTAAATTAAAATGTGATACCAATTACAGTATAAAAATGGAACGTATTCTACGTTACAATCCATCGCAATTATTTAATAGTTGAGTAGAAGTTAGTATTATTTATAAAAATATACGCGGAAGCAATATCGAAGTGATTCTTTAGTTTAAATTACAAGAGTGTAGTTAGTTAATTCTTGAGTGCTAGTCATATAATAGTGCTATAATGACATAATTATGTACAACCATTTCGAGGAAGAAAGCAGAATGACTGGCTCCTTCCGCGACTGGCGTAAGGCGCTTCGGACCCCTGCCACATACAGAGTGGGCAACGCCGTGAGAATACAGGCACAGTTCGTGTTACTAATCATAGTCATAGGTGTGTGCCTCCTCGTGTTATTTTATTACAACTGGCTGCAGACGTCACAAGTGCACACCCCATCACTATGGATACCCACAATCAGAGAATACAATAAAACCTACCCACTAACATTGCCATTTGTGTCAGAAGATTTAGTCACATTTCGCATAGCGATTGTGGCTGATTTAGATAAGAATTCTAAGAGTAATAGAGATAGACATACTTATTATAGCTTTTTGAAAAAGGGATATTTAAGTTATAACCGTGTAAAGGACCATGTGTCCATTTCGTGGGACACACACAAACCGGTGATGTTGACATCAACTTATTCGCACAAGGGAAGGGGCATGGAGTTGTCAGAATTGATTGTGTACGATGGCAGACTACTTACATTTGACGATAGGTCTGGCATGGTGAGTGTGAAAATTATAAATACCAAAACAGTGTTTACTTTATGTAATCCTACTCGTTTTATAAATGTGAAGATTTATGTTCGAAGTAAATGATATTATTTTTTGGTTTGTACATGTACATATAATAACAATGCTAACATCTCTGAATATTTGGATTTATAATATTGTTAGGGTGTATAGAATCAATAAATATCTGCTAAAAATATGAAACACAATCACAAGTAACACAAGCTCATAGAGGACTTCATTATCTCTAACTATCTTAAAAACAGTTGATTTAACCCAATTATTTTAGGGTTTAAACATTCTTTGAATTTTACGATCCATAGAGTACACTTAAGAAATTAATTAACTTAATCAATTGAGGATTAAATAACTAAAATTCAAATTTATTTATTTCAGACCATAGTCAATAATCATTGTTATTGAATAAACATATGTGCGATTGATAAAATTAGAAATATACAAATATTATTTAATGCATAGCTGAATTAAATGCCTCAGTAACAGATAGTGAATTCTATCTGCTACTATGCAAAGGGATACCACTGCAACCCCCACGAATACAGCTTAGCATTGCGGCAGAACTCTTTTAAGAAAGATCTTAGAATGGCAGAAAATCCCTTAGTATGAGCTTCTGCAAACATGCCCAATGCACTGCAGTATCTTTGCTGTTCTAGTAGCATCCTTAGGGCATTGTTATATTGAACATGCAGGATGTTCATTATTTTCTACAAAAAAATCACCTATAGGCTGCATGTGTAAAAAGTTTGACAGAAGGCTTTAAAAAGTATAACCTTAACAGCATTAGTACATCATGCAAACCTATGAGCCAGCATATTGCTTTGAAAAGCCAACACCCTGCATTCCCTCAATGTTCTCATTATCCATGAAGTCTTCTGCTACCCAGTTATCAATCATGATTTATACCTATATAATACTTGGTCTTTAGTTTTTTTTACTGAGTACTCATATTGTAATAAATTTTCGGTTACATGCAAATAAAAATATCTGCTTTCTTTCTCAGGTTTTTGAAATTATTGACAATAAAATAGTGCCATGGGTGATATTGACAGATGGTAATGGACAAGTAGAAAAAGGTTTTAAATCTGAGTGGGCCACGGTCAAAGATGATATCCTCTATGTGGGCTCTATGGGCAAGGAATGGACTACAGCCGCTGGAGAATTTGAAAACTTTGATCCCATGTGGGTGAAAGCAATTAATATACATGGCGAGGTAAATTTTCTTGTCTATTATTCTGTAATAAGTGTTGTCTATGCTCATGTATTTAATACAGAGCAAGTAACATTTGTTTGCTTAAACTAGTACCCCAAGCACGAATTTTGGCACTGTCGTACTACCTAATGGTTTGGTTTAAGTAAATTTTCGTATGAAAATTTGAATAGCTCACCATTGAGCGTATTAAGAATTAAAATACAGCTTGAACACTGCGCTCATGTAATCTTCGGATAGATAACCTGTAACTATGGTAATGGGCCACTTAAAATGGAATTGACAATATGAATCTGCTTTTTTAAAGTATAGTATTGTCAAGCAAATACGTAAATATTAACTTCTCAATATGAATAATTATACGAAGCGCGTAAATTTCTGCTAAGGGTGCAGAGCATGCTTTGTTAATAAATTAGCTTGTACAATTTTTGTATCGAATAATTATATGAGATAAACATTTTTTTTTTTGTTAAATCAATCCTAAAAATATCATTTCAGTTTTTACTACTATCACATTTTCTCTTAATAAATTATTACTTATTCTTTTGCCCCCGACTCCGCCCGCGTGTAATGTTTTTTCCGGGAGAAAAAATACTCTATAGCACTCAAAATTAATTTAGCTTCCTATTAGTGAAAGAATTATCAATATTGGTTCACTAGTCCCAGAGATTAGCCCCTACAGACCTATAAACCAACTTGCAAACTTTTCCTCTTTACAAATATAAATATACTTAATAGTATTTATGTACACATTACAGGTGCAGCATATACCATGGGTGAACCAGTATAAATCAATAAGAAGCTCCATTGGCATATATTGGCCAGGGTACATGATTCATGAATCAGGTGTATGGTCGCCACACAATCAGATGTGGTACTTCTTGCCAAGACGGTGCAGTCGCGAGTCCTATAACGAAACCAAGGATGAACTTATGGGATGTAATTATATGATAACCGCTGATGGGAATTTTAATTCTGTTAAGGCTCAGGAGGTGAGAATTGAAATTAAATTTATGAAAGTATTTGTGTGACAGCTAAGGTCAAATTAAATTTGTACCTGGTTGTTCTGCACTGAAATTAACAAAACAAATATGTTTTGTAAGAAATATATGTACCATTATTATTGTTATAATTTAAAAATTTACCTATAACCCGTGCCACTTAAGTGTGCACCGTGCCGTTTGCTAAAATAGTTTATTTCGTTATTTTATTTATGTTTTTTATTTTATTCAAATTGAATGACGAGACGAGCATATTGCTCTCCTGATGGTAAGCAATACGATGGACCAAACGGGTGAAGGGTCGTATAACGCATTCTAGCAAAGGGCAGAGTTAAGTCGCACGGGTTGTACATGTATATATACATACATACATATACACTCACGCCTGTTATCCCCGAAGGGGTAGGCAGAGGCGCATATTGTCAAATGTGCGGCAAACGAACAATTTTTAAGTCATACCGTATTTACATAGAAATTCCGTGCAAAACTTGCGTGACAATTTTTTTTTATTAGAATAAAACACAAACGGAAAACGCGCAAGTAGAATTTATTAAAACTGTAAGTAATAGGAAATCCAATTGTAGTTTCTAAATATGGATCATGATAAAACACAATTTTATACCACATTGTCAGTAATCGATACACGACATCAAAGTAAATAAAAATATCTGTCACGCAATACTTTATGACCATTGAATTTATAGTTTACCGCATCCGAATAGTTTATACAATATTTTTTTACTTTACTGTAGTGACATTTGTTTTTTAATTTTATCTTGGCTATTCAAGCAAAGTTGGTCTCTAGCGGCGTTATAGTTGTTTTTAGGAATTGAGGCTTAAGGCTAATTTCATCTCTTGTTGATAAATACTACTTGTGTCATAAACCTAATAAATACAATAGTCACACTCTAACCCATGTCCCCAAACAAATGCGAATGAAATGAGAACTAATAGTAGTTAGTTAGTTAGTTAGTTAATAGTAGTTAGTAGTTAACTAATAGTAGACTATCAAATAAAATTTACTTGAAAACATGTCAAATTGGGCCTTATTATCGCCCCATGTAAGTTAGGACGCCTATGAGGCATAATACAGTTCGTTATCAATTTAAATTCACATACGAAATCATAAAGGAATAAATCGATTTCTGCCACGTTGTTTCTAAAAGAAAACAGATATTTTTAATTTACAAAGGTGGCTTTCAGTGACCTTAATAAGGCCCTATAAGATAACATCATTATAAATTACCATAATGTGCTAGGTTTTTTTTTCTATAGAAGCCTGCGTGTCAGTCGTGACGACGTCTTATGAGAATGTCGTTTACATTATGAGATAAAATGCGCAGATTGTATGGGATGAGATGTTTATGCAAAATAGTCCATTCAAGTAGTCTAATCTCACGGATATATTTTAGGACATTGAATAACACACACACGCACGCGCACACACACACACACACACACGCACGCACGCACACACGCACACACGCACACAGAATATTTTGCATTCGAGAAGTGATACTTCGAAGCTTTAACAAACCAATCATGAAGACTACTGCGAAAGTTTGTGAAAATGTGTGATGTTTGTTAGAAGTAAATGTAGAAACAACGGAACGGATTTGCATGAAATTTGGCACACGGGTAGACCATGGCCTGGATTAACACTACTTTTTATCTCAGTAATTTCCTCTAGTGGGAAATAATAGACCTTTTCAACAGATTTTTTAAATAGATGGCGCTAGCGTTTTAAGGACTTTTGTAGCCTTAGAGCATTTAACAAGGAGATGGGATGACCAGGCGAACCCTTCGTTGGTCATGAATGCGCAGCTGGTCATAAACTTTTATTAAAACCTATGTGACTTGCGACCACTGTCATTACATTCTACGCTAATGACATTAAGCGGTGCTCCACAGAAATTGTGATATTTACTGTGTTATTGTGTAAAAAGCGACCTTATATTCAGCCCTGCACGTGTGGGTTTTTTTTAAATGTGTGCTTGCCGTGTATACCTCGCCCCCCGTCAGGATTGACGGAAAAATTGTTTCCACATTATTACCATACCGTCTCCATTGGTTAAATACTATAAGTTTGTAGCGAAAAAGGCTTTTCACGCACGCGAAGTCCCGAGTAACACGTTTTTTTTTTAATACTTTTTTCCACAACTTCTCTGTCATAATATTTTGACTACACTATGCTGAGGAACACACTGAGCATAATATGCAGTATAAACGGACTACAAAGATACAAAGTAAATAGAAAATAATAATTTTACTTTCATTACAGATAACAAAACTTCAACCGAAGTTTGGCTTCTCATCGTTCAAGTTTATACCTGGATCGGATGATGAATCAATAGTGGCGTTGAAAACGACGGAGTTCGAAGGCAAAACCGCTACGTACATATCTGCATTTAAAACTGACGGAACGGTACTACTTCCTGATACCATTGTAGAGAACCTCAAGTACGAGGGAATCGAGTTTATATGATAGGGAAAATGATAAATCAAAGTGATTATTGTGTACATATGTAAATGTCAAAATGTGTTTTATTCTATCAGCCCCCTTATTCTCTATGACAAGGTTAACTCGTAACGTGGTCGTGTTACGTTAACTTCCTGTAATTAACGTTAACGCTTGCCGCACACGTTCGGTTTCCTAATTAGGTTTCCTGATCAGGAATTCAGATTCGGAAACCTGAATGCTTCGCTTATATAGATAATGTTCAACAACGCGCACACGTTCCTGAATCTGAATTCCTGATCAGGAAACCGAAGGTGTTAGTACAAAAAACCGGACGTTTACTAGTCACTCGGAATTCCGACTCTGAATTCCTGATCAGGAAACCTAATTAGGAAACCGAACGTGTGCGGCAAGCGTAAATGGTATTCTGTATGTCAATTTCCATAGTGATGAACGCGATGAGTTACGTTACGCGCTTGTTACGAGCGGTGGAAATAACTTTTGTCATAGAGAATATCCTTCTAAGGGCCGGTTTCAACAATCTGGTCTAGAAAAGCTAACAATAGAGAAGAATGGAAGCATCTGGAAGAGGTCTATGTGTCACTGGACACGCTGACCACTGAACCGGGAAACCCGATGTATTATATTTAAGTTAAAACTATTTGCTGATGTGTCTAAAATCATTGTTTAGTATCAGAAATAAAGGCTAATAACAAATAATGGCCAGTTTCCGGAGAACACTCTTCCGCAATATATATTATTCTTTATAATTTAGCGCATATTTTTTGGTTTTATGGGTGTTTGTAGATGTCCAGTCTAGATATAGTCAGTGACAAAGTAACTGAATTTATTTTTTCAAAAAATTGCGGAGAGGTACATAGATACATACGTCTGTTTTATATATATTTTTTAACGAATGAAAAAATCGTAAAGGTCAATAATTTACTCCACATTTAAACTGGTAAGTCCCGTTAGTTACACCGAAAAAGATTGAAGTCCTTTTTTAGACTTTTGCATTCGAGATGTGACTCGAAATTTTATGAAATGATTCAACACTCAATACCAGATGACTCTTGGAAACTATTACGGCAAAAAAAATAATGCAATGGTATTACACTAATCCTCAAGCTACAAAAAGAAAGTGGGGGAACTAAGCCAAGCTACAAGCCACCTGCCAGGTTTATGTGATTGAAACGCTGGTATGAAAAGAAAAACTTTATTTGCAATTCTATAACAATATTTGTACAATGATCTATTCTACAAAAAATATTCCGCTTATAAAATATCAAGACCCCAATCTATTGGCTATACATAACAAAACAAAAACCTATAAAAGGACACATTTAACCTATGAAATATATGAAAAAAGATCTAGAATTAAATTTTATTTTTCAAAACAAAACAGGAACTTTGTACCAAAACTAACAGCACCGCGTCTCCACTTACAGTGGTCATACAGCTAAGCAGATTTTCAATTATTCGTAATTTCATTTTAAGCCAATAGATCGAGTGATTTCTTCAAAAACAGTCCACGCCATAGCCACCATTAATGTTCTGCGAAGCATCCTTGGTATCGCGCCTTTGAAGTAGCCCCTTACTCCATATGTCTATAACAATGGGAAAAAACATGATTAAATATAATTTAAAACAGTATTTTCTAAACTATGGGTCGCGAGTATTTTTTTTCGCGGGGAAAAAACGCGTTATCGCTATTACCACTGGGGGGTGAGTGGAACGGTTATGTTGGTTTCACACAGTCTTACAGCCCAATGTCGACACTCGGGAGTATAGCATCATCAGAGCGAGCATGGGACCGAGTCCCTAACACTATGTACACCCTACACCAGCATACCAACCAAAACCCGCGGTGGCCTTCTTCGCCGCCTACGAGACGACCCCGGGGTACCTTGTTGCACTAAGATAGCTGCGCGGGACCGTCCCTAATGGGTCGCGAGATTCGGTCATATAGAGGGTGTCTGTGTGGTCCGTAACCACCGTGAATTGTTTAGTGTCCACCTCAAAGATTTTGAGGCATCCTACTATAACTGTAAACGGACTTCTTAAATGAAGTGAAAATGACTTCCTACGCCAATGGTCGCGAGGGAGTATTGGCTGGGCCCTGGCAATACATCGACGACCGCGCCTACAAGTCACTGATGGACGAGAAAATGACAAACATGCTCATTGAAACAGCGCTCTTTGTATGTTATTGAGTATTAAAATTTACTTCGTTAGCAAAGTGGGTCTTGAATTTGGAACATTTTGTTACGTGGGTCGCTGTAATAATACAATTCTTTTTTATATCTAAAAATATTTGTAGGTACTCATTAGTGCGAAAAAGACTCTGCTTTGATAACAATTATCTTGTTTAGTCTCTTTATAATAAATGAATACTTTATAACAGACAAACCGTCAAACGAACAAATGATCTATTACCTCTTCGCGGGTCCTAGTAATTTTTTTTTATGCTAATACACTAAATGGTTAATTTACAGAACCTATGACTTTATTATACATCATTAGCAAGTCCTTAATTTCTTACGTTGTTACAAACTAGCTTAAAAATTTTCGCGGTAGAACAAATAATTTTGTACAACTTCAAAAACCTATTATTAATATTATAAATAATATCCCAGATAACCACAGACCAATAAACCAGTTGACTAGTCATACAGCTTCCCCTCAAGCGCCAAATAGTAGTTGAATTACACTAGTAGCCATTTCCTAGCACTCAGTTTGACGAAGTCATTCTGCGGTGACAGTACGGAGCAAAATCGAAAAAAGAAAGAAAAAATGAGCTATTGTGTAGGGAAATGGTGTGGAAAGAACTGTAAAACATCTAGCTTTACAAAGGGCGGCCTATCATTCCACAAGTCAGTATATTTTTTGCAGTAATTAGTAAAAAAAACTAAGCATGAATTTATGAAATTAATAGGAACTTAAAAAAATGGGAACCCGTTGATGTCTTTCTGTTTATCCTTTTCTATTTTATAGAGAATCGTGTGACTCTCTCGTTCTATCCAAGACATGCGTAAGATAGCGCGGTTCTTACATCATAACATGAATAGTTTATCGATATAATACAATTAAATTGTTCTATGAACTTGGGTTTTGTAACAATTCTTTTGTCTTTTGTTTCCTTTTAGATTTCCAGACTGTCCAAAAATGAAAGAAAAGTGGATAGAAGCTACTAGGAGATAAACCTGATTTCCTGCAAAATACAGCCTTGTCTGTTCAAGGCACTTTATACAGATATGTTATTAAAATAATATGTAGATTCTCGGTTATCATTCTTTACAAGAATAAAGTAAGATCCAAAACCTTTCATCCGTAAAACTTACACGAATTTAATTCATTTAAAAACCAATAACGTTTTCAGTGTTATGACAACTAATTTATTTAGAAATCATACTACGTACGTTATCATAATTTCTTAAGTCGATACTCAAAATTGCACTAAAAAAATACTTAGAGGTTGTAAAATTTACAAAGAAACTTGTCTCAATTTTTTTAAATTCCGTTAATGTAGGTGGTCATCATTTATTACAAGATTTGTGATACATTTAGAAAACACAAACCTTACAGGAAGTTACTAACAGTGACTATATCCTAATCTATTAGGGACGATGAAGTTTCTCGAGATAAAAAAGTAACCTATAGTATGTTATGTTAATACAGCGTGTAAGCTACTTCTATACAATATTTCATCCAAATCCCTATATCTTTTTTGCGTTATTGAGTAACAGATTTCCAAAGGTAATAATAATCAAAGTTTAAGCGTTTATAATATTAGCAGGACGCTTATAGATTCTATAACACTTCTCCGTTGGGCAGTCGTATAAAAAGCACTAATATAAATTATTTATATTAGTGCTTTGACTGCCTCAGTGGCGTAGTTGTATTACGATACGACTGCAAAGCTGAGGTCTCGGGTTCGGCCCGGGTCGGGCAAAGTGATATTGAGTTTTTCTATTCAATGTCAGCCCGGAGTCTGGAATTTGTGCCCGATATGGCGATAGGTTCGCCCCCTATCACATCACGGGACGGAATAACGGCGAAAAGTGGGTGTACTAGTTACGCCTCTGCCTACCCCTTCGGGGATAACAGGCGTGAGTGTGTGTGTGTGTGTGTGTCTAAATTATTTATTGATAATTTAACATTATTTAGGTACACGATAGAAATTAGTTTTATCGATATTTTTTTCCATGACACAACTCACTGAGGCGGGCAGAAGGCGAGAAAACAGTACCTATTGGTCTCTGATTGACCCTTCATACTGCTGATGCAAGCCTGACGTAAATCCATCTAGTAAACTAGTGATGTCTAAGTTTACTAGACGGATTTGCGTCAGCCTTGCATCAGAATTATGAAGGGTTAATCACAGACCAATACTGTTTCCTCGCCTCCTGCCCGCCTCAGTGAGTTGTGTTCCTAGTAGAAACTAACTTAATCGACCATCAACAGGGTTTATGATCTATGCAGACAACGGATCATTAATGATTGAAATATCGGCAGGTTTAAAGTAAAAAGACTTATCTGCAAATAGCTCTTTTGCAGATAACCTTTTTTAACTTTGCACACATCGATATAGACTTGACTCACTATGACCCGTGAAAAAGAACATGCTTCGAAACGTGCGAAGCGTGATATCGATAAGTCTATTGCGCAGATTCACAACTAATTGGCACCCCCTTGATTCTGATAAGGGCCGATTTAACCGCTTCCTGATAAATGCTACTCGTCGTTAAACGTATAAGCCGACCAAGTACAAAAATCACGATCTAATTTATGCTCACAAGTAAATGTCAATAAAGTGAGTACTAGGTAGGTATACATAGTGAATTTTCTAAGTGGGCGTAGAGGGCGAAATCTGTAACTGAGGATTTTTTATGGCATTGAATGACGAGACGAGCATGCCGTTCGCCTGATGGTAAGCGACACGACTGCCCATAAACAGTAGCAACACCATCCAGCACCTTAAGTTACAAAGTACTGTGTGGCATTCCACTGCGCTAGTCATCCTGAGACATAAGATGTTAAGTCTCATTATGTCCTGTAGTTACACTGGCTACAATGTCCTTCAAACAGAAACAACAGTGCATGCACACTGCTGCTTGGCGGCAGAAATAGACATTGCGGTGATACCCACCCAGACGGACTCTCACATATGAGAGACCTACCACCGGTAAAAAATAGAGGAATCGTGAAAACTGCTCAAAGGAGTCTCGGGGGTCGATTTTGATGTTAACTAAAACGACGTTTTGGATTTTTGGATCAATATTCCTAGCCAAGAATCGTACCTGTTGAGTTTGCCAAAAAAAATACACACGGACAGATACTTGATGACCTTCAAAAAAAGAGCGTATACCACCTAAAAGGCCGGCAACGCATCTCTATGTCCCATGATATTGCAGATGTTCATGCGGCGGTGATCATTTACCATCAGGTGAACTGTATGCTCGTCTGCCTCCTATATCATAAAAAAACACTAGCCTTACACAATTCGATAGCACATTTTGAACGTATTATCGTCGAATTATTTACTTTATACTTTCCTCCTTCAACAGATTTATCAATATCTAGATAAATCCGTGCCTAATTTCAACTTACACAAAATTGTGATTAGGCACTATTGCCTAATCACAAATTTGTTTTTTCCTTTATTATTAAAAACTAGGTCAGTATTAGGCATTAAATAAAAATCACAATTATCAAATCCATAATGTTTATAGTATAGACATTCAAGTACAACTCCCTGTTTATTAAGAACTAGCTTTTGCCCGCGGCTCCGCCCGCGTTAAAAAGTTTTTCCGGTATAAAATTCCCAGTTTATATTTTACCGGGATGAAAAGTAGTCTATGTGTTAATCCAGGATATGATCTACTTGTGTGCTAAATTTCATCGAAATCCGATCAGTAGTTTTTGCGTGAAAGAGGAACAAACATCCATACATTCTTACAACCTTTCGCCTTTATAATATTAGTAGGATTAAACCCTTTTTATTAAGAATTAAACCCTTTTTGACTAAATTCTGATATATCAAACCTCTAAATTATGTAGGTACACTAACCGCCGTTTTCATTACCCCAATCGATTTTTTCAATCTATCCAGAAAATCGATCAATCAGAACGAAGCTTTTATTGACAAGCTTTCGAATTACTTATTTTGATTGGTTTATTCTCGGAATGGATTGAAAATTAAGCTTGCGATCGTTTATTAACAGGCCGGTCATTACCATTTAGCCATTGCTAAAAAACGGACCAGAATGGGAGTAGAAACAAATCTCACCTGATGTACATATACGGCCGCGCTGAACGCGTTCGGGAACTTGTCCGGGTAAAGTTGCATTTTAGTCTTGAGCACATCTGCCGGATTGGTCGCGAGCGAAGCTAGTATCCCGGCAATGATACCACTGGTGAAATGTACCGCACTCGCCGCACTGGTTGCTTGCATCCATTCTGGAAACAAAAATGGTAATGAGTTATTTATCCACACTGCAGCTTATGGTAATGAGGTATTTATATAGCATCACGCCGCAGCTCTTCAAGGGTAGGTAGAACTGTCGGGCAAATATTAGGTCCAATGTAGGAGACTGCCATTTACCGGGCCTGATATTGAGCAGAAAACTCAACATTACTCGAAGCCGAGACCTCAAGAACGCAATATAATGGTAAATACGCCACTGAGCAATCAGTAATTAAGTACATACCTATTTCAGTTACATACGTAGGTACATTGTATCAAGCATTTTTACCTTTTCAGGGGTAGGCAGAGGTGTATCACACCCTCATTGTCAATTTAGAGAAAGAAATATAAGACTATACAAAAAAGACTGGCTTTGATAAAACTTTTGTACATTAGTAGATAATATTATGTATCCGTTATTAAATATTCAGCTTTTAACTACATAGTAACAGTTATCGGCTGGTTTGGAACAAACTAGATAATGCTTAAAAAATCGCAATACAACGAAAACAAATTATCGCTTAATCCGTTCACATTATCAAATTAGTTATCGACAACGTAAGTTGTTTTTCGGCAAATGTAACGATGATAATGTTATCACTGTTACATTATCATAATAGCTAACGAAGGCCCGAGAATTGATCGTTAGATAATTGGCGAAAAATTTTAGAACAGTCTAGAATACAAAATTTTAGGATGACATATTTTTAAACAGTTCGGTATGTGGTTATATTCTACGTAGTCTATGTATGTTAATGTATATAGTAGAGACGTTGAATTTCTCAATAGCCGACATAATATATTTAATTATTTAAAACAGGTAAACCTACAACATAAGTTAATATTAATACAATTACTTATATACAAACAATTTCTATAAGGCCATTGAATGACATAAGATTTTCACCTTTAAGAAGAAAAAATAAACTTAAAAGAATATTTTGCTTACATTTCGCATCTATATTAAGTACTTATTTATAAACATAATAATATCACTATTTGCGTACTTTAGTATTGCATTCACAATCGCCATACAATATTAAAACAGAAACACTAAAAAGAAAACCACATTATAATTTCCTACCTTTAGGAACGGCTTGCTTCGTCTGAGTGTAGAACAGAAGATACAGCCCGGAGAAAGGCGCATCCCTAGCTAGGGTTGGCCCCAGACCGCAGGACAAGCCGCGGATGCCCTCAGCTTTGTATATAGCCTTCAGAGCCCCGCCCAAGCTATTGTACTTGTACACCCCAGACTCGTATCTACAAAGATATGGTATCGTTTATAAACCGATTTCAGGACAATGACAGGGTGTGACGAGATTAAAAAAATATTGATGTGCTACATATATGTGTATAATATAATTAATCGATTTTTATGAATACATAGCTATGTACCTACACTATAAGATAATATTTTTGGAGAAAAAAGCCAGGCTTTATAAGTGAGATTTCGATACTGACTACATAATTTTATGTTAAAATTTTCCAGTTACCTATCAAATTTGCTTTCGAAAATCATAATGGCCTTTTTGTCATGAGCTATAAATATCTGTACCAAAACAATAGCTACATGACTAAAATGTAAAAGGGGCGTCAACTTTTACGCACACATCATTGTTTACAAAGAGTCATTGCGTTTCGACCTCGAATTAACATATCATTATTGGCCAGGTAAGGCCAATGCTCTACATAATTCGCTTTATTAATTAAAAACAACTCTTTAGGTATTTAAGTAGAGATAAGATTGGATAACGGGCGATATGACGCAAACGGTATGCCTACTGATACAAAAAAAAGTATTGATATTCTCTATAGATAACCCCAATTCTTCATATTCTGATTGGAATAGATTTCCGAGTCTATTGCTCTACGGATCAAAGATCATGCGATAACATAGTCTCAATAGGCTGATAGATTATTTGCAATCGAAAAACGTTTTTCCTGTTTTTGATAATAATGTTAAGACTAATTGATTATTATAATATAGAAGAAGGTACTAGAACAATAATTGTAGAGTCTCAATGATTTCCGTATTAAGCAAGACGAACAGAAGTCTGCAAGTTATTTACCAAGGAAGGCGAATTGACGTACAATATTGTATGTAACAGAAATTATGCCTACGATGGGAAAATTTATCTACATATATAACATCTTAGGTATAACATTATATGAAAGAAGCAACTGCCTGGCTGACAGACTAATCGATCAAAGCACAGCCAAAACCAATGGGTCTAGAAACATGAAATTTTGCATAAGAGTCCGTTGAAGGACAAATGAGCACTAGAAAAGGGTTTTTGGAAATTCATCGCATAATGGGTTAAACTAAGAAATAACGTGGAACCCGCTAGCAAAGGCTGGCATATTAATAAAAAAAGTGATTCAAAATATAATTCATTCTAACCTGGTCTTTATCACAGTCATTGGTATGAGGACAACACCGCTCATGGTCCTCGCAAGAACTCCCAACGTGATCGCTTCGATTGGTCCCAAATCTCCTGTAGTCTTTCCTATTTTCGACTTCAACCAATGCAGGGAGGAGAAGTAGAGTCCCACTCCGGGAACACATCTGGCCATCGAAGGCACCATCCCGCGCCATAATCCAGCTATATGTTCGTTGCGAACTATGTTGGCGAAGATGGTGATCATGCCGGGTTGAATTCGGCTGCTGTAAGAATATTGGCTATTTAATTGAAATTACGTTGGATATTATGGTAATGAAAAGCAATTCAAATTTGGTAATGATTATTTGAAAAAATTACTCTGAAATAGACATTTTTCACTAGCTTTTAACTAGTTGAAAATTTTCCACGGTCACAAAATTTTATTTTCAGTAACATAACAATAATCTTAGTAAGATGATTATAATGACTGAAATGTGAATAGTTGATTCTTTTGATTAAGAAATTTCTAACTTAGAAATTACAATTGCATGGATCAGTGCAATTGATCCAATAACAATTGAAAAGATAACAAGTAAAATCTAGACTGATTCTGATGTAGTCATTCATAATGCAGCTGTTTCCATATACGGTTTAAGTAAATAATATTACAATGAATTCTATGAAAGAACATTTTATAAAACTCTTCTAAAATTCAATAATTTTATATAATATAATTGTCAAAAATAATCCGCAAAACCGATATTAAAGATTCAATAAACCGATATTAAAGATTCTATAACATTACAGAAAAAATATTAGACAATTATCAAAGTCAATGTTAAGGATATAGTCTGTATTAATGATAAATTAGCGATTAAACACGTCACAGTAGTCGAGTCAATAACTCGATCGATCATGAACAAAGACGTTATAGGGCACTTAGCAACAATTGTCGATATTATCATAATCCTTACATGACTCAAGAAAGTATTCCTACTAATATTGAAGTGATTGCAACCGTTAACAAAGTAATTAGCATTTTATTGTAGTATATTTGAGTATGCCAAATGCTAGGTGTTTAGCTGATAGCTCAAGTGTGGAAAATGCTGTGTGCTCTTTTACATTACTTTCGTCTCAAGTTTTATGCTAATCGCAATTGTTATTAATAATTGCTAAAACATACTTGACAGTCGTCGCAACAACATGGTGACTCGGGTTCTGAAGTCGGGTCTTCACCAAGTCCAAAGGCTGGAACAGTATGGTGCTGAACGTTCCAGAGAAAGATCCCGCAAGGAACGCCTTGAGAACAGGATGATACTGCAAATAATATTACAAATCAGCGCGCTTGCTTCACACAATCAAACAGAAGCAAGATAAACTTCGACCTTACGATAATATATGATTTAGTTTTACCAAGGGAGTTTGTATCAACAATGTAACTTACATTTGCCACAATATCCATTCTGATGAAATATCAATTACTTCTTGATTGACCAAACTTGTCGTCAAGTAATATCTTTGCAGTATACGCCAAATTTATAGTACTCAAAATTGTAGAGCCAATGGCAGAAACCACGTTTACGTTGAAATAATTTCAAGTACAATCCTAACTCGTATCTGAATAGTCTGAATAGTAAATAGGGTTGATCCGGAACATTAAACCAATGGTCATTTTTTGCATGAACTCGTTCGAATAATGCATGTATGCTGCTACCAGCACGAATTGTAGAAACTTTAAAGTCCACGAGAGTCGTGAGCACTCTGAATAGGCAGACAATGCCTAGTGAAACACAAAATGCACTATACGGGGGAGAGGAAATCACAATTAACGAACTTAGCCATTAGGAACACGGAAACAAAAAAAAAATCGAAAGTAGTCTACACAAACGAACATAAATTAATTATAAAAGAGACGCGACGTGCGCACTGATAGACTTCTGAATGTGAACTGAGCGATTGATGAGTGGTCGGCCAATAATCATAGCTAATTTATACGTTGCGTTATCGGACACAGACGGAGGGCGGAGGGAGCTGCAGGGAGGCGAGGTGGAAGGTCGTGATCGTCAACCCCGCCTGATAATAGTTGTCCGTGCTTACTGACTAGGGGGTAATGAGGTAGAGCTGATAAGTTAGGGTCGTCGCGTCTACATTACTATTTTTGATAATCTAATTTACAGTTAAACACAGGCTTATTTTAATTTACGATAGAGATGAGTTTCTGTCTATTAGCGCTACTAATTTCGATAGCAGTTGAGACTACTAAAATACCTGTTTACACAAAGAAGGAGAAAAAAAATCTGGAATATTTATGCCCGAAAAAAATTTTTGTGTTCTCCCAAATTAGAATGGATCCAGTTCGTTGTAGAATTTTCTTCTACAACGAACTGAATTCTGGAAGAAACGGGTGTAGGTATGTATAGACAGAAAAGTACAAGACCTACAGAATAGGGTATTTGCCTATGTTTGATTTTGTACATTATTTTAGATGTAACAGAAAATAATACGAGAAATAAATTCTTATGTGAAATCAGCATCGAAATCGATTGAAAAATAAAACAGTTATTCAATTTTGAAATATTCTTGTTAGCAAAGGTGGGGGCGTGGCGGGGATATCACGCTATCTCTTTTACATGCAGGCAGCGTTATGGCTTGGTGACGTCACAACCTATTATTGCTGTTATTTGACAACTACCCCTTCCACCAAATTTCAAAGCTTTAGAATTACTTACTTACAATTGCGACAATTTTGAAAATTCTTTTTCCATTAGATTTTGGATGGCATACATTTTTCATAGTTGTATTAAAAAAAGTAGTCAAATACCCTATTTACCCAGTAAAATGGCTTAACCACTCACAGAGTTTTGAACAAAATAGGCAGTTCATATGACGCAAAGTATAAAAGTCAACGTTTCGAACAATACTCCACACAGAAAACAGGAAGAATGTTATGCCCAATTTAATTATATTATTTTTATTGCGTAACAATGCAAAATTAAGAAGCCATACTTACTTAACTAATTATTGCTTCGAAAACATATTTTGATACAAATTGAATGTTTAAGGTGTTATCGTCGAAGATATATCAAATGTTGTTAAACTTATTTTATAACACGATAGAGATTCTTAGAGGGCCAATTAATAACAGATATCGGTTGCGTATCTATACTAATATTATAAAGCTGAAGAGTTTGTTTGTTTGTTTGTTTGTTTGTTTGTTTGTTTGTTTGAACGCGCTAATCTCAGGAACTACTGGTTCGAATTGAAAAATTCTTTTTGTGTTGAATAGACCATTTATCGAGGAAGGCTATAGGCTATATAACATCACGATGCAACTATTAGGAGCGAAGAAATAATGGAAAATGTAAAAAAAGCGGGGAAAATTATTCATCCTTAAGGGCTTCCATTGCGTGCGCTGCGAAAACGGTTCAAGATATCAAAAATATGTGTATGAAAGAATTATTCCTCTTGAAATTATCTAAAAAAATGTCCGCAACAGTATATGTCTATCTTTTAAGATTAACTTACTAGAACCGTTTTTATGGTAATGAAATTTGGTCGAAATTAATGCATTATTTGTTAAGAGTTGTATCAACGTCATAGTCATAGAGTGATTCAACGGGAAGGTTTTTATGTACTTTTAGCCCGGAAAAACTTATTAACGCGGGCGAAGCCGTGGGCAAAAGCTAGTGTTTAGATAATATTGAATTGCGCACACAGCAGACAAAAATAATTATATTATAAATGTTCATTAAATATAGTTTTTGCATGTGGTTCTGCTCGCGTAAAACTTCTCTTGAGGTAAAAGAGCTCGCATTGATTAAATTTTCGGCATAAAAGTAGCTATACGCCACACTTCTTGAATGCAGTATTAAGTTTATCTGTGTGTAAACATATAAAAAAATACTTTATTTATATAATATGGATTATTGCTATATATAAGTTATAACTATCTTAAAATATTGTCACACAAAAAATTATGTATTTTCGGTTAAAAAATTTAAAAAACGACATATTTTAAAAACTCTTGTGGGACACCCCTAAAATCCTTATCGACTTTAGCCAAAGTTTTAAAAGATAACAAATTTATTTTTGTGTATAAAAGTAATTGGCCCATTTAAACAGTTATCAACATTTTAATTGGTGCCTTCATACAAATGTGTCCTGAAACTGACAACCCTAATTTAATATTTGTGATAATTGTTGCCTGTTATACATATTTAGGTGTTCGAGCCTATGCTTGAACCACATTGAGATTAACGTTCCAATATTCATTGTCAACATCCTCTATCTCACTCACTCACTAGGTGTATTTGTGGTATTGTAACGCGCGATAACTATACCTGTCCTTGTCACGCACTTGTTGGGCAGCGCGCGGCGGCCTCTTTCTTCAGTACGCTTTCAATATTCATGAAGTCAACACGTGTACTTTGTCTTTCCGTTCGGCGCTTTTAAGCCCAACGACGATATCGTACCGCTCGGCGCCTCAAGGCCCAGCGACGAATGAGCTATGCAATACTCATAGAGATACCTCATAGAAAGTATGTTCCGCATCGGAACAGTTGGCAAGACGACAGTTGTTATTGTTTGAGGTGTCTATTGTCTCGATTGAGACGACCGTTTCTCGTCGATTGGGACGACAGTCGCCTCGATTGGTATGACTGTCGCCTAGATTGAGACGGCAGGTTCACTTCGATTGGGACGACAGTCGCCTCGATTGGTATGACCGTCGTCTCGATTGAGACGACAGGTTCGCCTCGATTGGGATGCCAGTCGCCTCGATTGGGACGCCAGTCGCCTCGATTGGGACGACCGTTTCACCTCGATTGGGACGACCGCCACGCCGGTCGCATCAAATGGAATATCGTCTTTACTTAAGCGAAGAGTGTCGTACCAATTGAAGTGTCCTTTCTTTCTAGTGCCTATGCATGATATAGCGCTTTCACTTCCAGAACCTTGGGAAAACAACGAAAAGGGGTTATCGGCCGTTATTGCCTCGTTGGACGAAAACTTTCCTGTTTATTGGAGAGATAGGAAGGCCATTAATTACTCCTTTGAGGAACTGTTCGGGGGTAGTCAAGTTCCACCAGCAATAGAAGCAAATCTCAGATTTGCAATTCCCACGGTAGATTTGGCTCAGGCTTTTAATCCTTCCGCTACATCACTTTCCGAGCGATCATACAGAGCGATGAGGGCTTGCTTCTTGAAATGGCCATCAGGAAGAGCTCTACGCTATGTACCACACAGTTTAATGGAAAAGATTCATTCGCCAACCTACGAGGTCTTTATAAGTACCGTGAAGGATCTTAAACCAAAACTCTCAAAAAGACGGGAGGCATCACAGGAGTCGGAACGCCTCAGCCCACTAACTGGTGTGGGGCCTTCCACGAGTACGAAACGCTCGATTGAGTCTCCTAATGAAGTGTAATATAGTCGTTCCTCATGCGTAAATGTCTCAAGTTCATCTATCCAGCCTGAATCTCGAGTCCCAGCACAAGGCAGCAGCGACCATCTTCTTGCTACTGTTCTGAACCAACAAATGGTATTATTTAACAAATCGCTCAGCATGCAATCATAACAAAACGAAAATATTAAACTATCATTCACAATCACCAAGTGAGCACCGCGTCGAGCACATTCCAACCCTGTGAAGAGAGCCTTAAGAGTCCTACGACTCTCTCCCAGACACTACATAATCTGAAGAAGAAAAGGATGAGCCAGTCCAAGACGGTGGAAACAATCCTCATATACCAGATAATCAGGAAACCAGAGAAGCTAAGCTACGGAAAGATATTGCCGATGCACAGAGAGCACTTGAAGTATTAGCAGAAGACAAAAATTCTAATATTACTGCTTTTGACTTTACGCCAGCCACCACAGAACAAGAACCTAAGATCGCACGAGCAGACCCAATAGCAGTAAGGCATGGTTTGAATTGCCAGAGGCTAGATGACAGTAGCTGGTGTAATGTCAGATACTCGCGAGATTCAAAAACACTTTCAAGCAACTCCTGTCTTTACTTCCCTAAAAGCAAGCAATCTCTTAGCTGAATTTACTCCGAATTGGAAATCAGTAAAGATTTTAGAGAAATTCGATCTGACTTTAGGTGCTATAACAAACGGACTTATTCAGCAGAGGATTATATTCCAAAACCTGTTGGCGAACTTACCAACAGAGGTTAAAAACATTGTAGGCCGGGATTTTGTAGCAGGAAATTCTGTATTTAGAAAGAATTCAAATGCCCTTCTACAGTATGTGTGTGGGCGTCGTACAGAAGTAATGAAATAAAGAAGGTAGGTCTACAAACCTTCTAGTAAAACTTTCTGAGATATTCTTCAGGACATTCCGCCTTCAGGGCCCCATTTGTTCGAAGACAAATCTCTTAAAGTTCAAAACAAAACCTAAAATCTCTCAAAATGTGCCCTATCGCTTTCGCGATACCCGATATAGAGAGACAGAAGGAAAAGGACGCCAACAAAAACCCTTTTTCATCCAAACAACACCAAAACAAAAAGGATAGAGGCGGTCGAATGTGACTACTTTTCCGCGGGGCGTCTAGCCAATTTTGTACATCGGTGGAAAGGCGCAACCGTAAACCTTTTAAAAATATTAAATGGCTACAGAATACCATTCAAGAGTATTCCCCCGATAGGAAATTCTCTCGAGTAAACGCCCAAAGATATCTTAACAGAGCATGAACGGCAATGTCGGTAGAGATAGAGAAAATGCTACAATCCGGTGCCCTTTAAATCAGCACATACCAATCGGGATTCCTATCCTCTGTTTCTAAGAAAGAAGACGGATGGAGGGATTCTCCCTATATTCAATCTGAAGAGGCTCAACGATCATGTCCTTGCGCCAAAATTTCGCTTACTAAATCACCATCAGATCCCAGAACATCTGAGAGAAAAGGATTACCTGATGAAAATCGATCTTTCACAGGCATACTTCCACGTGCCCATCGACTATAATCACTGTCGGTATCTGTCACTCTCACATCAGGGGAAGATATACGATATGACGTGTCTACCTGTCGGCCTAGCAAGCGCTCCTTCGGCATTTGCAAAAATTACGAAATGGGTAGCACAACAACTTCGCCAGAAAGGTTTTCGGGTATTGGTGTATCTCGACAATTTTCTGTTCATGCACGAAAACCCCGCAGTTCTAGAACAGCAAACGACTGTCGCTACAGAATATCTGAAGAACCTGGGCTGGCAGATCAATCAAGCGAAATCATCAACCATAGCTTCAACCACCATAGAATATCTAGGCATCACTTGGAACACAAGTCAGAATACAATTTAAGAAATTCGGCAGTTGATGAAATGTATTCAAGACCTACGGAGGAAAGCTCAATGGAGCTGGTACGACTCCAAAGTGATTTTAGGAAGATTAAACTTTGCATCATTCGCGGTTCCCTTAAAGCGACTTTATTCCCGACAAATACAGAAGTCAGCTTGTCTCCTGTCACAAACTCGACTCCATCTGAAACATCATATCCCAGCTGCGGCCCTAGAACAGCTGAAATGGTGGGAAGAGAATCTACACAAGAGGTCTCCGATCCATCATCCGGGCGTGACAATGTTTGTCACGAGGGATGCAGCAGAAAGGGGTTGGGGTGCCATAGTAAATGGCCGTCATCTGTGGGAAAAGTGGACACATTGTCAAAGAAAATGGCACAGCAACCTAAAAGAATTGTGGGCCGTACACGAAGTCCTCCAATGTTTGGTTAACGAAATTCACCATAAGACAATAATGGTACAATCGGACAATCAAACAACCGTGGTTTACATAAACAAACAAGGGGGCACCAGATCAGCAAGATTATTAAAAGCCACGACACAAATTTTAGAATTATGCGATTTGATGGACTGTCATTTGATAGCTCGATACATCCCGAGGATATACAACGGAATAGCAGACAGGCTATCGAGAGAAAAGGCCTTGCCAGAATGGCATCTCAAGGGAACAATAATAACTTGGATATTTCAGATATTCTAGAGCTAGATCTCTTCGCCACGAAAGAGTCAGCAGTTGTTCAGAGTTCTGTCAGCGAAGACTCGACAGACACAGGGAGCCAATTCTGCGACGCGTTCAGCAGATATTTTGGAAGTACAATCTAGGGTGGATATTCCCACCGGCAGCCTTAATTCCGCAAATACTTCATCACTTACAAAAGTCGGAGGGACGATAAATATTCTAGTAGCGCCCAACTGGAGCAGAGTCTTCTGGAAACCAGAACGGGAGAAATAAAAGAGAAACCTCCGCTGTTGATTCCGAATCTTCGCGAGAACCTTATAGATCTCCGCACGAACTCTGCTCCTCAAGGTGTAGAACGCTTGCAGTTGGCGGTATGGTTGGTACGGGCTGGGCGAAGCATATAGCAAACTGGTCTGAGGATGAAATAAAGCTATTAGAATCATCTTGGAGGTTGTCATCCTTAAGAACTCATAGACCAATCTGGTCAAGATGGTGCAGCTGGGCTCAATCACACGGAATACTCATAGATGATCCCAACCCTCACTATTTAGCTAGACAACTGTGCTACCTCTACAGAGACGTAAAATTAGCGCCTAAGACAATAGCAGTCTACAAGTCAGTTGTAGCAAACTTCGGAAATCCCTTAAGATCTTACGAGCTCAGCTCCCATCTCTTAGTAAAGCACGTATTAAAAGGCATCTTCGCTGAAAACCCTCCGGTTAAAAAGTCGATTTCGTGGACTGTAAAAGATTTACTAGAGTTTTTAAGTATCTACCAATTTGATCACGACAATTTCTTCGCAGTTTCAAGACACACTTGCGTGCTCCTCCTGCTCACTACCGGCAGGAGAGACCATGACTTAACTCTTTTATCGATAGGAAATGGTCACTTCGAAGATAGGGGAGATGAAATCATATTCTGGCCTAAACTCGGGTCTAAAACTGATTCGGTTTCGTATAAACAATAAATGGTCACTTAGAAGATAGGGGAGATGAAATCATATTCTGGCCTAAACTCGGGTCTAAAACTGATTCGGTTTCGTTTAAACAATTTGCTGAACAAAGGAGAAAACAATTTAGATGGGCCTCTTGATATTATCTTCCGGATTTAAAAAAAAAAAAAAAAAGAAACAAAACATTTCGGTTACAAATGTGCGCCGTAACTTGACGTGTAACGATTCTTTGTTCGTTGCCACAAGAGGAAGAGTGAAGAACGCTTCCGGAACCGTGATCGCGGGGTAGATAAAAACGTTATTTAAAGAAGCAGGAATATCTGCATCTGTAGGTAGCTTTAGAGCAGTTGTTGCCACCAACAACTGGGTTGGTAACTTAGACTAACAAGGTTAGTAATCATTGCAATATTGATGAAAAAAGTACATTCTTTCGGCATTACTTCAGAGCAATAAAACCGCAACCTATTGGGAACCCAAATACTTTGGGTAATACCTTTACACCGGTGATGTAGGTTTATTTTTTGAGTTGTTAATGACATATTGATAATATATCATTCTGGCAATTATGTAAGCAAAGAGCATTATAATACTACAGAAAAGTAAGTAATGTAATTTGTATGTAAGTTATCTTTGCAATTATTCAAGCAAATTGCGGATATTGTCCTTAAATAAATATTTTATTTATTTTTTTCTCAATCTCTGCCTTTCTCTTCATATTAAAATAACAATAGTCACAGTACGCATAACCCTAGTCCCATATTAAAATTTCAAATATTATGACTAGTCGGACAGCGCGCCGGCAGATAATAAACACGTCTCAATGTGGTTCAAGCATAGGCTCGAACACCTAAATAGAACCGTTTTTCCCCCGAAGGGTAAAAAACGGATATTTAGGTTTCAGCCGTAGCTTGAACCACACCTAAGGCCTTGCCGGCACAAGGTACTGAAGAAAGAGGCCGCCGCGCGCTGCCCAACAAGTGCGTGACAAGGACAGGTATAGTTATCGCGCGTTACAATACCACAAATACACCTAGTGAGTGAGTGAGATAGAGGATGTTGACAATGAATATTGGAACGTTAATCTCAATGTGGTTCAAGCTACGGCTGAAACCTAAATATCCGTTTTTTACCCTTCGGGGGAAAAACGGTTCTATTATCATTATAAAAATGGTGCAAAAAAAATTTGATATGATTCAGACATTTACCAGGCCTCTGTCTTATTTCTACTGATAATAATTATAATCATTATTATACCAAAGCAATTATTGGACTTTTTGGCTAGCAACATTATCTAGAATGTGTGTAATGTGTAAATTGATTAGTTATTGTAAAAACAGTTAAACTATGAAGACATAAATTGCTATTATAAAAAGCAATATTTATCTCTCACAACTTTAGAACCTTCAATAAAAAAAAATCTTGAACTAAGACGTTTTACTTAAAACTTTTCGTTTTATGTAGTGCCTACAAGGATTTATTATAACACAATTCATTTTATATCCATAAAAATATTACAAGAACATGACATTGAACTAAATCCCGAAGCACATTTAATTAAAACAATCTTATAATTAAATAGAATAGAATGCTTTGAATAAATATGATCATCTTAATAGAGTTGGTTCCTGTGTTTGATTTTGTAAATTATTTTATATGTAACAGAAAATAATACGAAAAAGAAATTCTCTTGTGAAATCAGCATCAAAATTGGTTGAAAAATATAGCAGTTACTCATATTTGAAATATTGCTGTGAGCAAAAGTGTGGACATGGAGGGGATATCGCGCTATCTCTTTCGCACGCACGCAACGTTATGGCCGGCGACTCTCGATGACTTCATAGTGTAATATTAGTGTTACGACACCACACCTTCCAAAAAAATTCATAACTTTATACCTTTAATTATTGCCTCAATTTTGAAAACTATTTTTCTGTTACATTTTGGATGACATACATTTTTGATAAATGTATTAAAAAAAGTAGCCCACAACCCTTTTATAAGACTGGAATCTTTTGGCTGCTGATTGCTAAATATGATGTAACTTTTGAAAGTAGTAAAATTGTTTATAAGTACATTATTGATAGCTTAATCACCGCTAACCATTTTATGTGTATACTATTATTATCTGCGCTTAATGAATTAACAAAACATGTATATCACATACTCTGTACATATATTTGGATTGTAAATAAGCAGGAAATTCAAAATCTAGAGAAATATTGGGAATGACATGTATATTTTATTAAATCTGTTTAACTAATATCCTACGCACCTTTATTTAACATATGTACTGTACACTAACTTGTAGGTTTGCATCCTTTCACATCATAGGACAGAATATGGACACAGCAAATAGTCCTAACCCTTCAGTGATAAAAGGCATGTGTGCGTGTGTGTGCGCGCGCGCGCGCGTGTGTGTGTGTGTGTGTGTGTGTGTGTGTGTGTGTGTGTGTGTGTGAGTGCGTGCGTGCGTGCGTGCGTGTGTGTGTGTGTGTGTGTGTGTGTGTGTGTGTGTGTGTGTGTGTGGGTGTCTGTGTGTGTGTGTGTGTGTGTGTGTGTGTGTGTGTGTGTGTGTGTGTGTGTGTGTGTGTGTGTGTGTGTGTGTGTGTGGGTGTCTGTGTGTGTGTGTGTGTGTGTGTGTGTGTGTGTGTGTGTGTGTGTGTGTGTGTGTGTGTGTGTGTGGGTGTGTCTACTTGTTCAATTATACATAACTTTCTAATTAACCTTTTACTGAAGTACTTAAATGTTTAAAAAGTGTAACAATTACACTCTGTTATTAAAAATTACACTTACATATAATGGGACAAGAAATTTTCTAATCTTAATATAAGGTATTTGCATAAAATAGATTTTTTTTTTACTATAAAGTATGATATGACTGATCAGCACAATTTCCATAACATATTAATTGGTTTAGATATTAATAGGTGTTGTTTCTGGCTTCCTCTGCATGACAAGCGTAGCCTGCTACAAATATAGTCTAAATCACTTTACGCTATCTGTACAACGCCAATAACATCTATTTAAGATCAGATTTTGAAATAAAATTGTTCCTATTGTAGCAAATTACTGGGATAAAAAGCAGCCAATATGCTTATTCAGGACATGGCCTACCTATGTGCCAAATGTCATTTACATCCATTCGGTTTCAGTGCTTACTCTTAAATACATTGAAATATTTACATATAAATTTTCATTTACATTACTAAGAAAGTAAGATTCACATGCATAGTACATATCTACTAACTTAAATAATGTATGAATTTTATAGCCTCAGGTATCAATAAAAATGTTGATCAAATGTAGGTATTACTTTAATAGTCTGATTGTACTTATGGCACCTGATAATCTTTATTATTAAATATTATGTGTTATTAATATCATATCTTACAAAAGATACTGTACACCTTTGTGCCTATGCTAGAGAATTAAACACAACATGGATAAACTACTCTGGATATATTATATAATAATAGCTGGCAAACAATTTAAGGACACTACTGTATGGTGGTTTCTTTGTATGTTAGTATAGTGTAGCTATTGTTTATTATAATTTTTGAAAATTTTCATGTAAAATTAGCAATATATATAAGAATAAAAATTATATATCCAGCAGAAACATGCCAAAACTTTACATCACTCTAAATTGCAGCCGACTTTTCTAACAACGCAATAAACATTCTTTTTCCAAATGTGTTTATGATAGAACGTAAGCAGTGGACACAAAATAAGTTTACTAGATAAAGGAACACGCATACATTGAAGGCAAGACAAGGGTCAAGCGAGGACTCGCTATCACCACACAAACAACTCCGCAGGGGATTACTTACATCGTTATCTTTAGACTTCTTGAGGTCAACGGGCGCCGTGGTATCTATCGCCCACCCGTTTGAGAACGCCTCCATCGATTGCGACATTAAGTTCAAAATAGTCGTAGAATAATAAGAATTTTTCTGCAAATTTATGTCGTAGCTTGTCGAACATTTTAACACTGTATGGCGCCAGACCGTATCTGCACAATCACATGTTTAGCTATGAATTAAGTACAATGTGACGAATCGAACGGTTCAACGTTATCTTAGATAAAGTAATGCACAAGTTGAAGATAACAATAGCGAATTTTTCTTCCAAAACAAACAATGCGGCCTTGGCATTTTTATTTGACGTTGTATGTTCGGCGAAATGTCATTAGCCAGCTGAATGCTGATAATGTTAAAAATAAAATCTTACGGGAGTTTTGGCGGGAACGTGAAAGTGTCATGAGGTGCTCTTGTTTTAATTCATTATTTTGGTGATACTTAAGTGTTATATTGAATAATTCTGGTGGTATATTATCCAATATAGTTCTATTAAAGTGATCAAATGAAGTGAATTGAAATAACTTTGCCTATCAGGTGCTTTTTCGATTCCGCCAAAACTTCTTGATAAAGTCTTGGTAAGGTACAACTTCTTTACTACGGCATAGTACGTAGGAAAAAAAGGCAACCAAAAATATCACTTAAGACGAGGCTGTATGGGCTGGAACCCTTTGCCTATAATAAATAAAAAATCTTACGTTTAGGTTGCGTTCAGATAGAGCAATATTAAACCTAAGAATAGGTTTAATTTTAAGGTATTATTTTTGAAATCATAATTTTAATCGACATTAAGAAACGAGAAATTAGAAATAAAATAAAATATCTCTTGGGGATGTTATTTCTAAAGTACAAATTACCTTTATAGATACCCACTGCATTATGAAATAAAATATAACTCGCTTTACGCCGTACGCGTAAGAAAATGAAATAAAAATCTGTAGACTGTAATAAGTATAATGTAAGTACAGTCAAATCCGAATGACTAGAGCTTCTATAGTTACCTTATAGCATTGACAGTAGAGTAGTTCCTTAAGTACCAATTCAAGTAAAAAAAAACGTATTTAATCACTAGGTACCCCTTCACTCTCATAGTCCGGTGAGACAGCAATCCAACATGACCGAAGAGCGATCAGGCGCAGGACCAACGGCTTTACGTGCTTTCCAAGGCACGGAGGTATCACACCGCCAACTTCCTGACTCCGAGCGGCGACCGAGTAATTTTTAAGACGGAAAAACCCAGTCGCAATGTTTTTGGCTCGACCCGGTATTCAAACCCAGGAACTCAGTGCGCAAATCGTACGCGTAACTGGCACGCAGTACAACTACGCCATCGCGGAAGGCCTATTTAAGTAAAAAGTAATTAAAAAAAAACATGATTTTTGAATTAAGTTGGATTGGTCCATAAGCTACATTCTTAATAGTTTTTTTTCAAATTGGAACTTAATTCTTATACGAAGTAGGTACCTAACAACCGGCGTCGCTAAATTATGTATAGGGGAAAAGGGGGTAATCGGAGTCACTTAAGCAATAATTAAAATAAAAAATAAAATTGTGTTTAGAACTTTACGAAAATCAACTATTATGGTACTTTCGTTAACAAACTATCAGTCTAAGATGATTTCATTATCTTTGAAAATACCGTTTACATATTAAAGCATTCAAAATGAAAAAATAGCTTTGACCACCATTGTCCGCATATGCGGATAATTATGGTCACTCAGTGGGCAATGAGAGTCAACAGTTGTCAGTTGTCACACACGTATCCTCGTGGTGTAATGCAGTATTTGTGCCTCAGAATAAGGAAGTCTTTATTTTATGATTTGTGCACACATTATAGTAGCCAAATCCTTCACATGTTAGGCAGATATTCTCAGAATCATAGTCATTTTCATTATCATCAGCTTCGTTGAGGTTACCTATTTGATTAAGTCTAGTGGATGATTCTGAAGAAATGTGTTTTCTTGAAGCACGCGCCCTTTAGCCTTATGTCCCTTTTTTGATGTTTGCGCTTCTTACATTTATTTATTTCCTCTATTTTTCTTTTTCCTTTTTCTCCTATTGCTACTTTCTCATATTATCTTTTAATAAGTGTTATTTTGATGGGTCTCGCTATAGGTATATATTTTAGAGTGGTGGTTCATTTGACTGTTGTTTACCTTTTAGGAATATATTTTACAGACTAATGGAGTTAGGTTTTAGCAAGGATTTTACTGACTCTCAGTGCTCAGTTACGTCTAATTGCCAAGAAAAAATATAATAAAATAATTTTCTTTTATATCACCACAAATTTTTCTTAAAATTGTTATTCAGACATACAGTTTCACAATAAAGTAGTTTCATTAGTTATTTATATTAAAATAATCCATTTATCGCTTATTTTGTGCACACGTATAATTACATGAAATACGCGCAAAAACGTGTAAAGGCAATGCCTTGCAAACGATGGCTGTGTGCAGATCGCACGACGTGGGGGCCATGAAAGACGTATGTAAGGAATCTTTAAGGTCGCAATCTATTCGCTAATCTTATCTCTTTCGTTTGAATGTTATGAACGTGACCACCATTGCCCGCTGACTCTCATTACCCCTTTCTCCCTATCCAATTTCAGGCATTTTGGTACTACCTATGTAGACACTTATTTTATTGTTGTAACTCATTGATGTATTAAAAAATCCACATCACAATGTTGTAACTACTTACAATAATTTTTGAAGGTAACTAAAATCAAGTCTTGTGGATAATAGTATTAGTTATACATACTTAGTACAGTACCTACCTACCAACCAACCTACTAAATATATCTAACGCCCTCGTCTTGAAATAGTCTTCCTCGTCTCACCCAATAAACAAATACGGCAGCGTGTCTCACGCTGCCTCGGAGGCCAAAAGGGCGTCCTGCGGTGTACGGGGGCTTCTGAGCCCCCGCAACAACAGGAGAAGGACCGCAACAGCGGTACGCGCAGGGGCGCGACTGTGGGACGTCCCCATAGAAAGGACGTGACATGAGTATCTCTCTTACATATCTTATGATAACTCAACAACGGAACAACGTAAAGATTTGATTTTTTTTACGTGTATTATTGAATAGTAGACCTATCCATTACCAATGTAGTTTATTTGAAAAATACTGATATGACTATGAAAACAAATACTGAAATATGCCTATATTTCAGGGGAGTTTCAAACCAAATTAAGGATAGATACACAATAATTTGACATGATTGTAATGAAACAAGTGAAATACAATACAGTATAGGGTATATTTTAACCTAATTAATGAAAAATAGACATGTCTTAAAATCGCCTAAATTTACGATCTCAAGGACTTTGCTCAAAAGAAATTGTCAGGCGTTTCCTAACACTTTAAAAAACTTATTTCGAGTAATATTATTATATTAGGATGGATTAAAATGACACAACAATTGAAAGCATAATGTTAAAAATTATTTACACCAACCTACTTGATTGCTTTCGTGTAATATCAACACCTGATGAAATATTCATAATTCACAAAATGTAGTCAGCTTGATGAAAAATGTAGATGCTCTGACATTTTTATCAGGCGTGTGACCTATTTTGTTAATTTTCTTCGAAAGGGGGACGAGGGGGGGTACATAATGTTCTAGCAAAATTTCCTACTTACTCTGAACTATCAAACACAAGTATCATTAGGTCGGGGTTTCGTGGCGTTTTTATTATATGACAGATTTTATCAAACACTTCGATTACTTTTTTAAACTTTAACCATAAAATAAAGCGTCTTTTTAAAAAGAAACAGTTGCATTTATATAAGTGTATCCTATTAAACAGTTTTATTTATAAAATACTTCTCCAAACTATTGCGAATACCACAAATATCTTTCTTAAACAGTGAGGTCATTTTCGACAGTGTTCGATACTTCAACTTTGATGCTATATATTAGGTAAAATAAAGTGATTAGAGGGGTGAAAATTATAAAACTTGAAAGGTCATATTGTCCCCTTTCCACAATGCATTTCAGTTTCCAGTTATCAGACATTCAGTACTACCGGTACATGTCACGACCTTTCTATGGGGACGTCCCACACCGGGCGGTTGCGGACGACAACTTAGACGTGAGTCGGAGGAAGCCCGCAGCCGTCCCTAATGCGCCGAAGATGGCCATATAAAAAAAAAACCCAATAAACAAAAACATTTTCATTTTATTCTACCTATCCATAACTCATGGGAAACTAGTTTGTTTACGTGTAATTTATCCACTGATTGTCTGATACGTAAAAAATTGTGACTGAACATGGCATTAGGTATAATCTTGCCAATTATTTCCTGTTTTTTTTTCATTAAGTAGTAAATAGTACCTTATCTTATCGTCATAAGGTCTTGTGATTGGGCCCGCTGGGGGTATTCAAAACATCAGGCGATGTACGTATTCCTTGAGGTTATCATGTTTACGCATGGCCTTATCTTGTGCGTAGTTAATTGTAAGAAATAAATTACTGTCCGTACAGCGTATGTTTGTATGGCAACCTACTTGATAGAAGGTCTCCGTAAAGATGTGATTCCGCAGAACGCGGCAGACGACACTACTATTCAGTATTTAATTGTATGAGACCGATTCCGCACACGACGGCAAATGACGCCCGGCAGGACGTCACTTGCCGCGCGTCATTTGCCGTCGTGTGCGGAATCGGTCTTATACGATTTATTACTGCATAGTAGTGCCGTCTGCCGTTGCGGCACGTGCTGTTGCCGTCTGCCGTCTGCCGCGTCCTGCGGAATCACAGCTTTATATGTTTTTATTCGAATATGTAAATGCCTGCCAGATTTTAGGCGGCAATTGTGTATAAATTAACATGATAAATACCTACTTAGTCTATCGTCGTTGTCAAGCCAATATTTGCTATGTGTACTTTTTTGAGATTTCAACATTCTGACTATTATGACTTGTTTGCCACCCAAACTTTTGTATATGAAATCTGTATGTGATTCTAATCATTACACGGCGAAAGTATGAGCGCTAGAAAAAATATGCTATAGTATATGCAAACTTTGCATGAGAATGTTCAACTTTTTGCACAGAGCAAATATTGGTTTGACGACGACGCTATATTATACAAAACGGGCCTATATAAGTTAAGACGGTTTTGCTTTTCGAAAATAATTTGCATTACGATGATAAACAAATACGCTGCTTCTTTCTAATATCCATTCCTCCATGATAACGGTCAGGTCATTAGGGTTTGGGTTAGGGTTTAGGTTCCGGTTCCGGTTCGGGTTCGTGTTCGGGTTCGGGTTCGGGTTCGGGTTTGGGTTCGGGTACGGGTTCGGGTCTGGGTTTGGGTTTGGGTTCGGGGTCGGGTGCGGGTTTATTATTATTATGAACTACACGATGAGACTTTACGACATAAATAACACGTATTGGAATTTTGCCTGCCATTTGTCGTTTGGAGGTGGTATGGGAACCTGAAGTTTTTGACCTCTCCCGCCAGCAGAAGAGGCGACAGCTTGATGATAAATGGTAATCTCTCGCCTTTAGAATGAAGACGATTACATATATTATACATTACTACAAGAGCATAAAGTCGTCCCTAATGCAACAAAAAAGCGCATCGTTGGCTTTTAGCTGGTAATACGTAGTACAGTAGGGTTTAAATAGCGTAAATGACTCGACCCAGCCCGGCACTGATACTTACCATCTCTATAGAAATAAGACAGAAATAAATAGGTACTTCGCAAGTATCACAGAGCATGGGTCTCGAAAGGAAAATTTCGTAGGTGGGCAGATGGTCTGCAGCTCTCACTTTTCTACGTCTATATGATAGTAGTTTATGTCTATTTTTTCTAGTGCCCGACAAATATGTTCCGAAACTGATTCCACGCTGGCGCACCGCCGTGCTGGTTGCTACTTGGTGATTGGTTGTTAATGGTGGCCACTTTTTTAAATTCTGACATTCGATCAGGCTTTGGTAACCCATTGGTTATACCATTGTATACCCAGATATCGATTTTGAGGTCAATTAGACTTAAAATGAAGAAATACCAAATAGCGGCCAATTTTTTCAATTGTGACATAGGATCAGTTCTTGGTAACCAAAAACTGATCCGCATACATAAACCGATGGAGTATAGTGCACCCACTTTTCGCTGTGCGTATTCCGTCCCATGATGTGATAGGGGGCGAGCCTATCGCCATATCGGGCACAAATTCTAGACTCCGGGCTGATACTAATCAGAAAACCCATATCGTATCTCAGCATTGCAGTCGTACCGTAATGCAACTACGCCACCGCGGCAGACATTTTTTTATTTATAATTTTAACAATTTTACAGCTAAGCTTTAATTTATGGTTATTTAACTATCTTTCATTTGTTACGATATAAACCGTAAGAACCGTGCCACACCCGGACCGACGTCTGACGAGACGCCTCTTGTCTCTGAACAGGGCCTCTACGCACAATGGTGGGTACGATCACCGGACACTGCTCATTAAACAAACATTTATATGTTTTAGGTATCACCGACAGTCCCCTTTGCAGGGGATGCCTGTCTGATGCTACCTACATATTTGCGAAGAATGCTCTGGTAATCTTGTTTGATATTTTCAAGGTGGGCATAAAATCGAGTTTTACGTAACTTAAGCCTTTTTAGTCGTTCTTATTTTACTGTAAAAACTTCCCCATATTTTTCCAGCTCCCACAATTATAAACTTCCAATGATTTTTTGCCGACGTTTTAACCTCATATGGCACCAGGCATGACCTGTTTGATAATATTCACCAATCAGCTGTAATCATGTATTGTTCAGGGCCGTTCGAGTATGGATATGAATTCTAGGTTTATTTTATAGGAACATTCTTTTTACCAAATTTGACTGGGTCTTTACTTATATAGGTATTATTATTTTAATAAAAATGGCGTTATGCCTTGACGATTTTTAATTTGCTTATTGATCACGATAAAAATAAGGGTAATGTTATGATTACCAATAAAAAGATGAAATTTATTTGTATTTAAGACACACCATTTTTTCCTATCAGAAGAGGCCTAAAATAAGTATCACCTAGGTGTCTACTTACATAAAATTCCACCACGGTGTCCCCTGCCGGACGTAAAAGGCGACTAATAGGGGCCATCAGGGGTCGCGGGCGGGCGGCAGGGGGCTGTCCGTCTTTAGTTTTATGCGTGTTTTTTTTAGCACATTGATGCGACCCCGTGATGGACGGCAGTGTGGCTGGTAGGCCTCACGCTGCCGTTGACGCCGAGGGCGACCTTCGGTGCGTGTGGGCTTCTGAGCCCCCCCATACAGGAGCCGGGCTGCATTAGGCGGCACCGCGCAGGGGTGGCTGCGGACAACTTAGACACTATTCGTCCGGGGAAACCCGCAGCTGTCCCTAATGCGCCGAAGAAGGCCACCGCGGAGTTTTAGTTGGTATGCCGTGCGGTGTACATAGCTTAGGGACTCGGCCCGGCGGCTCATCGCTGGTCACCGAAAAAATGTCCGGAGGTTCGAAACCCAAGGCACACACCTCTGACTTTTCGAAGTTACGTGTGTATTGTTTATCAATTATCGTTCGCTTTAACGGTGAAGGAAAACATCGTGAGGAAATCTGCATACCTGAGAAGTTCCTTATAAGAATTTCGAAGGTATATAAAGTCTACCAACCCGCACTAGGCCAGCGTGGTGGACTAAGGCCTAAATCCACTCAGTAGAGGAGGCCCGTGCTCAGCAGTGGGCAGTATAATAATACAGGGCTGGTAATACAGGGTCATTTTGACATTGCGTTAATAAATGAAACCATATACTTATCTTGTTGAAAATAACACTTTCCATTAAGTTATTTTAACCATGAAAAAGTGTAAGTTTCGAATAAAATAAATATCAATAAAATGTAACTTTAAGTTTACACGCCCTAATGCCACTATGACTGCTTTAGGAGAATTCCTCGCAGCAGCAACATTACACTTTAAGTCAGAAATACACTTACGCACACACCATATTCGCACTAAACTTCAAAATGATAAAAAAATTTAATACTACAACCGGAATTTTTGGCGAAAGTATTCGTCATTCATTGACGATTTTTAGCACGATGCTAGCAGAGGTATAGACGAATATGTGGTTTCATTTAGTAACGCAATGTAAAAATGACCTTGTATATTATATATTATTAATGCCATTCCTGTTTCTATAAGACCATGGTGCATGTATAACTGTATCCTAATCCAGTCTTGCCAGCACCCATTGATTACAGATATATTTTTCAAAGCTTGATTATTTTTAAGTAGATAGTTTAGTAGCATAAGTAACTGGTAGGACTCTCATATGTAAGAGTCCGTCTGCGTGGTTACCACCGCAATGTCTATTTCTACCACCAAGCAGCAGTGTGCATGCACTGTTGTGTTTAGGTTTCAAGGGCATTGTAGCCAGTGTAACTACAGGACATAATGAGACTTAACATCTTATGTCTCAGGATGACGAGCGCAGTGTAATGCCACACAGTGCTTTGTAACTCGAGGTGCTGGAAGGTATTTGTACTGTTTATGGGTAGTCGTACCGCTTATAGGCGTGAGTGTATATGTATATATGTATGTACGTACCGCTTACCATCGCACCAACGGCGTGCTTGTCTCGTTATTCGACGCAATAAAAAAAAAATGGGTTAGCAAATAATACAACCAAATATTTTAGCTTATTTTATTCTACGTACTTCCATAAAGCCGAAATAACTTTACGAAACTTACAATACTAAATATTAAGGATCATAATATATAACTATATAAGAAAATATATAGTAATACGTGTGTTAAAATCATTAATCACAGTGTGTACTAACATATTAAATACATTTTGGAATGATTAAATTCAAATTTTCAATAAATAATATAAATTGGAAAACCCTGATCTTTTAGTTCTAAAGAGAATGTTTTGTTAGACACCATTGTAAAACAATTTAATGGCCCTTAAAGGGCTTGAAGGCACGATAGTACTATATAATATTATAAAAGAAGTTATATCTCTAATAATTGTACTGTTTAACGGTTTATTATAGAAAACAGATGAGAAACATTGGCACAATATTATGAGAATTATTATAAAAAAATATAATACGAAATAAGCGAATTATTTTTATCATAAACCTAGTTAATTTAAAATCAAATGCTTGCTGACTTACACACTTAAGACTTAGATTAAATTGGAATATTTATTGGAATTATCGCTCGGAATTTTACCAAGTGAATAAAATTTTGACTTAACGATTAGTTACATTATTGCTAAATGCAAATTATCGAAGCTAATACGAGCATAATATAGTCCAATAAATGGAATGAATTCGGAATGATTGCTCCAAACATTAAGACGAAAGAGATTCGTTTATTGAGAATGTAGATTTATGTTTCATCTATTCTAATAAGTCGTTATTAACATGGATCTAGTAAGTACAGAACTACTTTATTTGTGTCTCGATGAGCGATAGCTGTTATTAAATTTATTTAAATTTAACGGCAGCCATCTTATCAATTGTCAATAAAGGAAGCACGTTGTGCCAAAGCAGTTTACATGTGCCTTGTGTTACCGAAGTTGATGCCGCTCTGGTTGGCACCCTTGTTCGATCCGTATTGTAGGGAGATGACGCCTTGTCCAGCCCTCAGTTGTTCTTCTGAGAAGTTCCTAACGTTCTTCTCAGCTTCTTTTGGACCAATGGATGGTTTGCCGTAGTTGCCAGCCTGAAGAATATATAAAGTACGTTGAGTGTGTCATTTGAACCAACTTCAGAATTTTGATGAATAAGTTGAATTATTTTGGAATTTATTTTGATTACTCGTACATACATCATCACCTCTATCTGGATTGTAGTTAGAATTAGAAATACCCTTCGTAACCTGAGAAAAAGTCGCCTTGGTGTCAAAAACTGTTCATTTAAGAACCTTGAATCACAGCTACCAGGTATATTATAAAATTGCGTATAATTTTATTACAATAAATAACAAAGAACGTCAAAATAACATCTTTGTAAAAAAAAAGATCGTTATTGACATTTTCATATGTTTATTGGCATTATCTATTTTGACGTAAGCTTAATTAATTTATAAATAAACACTGCTAAATTAATTTGAATGATTACCTCAATTTGTAATATGGTAGGTAATATCAATAAATAGGTATATCAGCTGTTGATATTTTCGTAATAGGTCAATAAATATTTTAATGTTTAGTATAAAAGTATTAATATATCATGACAACATGCGGAATTGGTGATGTCACACCTTGAAATTTTTTATGTAACACTACTTAAGATACTTGTGAAACCTGTTTATTATGAGAATAGCAATACTAGTCTAGTAAAGTCCATATCCAAGGACTTAACTTGCCCCTTAGAAATTAATTATATAAAACTATGTTTCATTAGATTGCCGCTCCTGTCAAAGATTTGAATAGCGTTTTTTTGCCTCGAGAAATTTCTGCTATGCGCGTGCGCATGGAAGTCGCTCGTGAGCCCATAGCAATTCTCAATCGACTTTAGTACCTTAATTCTGGGAGCTCGTGAATCAACATTATTCTTGGACCACATTGTACTTATGAGATGCAGTCTCTCGTTGCTGTAGGTACCAGGGTAACATAAAATATAAAACCTTGACCAACTTACCTTCCTGCCAAGTGACTGTAGACAGATGACGACTGAGTTGAGGTTCTGCCTCTCCCAAAGGTCAACGGTTTGGAACGTCTCCTGTGCAGGCACGCCGAGCTGCCTCGCCGCTTCGAGGAAGGCGTTTATGTTCTCCATGCATTTGAACGCCATTTTGGAATTGTTAACCTTCTTCACCAGGTCGGGTTGGATCTTGTTAACCAGCCTGGAATAATGGAATGTAACTGTTATTAAAGATCACTTATAGTTGATTTGGTTATTGTGATCAAAATTGGCTGTGTATTTTTTTCCAGATTTTTTCTGAACGTTTAAAGCCTTGATCGGTAAATTTTAATTCATATGATTGCTTAGACTTATCAGATTTGGAAAGTAAGGCCATTTTTTATTCCATAAAAGGAAAGATTGGGATTTATTATCTCGCATATGAAAACTAAGTCAATTATTGAAGACTACAGATTACTAGGCTTCTAATTTTCGTAAAACCAACCAAACCTCTTTCCTCATATTGTACTTTCTAGTAAATAAATTATTTACAAAGCAATTGATCTTGTTCTCCCATTTTCCAAGTACAATAAATTGAAGATACGATTACTTTTTAAGTGTTACCATAAAGCGATAATAGTCTCTTAAATGCATTTTAATGGTGGTTATATCAATTCTTCGATTCTACATTCTCTATTACAAAAGTGAAATTATGTGACTATTGCCCGAATACTCAAACGCTACTCAACCAACCAAGTTATCTGAGGCCCACTTAATTTTAGCCGGCTTCTTATTTTAAATGGCATTCTCAAACGCACTTTAAAAGATTTTATGGAAAACTCAGCCGAGGAGCAGTCATTTTGCTACTGATTATAAAAAGTTTGTTTTCGATTACAATTTTAATAAATTTGATATTTATGTGTCGTTTCACGCAGTATAATTTTTAAGATGTTTAATATAAATAAATCGAATAACACAATGCGCAGTTTGAAAATGATTCACAATGTAATAATATGTCTATTATATTTAATTTTCGTGTGTATTTTATGTACTATGTGCAGACGCTACATAGTAAAAATTGTAAGTACGTTTAAAAACCATCCTAGGTTTTTAAAATGTAGGAATAGCATATTCATTATTAGAAATAGTTTATTAATTATTATATTCTTAACATTGATGTGATGAGCTTATATTGGCATTATATTGCCACTTGGCAGTATATCAGGGTTGACATTAGCTGCTTTAGAAAAAAAAATAAACAAGTCAACAACAATAATATTTATAATTCTTATTTCAGTTTTATCAAGTAGGCATATTTACAAACATTTACAAAATATGCTAACTCAACTGCCATATTACGCACAATACGATGTACTACCGTTGGTTGTTTCCCGTGAAAAATAACCCCGATGACCTTGGGCTATCGGTTGGATTGTTTGGTTTCTTTTTGTGTTCGGCTGGATATAATCCCGATTTTAAAGAACATAAATGAAGAACTGTTTCCTTGCTGCGTTGGAATCTTCTTTTACGATAAGTTAAGATAAGTTATGATATATTTATTTGTCAAACATTAACATTAAATTATCATTATTGTATTCTTCGAAAGCGTTTAATTTCTCTCGATTTCTTCCTTTGACACCACACTCCTCTCCAAACAATGATGATAATGAAGAAAAAAACGATTTATTAAATCCAAAGACAATATATTAAGTAGTTATTACGCAATAAAATTATTAAAGATTTGAACGTAAATATTTGAGACTAGTCTGAAGCACTCTCAAATTGATCTCGATTAACAGCCATATTTGGAGGCCTTACATAGCTGACAAACTTTAAGCAGTGTTTGTGAATACCGTTTGAATCAATAAGCGGACCTTAAACTGAGTCACCTTAAATTTAAGGTTAAGAGATAAGTGACGTTTCAGTATACCAATTTCACCAATAACGAATGCTTAAATCCGTAAGGCCATCTCAAATATTTAAGTAGCGTTTGAGTATTCGGGCGTATGACTATGACTCTGAGGCGTGATTTTGATAACGCCTCAGAGTCTAGGAAATGTGTAAGTTCTTCGCTAGATAAGGTGAGATTTATTTTTATTTACAGTAGGTAAGTTCAGATATTTGGTTGAAAATTCGTGACTGGTTCGTCAAATATGACGAAAGCCTTAGTTTACCATGAGGTCAATAGCTTAGTATGCTTTGGTAATTTTATGAAGCAAGAGACTAAGATATTACTCTCTAAATTTCCCTAGCAGAAAATTCTGAATGTTACTTACTTGCACAACAGCGTGCCGTCTTTAAGCACTTCGTAGAAGTTATCCATATCTCCGGACGTGTTCTCTGGCTCGCCAGCTATCAGCCGGATCCATTCTAACGACTCCTGCGCAAGCTCCTCGCTGTATTTGCTGTTGATCTGAAAATAAGAGAAATATACCAATTAGTATACAATAGGCTAGCAATTAGCATAGATGACAGATACATATAATCTATATTATAGGTATAGATGTTGACTACGGCACGACTGCAATGCTGAGGTCTCAGATTCGATCCCCGGGTCGGGCAAACTGATATTGGGTTTTTCTAATCAGTATAAGCCCGGAGTCTGGAATTTGTGCCCAATATGGCGATAGGCGCGCCCCCTATCACTTCATGGGACGGAATACCTACGGCGGAAGCTGGGTGTACTAGTTGTGCCTCTGCCTACCCCTTCAGGGAACAAAGGCGTGACTATGCGTATGCCTATAGATGTTGAAACTCCTAAACGGGCGCGGCTTTTATTACCAGTTACAGAGAGGCCCAAATGGAAACCCAATATTTTACTAAAGGTCGCAGTGATTTTACTGGTGGCAGGCCTCTCATATGTCAGAGACCGTCTGCGTGGGTACCAATGTCTATTTCTACCGCGAAGCAGCAGTGTGCATGCACTGTTGCGTTTCGGTTTGAAGGACATTGTAGCCAGTGTAACTACTGGACATGATAAGACTTAACGTCTTATGTCTCAGGGTGACGAGCGCAGTGGAATGCCTCACAGTACTTTGCAAGCCAAGGTGCTGGATGGTGCTGCTACTGTATATGAGTGGTCGTATCGCTTACCATTAGGCGAACGGCATTCTCGTCTCGTCATTCTATTCAATAAAAAAAAAAGTCAGCAAATGAATGTCAATGAAGTGAAAGATATAAAGATGCGGGTGTCACAAGAGACTATGACGTTAGTTTGGCCAGCGTAAGCTCCTGGATAATTGTTTTTTAATGTGTATACAGTGTTGTACACTTTCTTTCTTCCTTACTTTTTTTGGAAGATCAGCATGCGTAATCAATTCAATTACTGATGCATGAATTACAATTTATCCACAAAATTAATATTTCCTTCTTTAATCTTCGTTGCGTCGCGTCGCTAAAAAAATATTGTCTCTTATAAAACCGGGGTAATTTTTACTGCGAAGAAGCTGTGTGCGTGAACCGAATCGATTTGCGGTGGTAATAAATGTAATGTGTGTTGTTTGCATAAATACATATGAAATATGTGAGAATTACTTAGGCGTTATATCGACGCATGCACATCGAAGTACGCAGCTTTTATTTTTATTAAGTTGATTAGCCACAAACCTGTAAACAGACATTCTTTAGTCTAAACATGTGAATAAGAGTAATCGAGACATCGATTCTTAGTTAAATCGATTTCCTACAACAAACATTGTCCCAACAAAAATGGAATACCTCAAATTATAATAAATAATACACCAGTTCTTGATAATATTTGCTCACCTTTATGTTTTAAGTAATTGTAATGAATCGATTATACTATAATGCACAACCGACAATATCGCAAACCTTTCTATCGATTTGACTGCGTTTAAACGCACAGTATCTTTTGTATTAATACAAGCATATATATCGCACCTTGAAAACAAAAGTGGCATTATACTGAAATGAGCAATATTGAGTTACAAAGACATCTAGATTCCTTGAAAGAAAGCGCTTTTATTGCAAAAACGACATTTTATCTTACTTTGAATACTTTTCCCTAGAGGCCGCTAGTGTCAGTTTATACTTTTGGGTAAATGACGAAGTAGTCATTCACAAGGTGACACTATCCATTTAATGACAAGCATTCGGAGTAGATATACGCTGAGGTGAGTAAAAAAATGGCATTTTAAGTATAGTGTCGCTTATTCAATTTTTAATTTTATGTTTGATTTTAAACTTTGTTTCATTATTGCTGTTGTAAGGTTTAATTAAAACCGCCAAAAATTGTGATGTATACATAAAACTTGCATTTCAACGAAAAACGTTATAAAATTATAATGTATCTTAATTGTACTGATTATAACTTAATTGCTTTGCCAAATAAATATTTTTCTGGTTTCTATGACATAATTTTATTTTATCTCTGTTATATTTTTCTAACTCCCATTACTGATCTTAGGGTAATAATGGGTAATTATTCTAAAACGGGTAGATTTACGTAAAACAAAAGTGGCACTACGCGGAACTTTTTTTAAAAACCATGTTTTCTAAATAACTCTATAATTTGCTGGCATGTTTTCAGTACATAACTCAAATAAGATAGTCACACTAACAAATGAAATTAATTGCATTCTTTTTTTCAAGTTATTTGCTAAGATATTGATCAACATACTGCGTCAAAAACTTTAAATTGTCATACTGAAAAATGTTAATTTTTGTATAACGCCGTTTTTGTTTTTAAGGTGCGATATATATTTTGTTGATCCATCATAATATTATCTACAGCACAACTATTTCGTTATCTGTATTTGCTGAGATAGGTAGGTAGAGTTTACTGTTCACAGAGGTTAAGGCAGTGCTATCAGTAAGTTCTTTGCTTAATCGTGATATAAGTAGATTCGACGCGGTATCGTAATACTTTGCTAAATCGTGGTAGCTGGTAACGGTCAAAATATTTATTGGGATTGGCCAATAACGTATTTGTGGAATTATTCTTTTCTTTTGATCATAAATAACATTCGCATAAAAGACATATTATATCACATGAGGTAAAGTCATGTGTTACTAGTCAAGAGAACGCCATTTACATAAAATAGGCTAGCACCAAAATGTATAAGCGTTTTTATAAACTGTAAAAGGATTGGAATAAAATTTATGATTCGAAAGGCACTGGCGCCCTAGATGTGAGGGAAGGAATATGTCGCCTTTATAGCAGGTAAATAAAGTCGAAATTGTCCATACCAAACGCACCAATAAAATCGCATGTCGTAAGAATGTAAGCTACCTTTTTCCTTCTTTCCACGGATATAAAATCTAAATTGACCGTAAGTAATATTTAATATATGAGATTTTTTACGGGCTGCCACAGCCTAGGCCTTGTTAGATATTTTCTGAGAAACAAAACGATCGCGGTGTGACCTTCGCATTCCAATGAGACATCAGACATAGTAACTTGCACAACATGCAGTCTTACTACGGAATACATTTCCAAGGTTGTCTGAAGGCCACAGAATAAGTACTGAGTAAAAAAGGGTGCTTTACGTTCTAGCTAAAGTAGTTTTTTATTGGTTTTATGACGTATGAAAATGATTTTTTGAAATTAGAAACTAATTATTGATTTAAGATTTCAACAGACATGGCATGAGAAACTTGATAGCATAATTTAGGTACTTGTTTATGAAGTACAGATTACTTACCTATAATTACTAATCCCTATGTACGATGAATGTTTCAAATTTTAGCGTAAAGGTGAATTAGTTTACTTCTATTACAGCACAAAATAAATAAACATGGACAATAAGGAAATTGTAAATACGTTCAGTGCATAAGTTATTAACACTGGCAGAAACTGAAGGTCACTGATAACGTGTGATGGAATAGTTATTTTCCAGCAATGTTAGTACAAACATACAAACGGTTTCCTACAAATACAAAAGTACTGAAAACTAGTACATTAGTATACTTCTATCAGATCATCTCAAAGATTCGATACACAATAAATAAGAATTATGTTTAAAAGGGATAGAGTGAATTAATGAGCTATGGATAATTCCATTCGTGTCATCTCTCACAAAAACTACAAATACAATAATATGTTTGACGATTGAATATAAACAGAGGCAAACTGGGGGTAGACACAACATAATATTATAGCCAGAAGAATGGTCTGCTAGTTGACGAATATTTGTTAATAATCAAAAAACATCAAACCCTTTAGGAACATGATATAAACAGGAAATGTTATTGAGTCCCATTACCTGGCCATTAAAATTTGATATCATTGTTTCAGTCAATATTATTGTCAATTATCTCTGATGTGACACATCATGTTACCACCCGGCATGGTAAATACATTTATGATCTTCTCAAGGACGTTATCAGAAGGTCAAATATAGGAAAACTAACAACCCATATAATGTAATACGGATTACCTACTAATAAAAGCAATGGGCAGTTAATCGCATGATCAAAGAGTGCGATGATATAAAATTTAATTAGCACATGTATTAATTAGAATATGAAGTATTTGTAAGGTAATGATTAATTCTTATTTCTCTGTTTGTTGCTAGTCTTCTTTGTAGTCAGAAGAGATACTTTACAGAGAAAGTAATATAATTTTATTATCCATAATTATGATAATATAGCCATAGATGGCGTTACTGTGTGCATACCTATTCAATATAATGTAAAATTTTGTGAAAATGTTTATTAGAAGATATCGCTCAAACTTAGAAGGGCTAAAGAATTTTTAAGAATGTTTGGACATAAATAACCCAAACATTATTTATTATCACAGAGAAGTGCCCAGATGCACGATTATCCCAGGAAAAAGAGTTTCATATAAACAATATAGTCTTAAAAACACGCATGTTTCAAAACCTATTGAAAAGTAACAGATGTTTAATAGTTGTCTTCCAAAATACAATATGTACTTGGAAATTTAATAAACATCGATTTGTTAATTACATCTTCCTCCATTATGTTAGCGTGACAGTTATCTAAAGGTCAAAATATTGTGAATTTGCGATTACTCATTATCATAAACATAACTCATAATGTTATGTGACATTTACTAAAATAAATACGATTCGATATGTTATAAAACGGGTTTTTGCGGTCTCTGGACTGGTGATATTGATACGCGATATTGAGATAGTTCAAATAACTACTGTTTCTAACGGCGACAATTAATTCATTTCTGATGTAACACATTAGACAATTTAAATAAAATCAATATTTGTGGTATTTTAGCTGTTAACACGTTTTTGAGAGGAGTACGTCATTTCCTTGGTAGTAAACGCCAGAATAGAAGCAAAATCACCTAGAATTTTTAAATACATAACACTGCTTGGCACTTCATCGCTTTTAATGATATTCGATGTTAAATATAACGCATAATAATTATGACTTCAATGTTCTTTTTTTCAAACGGTTACCAACAATGCTGGCACACTGCAGAGCGGTGGCAGAAAAATCACGATACTATCCAAGCAAACTTTCTGGTGCTAGGACTCTCATACATAAGAGTCCATCTGGTAGGGTACCACCACAATGTCTATTTCTACCGCCAAGCAGCAGTGTGCATGCACTGTTGTGTTTCGGTTTGAAGGGCATTGTAGCCAGTGTAAGTACAGGACATAATGAGACTTAACATCTTATGTCTTAGGATGACGAGCGCAGTTGAATGTCACACAGTAGGTACTTTGTAACTCAAGGTGCTGGATGGTGTTTCTACTGTTTATGGGTGGTCGTATCGCTTACCAACAGGCGAATGGCGTGCTCGTCCCGTCATTCGATGCAAAAAAAAAACTCTCTAACCAGTGTATTCCACCTGGTATTTTCTATGACAAGATAGTACGCTTGTGAAATAATTAACAGGTGTCCCTAATTTACACATGTTCTATTTACCCAGAATGTGTACACAAAAGGACGCACTGTAACTGAACGTACGTAACGAAATGCGGTCATATCACACGCATATTAATATTGTTTGCATTCATTCATCGCTGCCCATGTTGCTGTCATATCAAATGACGTGTGGAAAGTTATTATGATATGCTTTAGATGTGGCAGGTACGCGATAAGGACCTAAATAAGTCCAAGTACATTTTTGTGGAACTTTCTAATGTGGTTCAAAATAACATGAATTAGGTATAAGATAGCATATTGAGACGTGTGGTCCAATGTGCAAATCGTCTTCAGTACTTTAGCTTAGCATTTACGTTTTTAATTCCATAACATAATGGTTAAAATTGAATGATCTGTGGTTGATTTAGTTTCGCGGATGCAAAATTTAGTTCTATTCTAGTTATTAACGTCTATACCACGTCATTGTGTTCAGTTCAACCCTCTCAGTTGTAGAGGAGGCCCGTGCTCAGCAGTGGACAGTATAATACAGGGCTGGTAGTAGTATTCAATGTGTTTACTAATTTTGGAATTCGTTCGTTAGTGATTTAATTTTACTGAATTAATCATCATCATCATCATCAGCCACACGACGTCCGCTAATAAACATAGGCCTCCCCTAAAGATTTCGAGACGAACCTGAATTAACTATTATTAAAAGGTATTTAGCTGGTCTGATTTTATCCTCATTATTGAATCCGCGCTTACCTATAATATGAAATCATTGTTATTGAATGGGTGACAAATGTTCTGAAAATCATCCTGCCTATTCAGTTACTCAATAGTTTTATCAATTTACGCTGTATACGGTAAAATGTATTTGTTATTGAAACCTCGTGGTTCATTACTAATTAACACGACAGCCTATTGTAACACATTCATCAATTTCTATGGAAAATACTTTATTATTCAGATGAGTATATTCTCTGACATTATTATTTATGACATCAGCGTAACTGGAAAACGAATATAAATAATGACTTAAATTTTAGTATCTTATGACAACTACATTAACACGAAGAATTACAATGATTCATTCTGAAATACATTAAAATATATAAAATGGGTCTTTTTGAAACAAGTCTACAATTTCAGGAATAAACAATAATTTAAATTATCCCGAAAATTATTCATTTCATTAGTAATCAATTAGTCAGCTATGACTGTATATTCTAATAAGCTTAATCAATACAAGAAGAATGGACGCAAATTGTTTTGTAACTATCCGACTACCAAAATGCACATGACGTCATTACAAAAAGATTCAGTGAGTCAACCGTCTTGCCAGACATGTCAAAAGAATGCTTTGCACAACCGGATTTTATGTTATTTCAAATATACAGTTTTGTCTCCAAATAACTTATTCCCAATTAAGCTGGTTCGAATTTTTTTTTTATATTTTAATCCTGAATTATTTTTTCCGTCTGGAAACACATAATGTACATACATTCTCCCATCCTATGGAGATCAAATGAAATTGCCACATTATATGCGCTTAAATAATTAAATGTTCATAGCGATAAACTGATAAAGAATACCTATTTGTTTTTGAACTGCACTGTATTTCTACGATCAGTATCTAAAGAAAAGTTTTCCCTTTTTAAGTAGGTAAGATCTGTATGAAAGACAAATTTGCAATATATTTTGTTGATGATTTTGTAATATCTTCGCTTTAAATTGTTAAACACGTTTTCACCAAATATAATGGTAAACAATAAAAACAAAGTTACATGATTCAGTTAGTCGTTGTACATTTAAGAAACAAATAGTATAAAACTTGTTTCGTTACTATCTTAGCCGAGTTAAAGGTCGAGTAATAATTTTGTTAATACTTTAACATTTACGCTTCATTAACAAAAAAAAGCGGTTCATGTTATCTGCTTTGCAGACACAAAACGCTTTTACAGTTGCGTAAGGCGTTTTGTTCTCGTATGTTCTGTATGAGTTATGTATCTTAACAAAGGTCGTTATTTGTCGTTTGTTGGAAATACTTACATCTATAGATTCTTTATTACTTATGACGATAAGGGGCAATATGTCCTGTAGTTTTATGTGTAGAAAACCAAACTAGAAATGAAGTTGTTTCAATAATAAGGAACCATATTTCAAAAGTGACATCATATTACGAAAATAATGATTTTAGTTTACACACAAAACAGCTTACTGTTAAAATGGTCAAAGGTCACCCTTATATCGCTCGTCCTTGCCTACGTCCTCTGTTATATCAAACCAAACGTCCAAATGTGGTTCACATGCTTCAATCGTATCATTAAAGGATACAATGGATTGAAAGACCTTTTCCAAGAATAAAATACCCACTATTTGTTATTCCAGAAATAACGAATGATAATATTAATTCAAATTATCTAGCAGAGTGCAAAGTTTCATCCAAAATTCAACAGTTTCGACATTACATCTAACAACTTCACAAATTTTCACATTTACAAGATACCTTTAAACTAGAAATATCTGGATATCCACATTTCCAATTACTTCAACTATTTAAATATATGAATAAACAAACCACGAAGAGAACTTTTACTCGCCACCTTTCACAAGCCATCTCAGTATTATCTAGAAACTAAACGCATGCCTCATAATTATTCCGAAGCGTTATCTAATTTGTGTTTGTAGACAGAGGAAGTGACTTGTGTCGTCCTTTTTGGTTCGGTTCGTTACACCTGTCACTATAAAATTGGTAAGGAAGTACGATAAGGGACTGGTTTTTGGGTTGGAATATATTAGGGAAAGTTGTTTGTAATTACCGTTGAGTGAACTAAATGATGTGTTAGGGTTTTTAAAACTTCTTATAGTAAGATTTTTAAGACTCATTTGCTGAATCATGCGTATTTAGAAATCAACTGAGTAAAATAGTTTGTTGTCTCGATTCAAAATATTAGAAAACTGTACCATTCAAATTAGTGTTCAAAAACAACTTTTTATCATCATGATCTCCATAACTTTCGAAATCTTCTGTCCAAAATAATAAGTTTTCTTTACCACTTCTAATTCAGTTATATGTTTATGTTATCTATGAGTAAACTAATGGAAATACTAAGCAGTCATCACTATTAAAATAAAAGTAAATGGCTAATGATTAACATTCATAACGCTTTCAGAATATGTTTGCATGCAAATAAGATGAAATCCGTATATGGTCTATATTAAAATAAACTGCATGATTGTTCGCGCATGCGTTAACATAATGAAGTGTAGAAGGAATGAAGGTTCTCGATTGTTCTATAAGTTTCTATAATATTCTTAGATGAAGTTGTTTCTATGGCTAAAGTTATATCTGATGGGTAACCAAACGTGCCTGGAGATCTAAAGCCAGTGAAATAATGTATGCCTTGAATACATGAACCCATTCTTTCGTTCGTGCTTCGTGGATAGGGTTTGTAAGTCTAGAAGATTCGATTGATAATAAAGTACCAAGACTTTGCTCTCAAATTTTTTTAAATGTTTTTTTTATTTATCAATTTATTCAGATCAAGATAAGATGTACAAGTTAACATTTAAGTTAATAGGCTTATGTTATCAGGATAAGAAATCTTTGGCACGAACAATAAAATATTTAACTTATTTTTAAATACAGATGATGCTACAACAAAAAAATAAATAAATGAAATGCTACTTAAGTAAATTTGTGCAAATTCCACCAAAATTAAATTTGAATATACATTGTTACTAGTTAGTGTTATCATCCTATTAAAATAGAAGGTCAGTGAGTAAATTAGTAACTGATAAGGGGTGTTATCACTCTCGTTAGTTTTGCAACAGTAGACACGAATGCACAATAATTAATTTGATGATATATTTGCATTTTTTTTCCTGTTTTAATGAGGTCAGTTTTTAATTTAAAATTACTTTTTTTTCCATGGGCACTGTCGAAATGAATGTGCTCGGTTACGGCATTTTGAGTATGTTAATAATGATCATTATTTTACGATAACAATTTGAGGGAAAGTAGATACTTTGGAACTTACAATACACAATGATTTTGTCAGTTTATAAATATTACCATTCATAATAGTTTATTAATGGAGTCATTAACGTATTAATTATACTCAAATAATAGTAAAATGAGGTTGTTTTTTTAGTATATGCTTTATGTATTCATACGGTTTATTATTTTCAACTAATATTCCTATTTATGTCAGTAGTATGGAATTCTATTAACCGATATAAATTTAAAATATTGTTCTCAAAATTCGTTATTGAAAACAAAACATTGTGACAGGGGCCAATATTTCTAGACAGTTGTGAAACACATAAAACCATATGTCACTCCCAAGTTTCGTCTATCAATAGGCCATTAATGATATAAAGCGTTCCTTCACTGCTAATCTCGGCTCCATGCGTACAAAAACGGATGATACCATAAATAACTATGATCCAATGTCAACGGTTCAAACGGTTACGTCATTCTGATAACAAAGTGGATATTGAAAGCTAAGGAAGTCTATACTCTTGACTACAGTGGTTGCATTGGTTTTCAATTCTCGATATGGCTATTGGCTAGTAATACAGCTCTAGGATTTTTGGATTTGATCAAAAATAGTTGACAGGATTTTCTTATTGCCTCAAGGCGTTCCTTGACGATGCACTCTTAACCTTCAGTAAAGATGTCACTAACAAGTATTGTGAACTGTAACATACATACGCGTTGTCTTTACTAAATACATCTTTCATCGCATCGTGACTCGTGGTGCCATTACGAGAAATATAGTGATGAAAATAATCATGCCTTAACATTTCTGTTCATATAACGTGTAATCTGATTTTTACAAGACCTACGCGGAATATTCTTATGATATATTGCCTGTGTTCAGTATTACGCCTATGAAACTTGATATTCTCTATTGAGGTTGCAAATAAAAATACTTCAGTAATACTAAGGCATAACAAATAAATACTTATAAATCGCTTCGCTAGATAACTAATGCCACAAACCCACAGTATATAGTTTTATCTAACAATATACAGATTAACAACCCAATTGGATAACGTTTTTCAAATGTTCATTGCACAGTTAGCTTCTATAATTAAAATAAAGTCAATTTAAAGGACTTCTAAATTACAACTTATATCATACGCCTCCATACAAATTTAAGTCACAATTTTCGACATTCGCAAATTCATCAAAAAGCGGAACGATGTCATGGCAACATTAAACTTGTATTGGAGTAAATCGTATGAGAAACGTGCAACCTTGTCGGCCGCTCGTCTACAATGACTGAGTGACTTGTAAGGAAATCAGGAATGGGGTCGCTACGAGGCCGGCCGCCTCGCCCCCCTTACTGCAAACGCAACGAGTGCATCGATTAGCAAAAATAGGGATAATTTTAAGGCTGCACAGCGGGTTATGATTGGTAATGGAATGAAGAAGTTTTATGTGAGAATCTAATTTTATATCTTACGAATATTATAAATGCAAAAGTTTGTGAAAATATTTGGATGTTTGTTAGAAGCAAACGCAGAACTCCTGCACAGGTTTGGATGAAATTTGGCACCCGTGTACACCGTGTCCCGGATTAACACATATGCCACTTTTTATCCCGGTAACGTGCTCCCATGAGAAATGATGGCATGTTTTAGTCAGTTTTTTAAATAGGTGGCACTGGCATAGAAGTGTTTTAGGGACTTTTGTAGCGGGGAATATTTTTCATGCAGGCGAAGCCAAAGGAACACTTACCTATTTGTAGCATAATTATGATAGTTTTTGCTTATAGTCGTAATCCCGCCTGGTGAGAACCATTGGGCACTTTTCAGAGATCAAAATACATTTTAATCCACTACATGGATTGCTTCTAAGTTAGTTCTAAGTTGATTTCTAAGTTAGTTCTACTAATTGTCAAAACATCTTCACAACTCACATCTATTATATTAGTAGGAATTGGATCAACCGTCAATTGTTTGTATTAATGAGTCATTAGCAATGAGACAATTATATTAAAATAATAAGGACGTAGAATTTTTCACAAATATTACCCATTTATATTACGTTCCTTGGTTCATATTATTATACGCATAGTTCAAGATCGGACATTTACTTCTTTCAGTACATGCGGCTGAAATTGATTTCTAACGAAAAGTTTAAATATATCGTGATGTATGCAATGTATAGAGTATGTAAACATATAGAGCACGTAACTGCTTATATGTTGACGCAGTTCGTTACATGTTAATTTGCTGTAAGTCAGCTACACCTTTTATACACATAGATGCTCTATAGTATATTTAAAAAGACCTGCGCATTATATATTCTGCAAATTTCTTTTGTATATTTAATTCGTCAATATTATAGCACTTTGACATCGTTTTTATAACTCAAACAAGAATAGGTGTTTGCACTTTTGCTCAGTCATAATTCATTGGAAGCATTGAAGGCGTCTTTATGTTCAGACTATTCACTATAATAAAGAGCTGTGTTTTCTGTACAATATATTATGCTAACGAAAAATGATACAGTCGAATCATAGGCATGACTTGGCTAAAATAGGCGCTGAATTTATTGAAAGATGTTCAAGTAGCCTATGAAGCCCCGCGACGGACACCGGTGTCCATATATATATAGGGTTTTTCCATACATCTATTTATATAAGCGGGGCTTGACGGGTTTGAAACAATATTAAAACAGATTTAGATGCTTTAAATTCTGTCGCCCGCCAATTGACAACTGTTGTTAATTTATAATATAAAGCAAAACTTTATTCCTTTAGCATTTCAAATAAAGCTAGAAAATGTTGAATATATAAATAATATGGTCTAAAATAAAACGGGTTAAAGGATAGAGGTTAAAGCTTAATTAAATACGCTTGAACTAGTTTTTCGGTTCAATGATTTAGGGTTAAAAATATAAGGGTCACTTTAAACCCATATAATTAATTTGTTTCGCACTCGTGTGTTTAAACTGAAAGGGACTTTATTGAGGTTTTTTTATTCAGTAAATCAGTTATTGAAACAGATATTTTTGTCCCATTTCATCAATAAATATATTGTTATAACTAGCCCATTTAAGTTTTAAAACATATAAATAAACTGATTATAAGCAGACGGCCATTTTGTCCAAGACTAGCTAGTAATCCAATCAATGCTAGGTTGTTATGAAACAATAGAACAATAATAAAACATTTGGGTATGGTATTAAATTACACGCCGGACCACACAGACAATGATGTGTTTTATTCTAGTCTTATTTATAATGTAGATATCTCATTATAACTGGCTTGGCAACAGATAAAAACGAATTATGGAAGTAAATATTACATCTTTATCCTTCTTTATCTATACATATAAAATGCTTTGTCCTAAATTACTGACTGACGCACAGCCTAAACCGCTGATCGTAGTCCTGAAACTTAGAGGGTGTGTTCTTTGTATGACGTAGGCATTCGATAAGTAAGAATATTCCGAAATTCTACCCCTAAGATGATGAAAGAGGGGGGCAAACTTTGTATGGGACAACGTGATTTCTTGATCCAATAGTAGATTGGATCAAGAAATCACGCATAAACCTTTTTTAACAGAATTGATGGAAGACGTGTTTCGTATTTTATTTAAATTTATACCCTAACGGAGTTAAATCTATATATGTATATATAAAATAAAAAAGCGAAAGGTCACTCACTCTAGAGGTGATCATTAAACGTTATAACTGTTAATTTAACTAATTATAAAAAAATAGCTGTTAATTCTATTAACTACTATTGCAATATTCATTAAACGTTTAAACTAATGAACGGACTGCGGAGGCAGTTAATGCCATCTGTTAATTTATCATTCAACTAAACTTGATAACTGTTAATCATAGAAAAATGCTAATAACGCCTCTATACGTTATTTATTAAATGAAATTTAATACTACTAATAAGCACAAAAATGATATTTTTTCTTTAGCTAAGACATTAATTATGCCTTGTCGTGATTTGTGAACAATAAAATCGCCACTTGCAATGATTGCGAAAATAATTTTATTTAGGTAACGTCAGAATTGATAAAAGTGGCCGCCATTTTGAATTTCTTTGTTTTAAGATCAATTGACCTCAAAATCGGTATGTGGGTATAACTTTAATTACCAAAGACTGATCCAATGTCAGAATTGAAAAAAGTGGCCGCCATTTTGAATTTCTTTGTTTTAAGGCCAATTGACCTCAAAATCGGTATCTGGATATAACTTTAGTTACCAAAGACTGATCCAATGTCGGAATCGAAAAAAGTGGCCGCCATTTTGAATTTCTTTGTTTTAAGGCCAATTGACCTCGAAATCGGTATCTGGATATAACTTTAATTACCAAAGACTGATCGAATGTCGGAATCGAAAACAGTGGCCGCCATTTTGAATTTCTATGTTTTAAGGCCAATTGACCTCAAAATCGGTATCTGTGTTTAACTCTAGTTACCAAAGAGTGATCCAATGTCGGAATTGAAAAAGTGGCCGCCATTTTGAATTTCTTTGTTTTAAGTCCAATCGATTCAAAATTGATATCTGGGCAGGCGTTTAGGTACAAAAGACGGATCCAATGTTAGAATTGAAAAAAGCGGCCGCCATTTTGAATTTTTTTGTTTTAAGGCCTGTCGACCTCAAAATCGATATCTGGGCAGGCCTGTAGGTACAAAAGACGGATCCAATGTTAGAATTGAAAAAAGTGGCCGCCATTTTGAATTTCTTTGTTTTAAGGCCAATCCACCTCAAAATCGACATTTGGTCATGGCTTTAGGTACAAAAGACGGATCCAATGTTAGAATTGAAAAAAGTGGCCGCCATCTTGAATTTCTTTGTTTTAAGACCAATCCACCTCAAAATCGATATCTGGGCAGGCCTGTAGGTACAAAAGACGGATCCAATGTTAAAATTGAAAAAGTGGCCACCATTTTGAATTTCTTTGTTTTAAGTCCAATCGACTTCAAAATTGATATCTGGGCAGGCGTTTAGGTACAAAAGACGGATCCAATGTTAGAATTGAAAAAAGTGGCCGCCATTTTGAATTTTTTTGTTTTAAGGCCTGTCGACCTCAAAATCGATATCTGGGCAGGCCTGTAGGTACAAAAGAGGGATCCAATGTTAGAATTGAAAAAAGTGGCCGCCATTTTAATTTTTTTTGTTTTAAGGCCAATCTACCTCAAAATCGATATTTGGTCATGGCTTTAGGTACAAAAGACGGATCCAATGTTAGAATTGAAAAAAGTGGCCGCCATTTTGAATTTTTTTGTTTTAAGGCCTGTCGACCTCAAAATCGATATCTGGGCAGGCCTGTAGGTACAAAAGACGGATCCAATGTTAGAATTGAAAAAAGTGGCCGCCATTTTGAATTTCTTTGTTTTAAGGCCAATCCACCTCAAAATCGATATCTGGGCAGGCCTGTAGGTAAAAAAGACGGATCCAATGTTAGAATTGAAAAAAGTGGCCGCCATTTTGAATTTTTTTGTTTTAAGGCCAATCGATCTCAAAATCGATATCTGGGCTGGCCTGTAGGTACAAAAGACGGATCCAATGTTAGAATTGAAAAAAGTGGCCGTCATTTTGAATTTTTTTGTTTTACGGCCAATCGACCTCAAAATCGATATCTGAGCATGGCTTTAGGTACAAAAGACGGATACAATGTTAGAATTGAAAAAAGTGGCCGCCATTTTGAATTCCTTTGTTTTAAGGCCAATTGACCTCAAAATCGATACTGGGCATGACATTGATAGTAAAAGTCATATTTAATGTTAGACTTAAGAAAAGTGGTCGCCATTTTGAACTTCTTTGTTTTAAGAATGATTGGATTTAAGATAGATGTTTGGGCTTGTCTTTAGACAAATAGAATAAATCGAGGTTAGAATTTCAAGAACTGCATTCCATGTTAAATGTTCTTGTTTTAAGGGCTATTGGTTTTAAAATCAAACTCCGCTGGACATGGCCACAAACTTTAGTAGGTTATAGAACTTTATATAATATGGCCACCATCAATGCTTATTCAATTCCCTTCAATAACGATATCGCATGTTTGTTATGTCGCAAAATAAAGAATTGATAAACGAAGAAGTGGCCCGTGGCAGCAAACAGCAAATAAATTAAGTTCTTCTGTGAAAGCATCAAAATCGGTTAAAAATCAGGGAGTCGCTAACAATTCAACTATTGCTATAAGAATAATTAGCCGCGTAGTAGAAATTATCTTACTATATTTTTCTTCCCCCACATCGTTATGCCCTGTTGGTTGACCATTCAATTAATGTATCTTTTTTTTATTTACCCCCCTTCACCAGACTTAAAAGGCTACTCACGTTGATTACCTTATTAATTTTTTAAAGTATTTAATTTTGATGTGACTTCGTATTTAAATTGTTAAATTAGTAAAATTACAACCTCGATTTATTCTATTTGGCTAAAGACAAGCCCAAATATCTATCTTAAATCCAATCAGTCTTAAAACAAAGAAGTTCAAAATGGTGACCACTTTTCTTGAGTCTACCATTAGATCTGTTTTTTTACTAACGATGGCATGCCTAAGTATCCATTTTGACGTCAATTGTTCTTAAAACAAATAAATTCGAAATGGTGGCCTTTTTTTTCAATTCTAACATTGGATCCGTCTTTTGTACCTAAAGCCATGACCAAATATCGATTTTGAGGTCGATTGGCCTTAAAACAAAAAAATTCAAAATGGCGGCCACTTTTTTCAATTCTAACATTGGATCCGTCTTTTGTACCTAAACGCCTGCCCAGATATCAATTTTGAAGTCGATTGGACTTAAAACAAAGAAATTCAAAATGGTGGCCACTTTTTCAATTTTTACATTGGATCCGTCATTTGTACCTACAGGCCTGCCCAGATATCGATTTTGAGGTCGATAGGCCTTAAAACAAAGAAATTCAAAATGGCGGCCACTTTTTTCAATTCCGACATTGGATCAGTTTTTAGTAATTAAAGTTATACCCAGATACCGATTTTGAAGTCAATTGGCCTTAAAACATAGAAATTCAAAATGGCGGCCGTGTATACCAATTCTAACATTGGTTCTGAATACTATAGTGCTAATGTCCATAATAAATAAATAAATGAGTAATATAAAGATACATACTAACATAATTTTAAGGTGTAAAAAATTGAACAGTCATTACACCTCAAAGCAGATTTTTTCAATTGTATGAATGGCACGCAAACGTCATTTACACAAATGTTCATGAATACGTAATAATTAGAAAATGTTTATTTCGATGTGACTGTTATTGTGAAAAAAAATTAACCTGTTGGTTATTGGTTCAATGTTAAAAAAATTTACATAATTAAAATAAACGACGCAAGACACGTGTTGAACATATTATCGCTAATGCTTTTCACGTAACTCCTTACTTCTTGACCGTTACAACTTAACTATTAATTTAACACGTTATTTTTTTTTATGTTTAACTATTAACCATTAATAATTTTTAACCATTAATCACATCACTAACTCACTCACTCATCACGAAACCTCAGAAACTACAAGTGCTAAGAGTCTAAATGATGCATCCAATACATTCATCATAATGATTCTTACACAGTTGACTAGATCTTTAGTATGCAATATTACACCCACCAGTATTAGCATTTGCATTCACATATTGAAATCACAAGATGGAACACGTCATTTCATCTTAGAAAATGTCTAACAGTGAATCTTCATTGAAGATATGATGTTAGTTACTATAACTAATACTATAACTCCCATTTATGTGGTCTCCTGGTTTCTAGAAACCTCAACTGTTTTTAAAAGGCTGATCGTGACTAAATTCAGGCTATAAAGATTTGCGTCAGCTTCGTCTATTAAAATTGCATTCTGTTGGGTCTTGATAAATTCTTCACGATCGATACGGCACGTAGGCTAGCGATAAATATCTAATCGTTTGTTATATTGTTATTATAACGGAGTTCACATTGCCATTGTTTTCATGCTTAGAGCAGTCATTTAGAATTTCATTCCTTGTTTGACCTAGTTTTGCTTCCATATTACATAACCCTCAACTTTCGAGAAATATTGGTGCGTAAGTCATGTCTCTATCTATTCTTTTGGGGATAAAGGATTGAACTTCTGTAAATTTACCTATTATAAACTTTCCTGTAATTTAATGTAAATTGATTCTAAATCAAATTCATTACGTGTTTACTTACAAAATCAACAAAAAAGATGACGTTTCGGATGAATACCTTATTACACAACAGATTAAATGTCAAAGTGAAATTCACATGTCAATCTCGAAACATATGGCTTTTGAAAGTGGTCCGTGTTTAAGCCATATAAAATCGCGTAAAGGCCGGGCCATATAAGGCGCGGTTACTGCGAGCTGAGTCATAGTCTTATAGTGAATTATTCTGTAACATGTGTTGGCTGAGTTATATTTGTACTATACATTTATATATAAATAGGTGTGGCATCATTAATTTTGTCGAATGTAATTACGCAGAGTTATTAACGCGCCAAAATGGTTACAATGAACCTGATCAAACGTAGAGCAAAATAGTCGCGACTGGTGCAATCGCAATGTTGGGTACAATTTATCACAGCAATTAGGATTTGTATATTTCTAATTTCCATAAAATTTAAGTACTGATTCGTTGTTATAGACTGTTATCGTTTCATATATTATCCTTTCATTATTTACGAATACTTAAAAGAAAGTAGACTCCACCAAACTTTTATAACTGACGAACTGTACGCTTAACATTTCTCCCAAACGAGGTAAAATAACTCTTAATCAAACCGGTTGTAAAGAATCGACTGCGTCTCCTTGACCTACTTTGAAGATCTCTCAAGGAAGTTTAACATGACAATTTAGTTTTTCGTGGATATACGTGTTTTAATGGGCGCATTTAAATCAAACTTTAATTAAATGTAAAGCACAACAATTGAAAACATGTACCTACAGGAAAATATTTGTTTGAAATCATAGCTTGAAATAAAGGTGCTGTCCGGTTTATTACCGTAGTTGAATATCGCTGGGCTGAGAATTTCAATTTACATTACAGTATGCAGTGGCATTCAGTAACACCTAAATATTCATAGGTCTACATGTGCCTCGCTTTTCGTCGTAGTAGGTTAAAATGATGCACGAATAATATTGATTATGGTTATTTAAATTTGTAATATATTTTTGTTCTTGTTAACGTAGAAAGCCTCTTTATATTCACAGTCTACACACCTGCTTAACCTGATATCCGATGTTTCTTGGAGCGTATCGCATGTCGTATTAAAGCGGAAAGAGTAAAGACCTTTTTAAAGTTTCAAGCAGAGTTCATATTACCAAATAATTTATATACCTCATTAAAGTTTACCGGTGATTTACATATTTCATAACATTAATGTAATGATTACTACAGGAATAACTAGTTTTATAATATACTAGCTTTTGCCCGCGGCTCCACCCGCGTTAAAATGTTTTCCGGGATAAAAGTACCGCCTTATATTGTCCTGGGATAAAAAGTAGCCTATGTGTTAATCCAGAACATGATCTACCCGCGTGCTAAATTTAATCGAAATCCGTTCAGTAGTTTATACGTGAAAAGTATTCTTAAAAACTTTCGCCTTTGTAATATTAGCAGGATAGGATATAAATAATACCTTTGATTTTCAAATATGTATTAATCTTCGATTCACTAACTACACCAAATGAGGAGTCTGCGAATTACGACGTCAACTCTTTCAACTCTGTAAGATCCGTGATGAAAATTTCTATATGATGCATATAAAAAGTAAATGACTTTTAGTTTTTTGTTCGCATATTCTTGGTATGTATGCAAAATATTCACATAGTTAGCACTTTGCAGCCAGTAGGCTTGGTCGCCAGAGCGTAAGCGACTTAGGGCAACGACCGTTTGGGTATGGCAAATTTCAAAGTAATCACTTTGCTTGTATGCAGTATGAGATTTTATAAATAGTACGCAATACCATTTGAGTCTGCGTAAAGTCGTTTTATAAGTCTTGGCGTGTTTACAAAGTCTAGACATACTAACGGGCATCAGAAAAAAAATATGAAGGCAATACTCACACAAGAAATATTTTTACGGTCTTAGTAATTGTAACTTTAAAATAAACTTGACCAAAATGCCAACCATGAATTCAACTCATTGCTTAATACTTACCGCAAAAAATCAATCAAAATTTTATTTTTCAGGTGGTACGGCGTGGATTTGTAGATATGACAATAAAAATTGCATCTAAGTGATAAATGTTGGCTATATCCTACATAATGAAATTGTTCAAATAAGGAGAGCAAGAACAAACGCCTGATATAGAGTCTGGATAAGCAAGGATTCCAAATCGGTCGATACCCAGGCGGGCCAGGCTACCCTAAGCAATTAATTATACAAGCTCCCACCAGTACCATTGTTTAACAGGCGTTGCTCCCAGTTTCGTATGCGTAAAAGAACTGGGAGAAAACTGTCGTTGGATACTTTTCCGTGGTAAAACCTATATTAATAATCCGGGACATTCAATCTGCTTCATTCAAATCCGTTCAGCGATTTATGCGTTTACTTCTTACAAACATTCAAACTTCTAAACATCTTCACTTATTGCATTGGCAATAATTATTATATTAAGATTCTCCCGTCCTACATCTCATCTAAAAATAAACGCTTGTATGCTTTCTTAATTGTTTCGTACTTGTTTATTGGTATGACAATGAAAAATGGTACGAAACATGAGATTTCATTTTGCTTTTAATTAGTGGACATGGAACACAAAGTTGGAGTTTATGTATTTATAACTTACGTATTGAATAAATAAAATGAAATACCGTTATCCATTAATCTTGAGGAGGTAGTCACGAGACGCTACGCGACAGTGCTACAGGGCGCATGATGCCACTTGAAAATTGATTTGAGCTGTATTACTGGACACTTTGACATTAAAGGCTAATTTTACCACTGGCTGATAATCGCTATGTGTCACATAAATGTTCAAATCAACCAAACACAAATGTCACACGCTAATCTCTCCTAGATTAGAATGTGATTTTTGTTACGGTGAAATCGACTCTAGTGATGCAAAAATGTTTATAGATCAGTATTCGCACTGATAACTACAAAAATACTAATAAATTGAGACAGGGAGAGGGATATTATGGTGTGTCATTGAAAATCTACATAAGATTTTTACTGACAATTACCTACACATTCATGATACAACGACGTATATGTATAGCAAGAAAGACTAAGGTTACCAATATGGAAACGGGGAAACCCAGTCTTTCAATCTGTCATAAGACAAATCATTGGTCCACCCATCATATGATAAATTAATTTAAACGAAGTATCCAGTCGGCTATCATCTCTAAAATCATCCCTATTATAGTTTATAACTTCAAGCCTTACAACGCCATGTCATTAATCTATAGTAATTTAAATACATTTAAAATATTATGCAAGATTCCTCCCATATAGACAAAACGACTGGATAAAATTATATTAATCCCTACAACATAAAATAATTTATGAAAATTATAGGTACGCCAGCTGTTTCAAAATTTACATTAGCAACGCTGCAGGCAAGTCAAAAATTACGACGGACTGCCAAAACAGGATCCCAGCAAGGAACCCGACCTGTTTAATTATATAACCTAACTGGAATAGTTGGCGAATGGAAAGAAGTAGAAAATGAGATGGCATTGGAGTCTGTATTCATAAATGAAATAATTACTTAGAAATATTATTAAAATGTACAGAACAGTTTCCATTTGCATAATTTGTGTGCAGTTGTGAAGGATTCCAAATAAATTTGAACTTTTACCTTCCTTATGCCAGAGCCAATTTTAGTAATCGACCCATCCAAACGTAGTCTTTTTATCCTTAAATCCTGAAGTTTATACTAAGAGCGCACGTTGTCTAAATTGCGTCCTAGAATCTTCAACGGTCCGTGAAGAAATTTGCATTTTCTGATGACATTATTTTAAGATGCCAAAATTAGATAATGTAATAAATATTATGTAAAACTATTCATTAATTAAACTGGAAAGACGTCGAATATAAACATGCAAATACAATTAATGTTACTATTACTATAATCCATGAACGTGGAATTAGTTATCTATACCTACGATCTACGCATAAAGTTCCATTCTGATAAATGAAAATGAGACGTGCTAATTCCGCAACCTGATTATTTTCGTAATATACTTTTATTACCCCAACTATCCTTTACTTAACTTAATTTACCCCTTATTCAACCGCGCCCATGGGATCGTCCCTAAACAACCTTCCTCATTTAGGGAACGTCCCCAATGACACGAAGTTATTTTTACTGTTGACTTGATTACGTCAGGTTGTTTGTCACAGATACAGTAATACCTACAGTTAGAAACGTATATTAGGTACTAAAGCTAGAGTAGTAAACTAGATTATACATATAGACAATTAGTAAACTGAAGTATACATTCCATTGTTCATTATGTGTTATCTTCATAACAAGGATTAACAGTTTGTGCTACTAGCGCTCATAAGGTTTCAAGTGCGTTACCTTGGTAATGAAATTTTCAATGTTTGGCAAGGTCGTCATCTAGTTGTTTGGCGTAGTCATGCATAATAGAGGAACTACCCTCCCTGTTGTAAAAGCGACTAGAAGGGTGGTTATTGAGGCTGGGAAAAGAGATGCGGGTGGATTCTGAATACCGACTAAAAGAAATATTGTTGACAAAAATGAAGGGTTAAACGAAACAAAACGTGTAAAAATCTTAATTAATAGCTGTGGAATTTAATTTTCTTAATTAAAGTGCTTTCCTATTATATTTTGTGTATGTTCGTACAGTCACGGAAAAATATTAATCAAGTCAGAAAATGCGATAGATGAGTCCCGTGGGGTTTGTAACTAAAAGGAATGTATTGTTTTACAATCTTCAATATCCTTCGTTAAAAAGGTTAGGCACAATTGAAATTTAAAAAATCTGAAATGGTTAATAGGTAGGTATAAGTGGACGATAGCCTAGTTGGGAATGGAACGGTCTGCCGAGACAATGTCCGGAGGTTCAAACCCAAGACACACACCTCTGACTTTTCGAAGTTATGTGTGTATTGTTTATCAATTATCGTTCACTTTACCGGTGAAGGAAAACATCGTGAGGAAACCTACATGCCTGAGAATTCTGCATAAGAATTTCGAGGGTATGTGAAGTCTGCCAATCCGCACTAGGCCAGCGAGGTAGACTAAGGCCTAAAACCCTCTCAGTAGTAGAGGAGGCCTGTGCTCAGTAGTGGGCAGTATATATATTAATGGGTTTCATTTCCATATTTTGATGAAACATTAACCGTCTTACTAATAAACGTCGTACTTATACGTCTATTTTAGATATACAGTGTGTTTCATCTTGCTCTTCCGAATGACATTTAACGTTTGAGGAAGTGAGACAAAATATTTTATAACTATGACAGATGTATACAACGTTTATTAGTAAGGCCCTAAAAATAAAAATATTTTCAGTATGCACAATATTACGATGTCTCCCCGAATGGTTGTCTAAAGCAGCCACATTATTTCAAGGGAGTTTCCACCTCACCCTTGCGATACTGCAGACGAGACTTAAAGCATTGAAAATCCACCCCTGCTCGAAGAACACATACAAATGAACTTAATAAGTAACATTTATTAGGTCTATTTTTATTTAGTTATTTATAGTGCTTACTATAAAAGCGGAAGTGGTATAAATACCTATACATAATGTATATTGACAAGTAAATATTTATTAGTTTTGGTTTATTATGCACTAGATAATCCAAGAGTTCTCATCTTTTAACGTATTCATCATACTAATATACAAATTATATTCTTTTTACATAAATACATCTTATAGCGTGCATAATAGGTCTCGTAGAAAAAATACTGGGAAATAAACGCGTATTGTGGACTAATGGCTTGCTGTGGCTTTTTGAAGCCATCAGCTTCCTTTTGGATTACGCGGAAATCTTGATAAAGGGCTGTTTATATTACAAAACGTATGTGTGTAGTTTGTGCAATATAAGCATTTTGTGTACACATTTTTGTTATTTATTGGATTAAGGCTGTTTTGATGTTACTAAGGGCCTGATTCACGACTTCTGTATAATGCTACTCGTCACAAAAGTGTATAAGTCGACCAAATACAAAAGTAATTCTCTATGCTCCCAAATAAATGGTCATCAAATGCTGTGTATTTAGCTGTTTAATTACTATTGAATAAAAATAATTATTTGAACATCGTATAACAGGTCCTTTTACTAGTTCTATCTCTATTCTCCAGTCTCTACTTGCAAATTCTTCTTCATAGTGTATTTACCGATAATACCTCAGTGCCTGACGACAAAGACTTCAATCAATGTATGTTACCAGTGATGACATATGGCACTGAGACGTGGCCTCTAACTATGGGCCGCTTAAGACGGCTCACGCTCACTCTGCGAGCTATGGAGAGGGCTATGCTAGGTGTTTTTTTACGCGATCGAATCAGAAATGAGGAGATCCGCAGAAGAACGAAAGTCACTGACATAGCCCAGCGGATTAGCAAGCTGAAGTGGCAGTGGACAGAGCACATAGTTCGAAGAACTGACGGCAGATGGGGCAAAAAAGTTTTCGAGTGGAGGCCACGTACTGGCAAGCGCAGCGTCAGCCGATTTGATAAAGGTAGCAGGAACGCGCTGGATGCGAGACGCTTTTGACAGGTCCGTCTAAAAATCTTTGGGGGAGGCCTATGTTCATCACAAATATCTTAGTATAACTCAATTGAGCCTGGAGAACATGGTACTAGTTTTTTTTAAGACGACCGTTATTACGAAATTTTGTTATGGAGAATGGACAGTATTGAATCGTCAAATAATGCGATTTAATTAGAAGAATGTAGTTTTTAAACGGTCATAAAATTTTAACCAACCATATGTGGAAAACGAACTCCGATCATCGCACTTTCCTGTATCGACTAACAAGAATTAACATATTTAAAACTCCTGTCCAATTAATCAATGAAAAAAAATGTTATGGTATTCTAAAGTTCCTAACGTGCCCCAAATTAAAATTCGGTTTCCTCTTACAACCCTCCTAAAACGTTAGGGTGCCGTCCTTCACCGATAACTCCTGGATAACCATTCATAAATGTTAAAACTATAGGGGTTTCAACACTTGTATGAATGTAATATTAAGTTTTATGAATGTAATGTTAAGTTTTTATGTCGTGACCATTGATATATTTTTAATATCAAAGGTCGTGACGGATAAAATTACATAAAACGGCCTATTTTTTTTATGGCTACAAGCACTGTGTTGCTGTGCTACGCCAAAAAACGGCCAATTGCTTGATAGCCTGACTTATATTTTTTTCTGCATTCCATGTTTAAAATACCCATATAATATATAAAAGCGAAAGGTTCCAAATCATCATTCATCACGAAATCTCAGAAACTACAAGTGCTAGTAGTCTCAAATTTTGCATGAGAGTTCCTTTTAGGACGTAGGTGCTCACCGAGGCGGGATTTTGCGAAATTCAACCCCTAAGGGGGTAAAAGTGTTGGTAAAGTTTGTACGCGATAAAATCAAAAACTACCAAACGGATTTCGATGAAATTTGGTGTGGAGATAGTTCGAGACCCTGAGAAGTCTTTAACTTCTTTTTATCCCGGGAAAATGTATAGCGGGACTTATTATCCAGGAAAACTATCGTGCGGGCAAAAGCTAGTGAGCTATATGTACTAGTAGTAATGTTTAATCCAGATCCTTATCTCATACCGTGTTTAGTCTCTATCAGAGATTAATGCCATAACTTCGTATTAAATTGACATACGCGCAAATATTTGTATTTGCAGAACTGCCTTATTAATCTAATGAAGGCCAAACCCTCATAAATAGTTATTAGATGAATTAGAAGTAAGTAGACATAACCTCAATCTAAGCGTTTGCTACAAAAAGGACGCAAGCATATTTTAACAAAAACCTTGTCATTGTTTTAATATATTTAGCATTAGAATAAGCATTATGAATCATCACCTACTTTGTTTCAATGTAAACGTGATGCGACGAGCAATACTAATAAAACTAACGATGTAGTCGCGACTTTAAATTTGTAATAGCTATTGTGAAGGCCTAAAAATAATTAAAAATGACAAATGTATTGATACCTCAAATAGTCTATTAAATTTGGTAAGCTTCAACGCTCTGTCATTATTGAATCAAGCAATTAAAATGTAATAAATGTTATGACAAATAACGGTTATTGACAAAATATCGGTTATAAAATAATTGGTTAGTAAAATATTGGTTCCGGCTGAATATTATTGATACGTAGCGTGGCCAAAATAAGCTTTTTTTTAGATGGGAGCTATTTATTTTGATGTTATTGAAGTTTATGTTCCCTTAATTACAAATTTGTTTGTAATGAATATTATCTTCAAAATATTTTTATTTTTATAACTTACGTAATGAGACATTTCTAAATGCTTTTGGAACTCATGATACTGTTTTATACAACTTTTATTATTTTTGACGATTTTCTCATAACCATAGAATGTAAGTAATTAGGTACTAGTCTTGGGGACATAATAGAATTTCACACCGTTTGATTTGTTCATCTTTATATTTTAGAACTTGGAGCATCCAGATACACAGCAATACATTATCAACACATCAAATGTTATTTTTCATCCTTTTAACACGAATATTTAACGGCAATGCAATGTTAGATGGACTGAAAAAGAGTCAGATTGCGCCACCAGATGGCAGTGCTTACGACGTGCACGTTCCCTATACAAAATAAATACTTATTAACCATATATCTTTATCTTGGAATGTCTATAAAATGAAACGTAATGCACACAATGATAGAGGAAAAGTTGTCTATGCAAAGTGCTGGGTTGAACCGGATTCTATTGTTATTGTAACTTTATATACATTATACACAGTTATGCCAGTTGAATTTCTACGCAATTTCATGTCAATTGTCCTGCGTCAGACAGACGAAAGTCCTTGAGATACAATATGCATTTGTCTCATGATCTAAAAAAGATTTAAATACATGTCAATGATATTACAAACAATAGAAAAACAAAACGAAGAAATAGATGCTCCTGCACTGCGAATACGTGGAATTTGGACAAAAACTTGAAATATGCAGCATCTCTACATTCGTAATATACAGTTCTTAAAATAAAGCAAATAAAATTATTTGTAACAATTAAATTAGCTAGTACGTTTAAGCCTAAAAATAGATTTTATAACACGTCTGGCGTAATAACAATCCTTTACACGACCCATTGAAGCACACCTCAATAACCTGTCTGAATTAGGTAGGCGGGTGCTCGAGTTTTTTGGACCAAACCAGTTTCGGACGTTTAGGACATCTATATGGATGTTGTTATGGTTGCCACAAATATTATAGGTGTTGCATACGAGAGTCGGACATAGCTTAATATTTTTTTGTTTCTGCAGTCCTCCGGAAAAAGCCTTAAATTGTTAGGCACTCTAGATGTAGTCCGGATTTGATTCGGATAAATTTAAAATTAAAGTAATATTTAATTCCTTTAATTCATAACAGCTTACGTTAAGTAATCGTTTAAAATAATATATAAAGGAATTTAAAAGTTACCAGAATTGTGGCAACCCTAGTTTTACTCCACAGGCCGATAGGAAGAGTTAGCCAGTTTATACGCCAGATAACTGAATGAGGCTTTAAAATATGGATTTTCCAATGTCTGCAATTGCTATTCCATAGTTGTGCAGGTTAATGAACTTTGTCGGTCATCTACGCATACTGTTTGGAGATGTGTATTGGGTACAGTACATACGGTAAATTATATACCTACCTAGACATACCTTAATTCAAAATCAAATACTGGCTGTATAGTTTCAAGATTGGTGAATTCGAAAAAAAAATTGTTTTATGAATGCTCAACTTTGCTTTTATATATAGTCATGTTATATTCAAGGGCGGATCCAGCTTTGGCGCCAGGGGGGGGTCACATAGTCGTGGTCAAGTCACAAGAAGTTATAATTTAATTTTGAAAAGTAAAACGTAGGTATTCTATCTATACTTTAAAATTATAAAGCTGAAGAGTTTGTTTGTTTGTTTGAACGCGCTAATCTCAGGAACAACTGGTTCGAATTGGAAAATTCTTTTTGTGTTGAATAGACCATTTATCGAGGAAGGCTTTAGGCTATATAACATCACGATGCAACTATTAGGAGCGAAGAAATAATGAAAAATGTGAAAAAAACGGGGAAAATTACTCATCCTTGAGGGCTTCCATTGCATGCGCTGTGAAAACGGTTCAAGATACCAAAAATATATGTATCAAAGAATTATTCCTCTTGAAATGATCTAAAAAAATGTCCCAGAGAGTATATGTCTATCTTTTAAGATTAACTCACTAGAACCGTTTTTATGGTAATCAAATTTGGTCGAAATTAATAACTCTGTCTGTCGCGTTTTCACGCCAATACTACAGAACCAATTTAAATGAAATTTGGTACACAGATATTTTAGAACTTGAAAAAGGACATAGGCTACTTTTTATCCCCGTGAAATATAAAACGGGACTCTTATCCCGGAAACTCTTTCACGCGGGCGGAGCCGCTGGCAAAAGCTAGTTAATAAATATAATTACTGTAGGTACTTAAAAATACCTACCTATATTTAAATAACAAATTATTTTTTTTATCGCCTTATCACTACATCTACTTCAATGTTTCCATAGTATTATAATGCTCTTTGTTTTAATGCGTTCGTTCTTTTAAACGTTCAGTTAGAGGTTAGTTCTAGTTGGACGTTAGTCGAAAAAAAGCGCGCGCAAGTGTCACACTAAATATGACATACGTAATATCAAATACTAGCTTTTGCCAGCGGCTCCGCCCGCGTGAAAGAGTGTTTCCGGGATAAGAGTACCGTTTTATATTTCACGGGGATAAAAAGTAGCCTATGTCCTTCTTCAGGCTCTAAAATATCTGTGAACCAAATTTCATTTAAATCGGTTCAGTAGTTTTGGTGTGTTTATAATATTATTAATTTCGACCAAATTTGATTACCATAAAAACGGTTCTAGTGAATTAATCTTAAAAGATAGACATATACTGTTGCGGACATTTTTTTAGATCATTTCAAGAGGAATAGTTCTTTCATACATATATTTTTGGTATCTTTAACCGTTTTCGCAGCGCACGCAATGAAAGCCCTCAAGGATGAATAATTTTCCCCGTTTTTTTTTTCACATTTTCCATTATTTCTTTGCTCCTAATAGTTGCATCGTGATGTTATATAGCCTAAAGCCTTCCTCGAAAAATGGTCTATTCAACACAAAAAGAATTTTTCAATTCGAACCAGTAGTTCCTGAGATTAGCGCGTTCAAACAAACAAACAAACAAACTCTTCAGATTTATAATATTACTAGCTGGTGCCTGCGGCTCCGCCCGCGTTAAAAAGTTTTTCCGGGGAAAAGTCCCGCTTTATTCTTTTCCGGAATAAAACGTCGCCTAAGTTACTCCTTATTACATCAGCTACTTCCCAATAAAAGTCCCGTCAAAATCGGTCCAACCATTTCAGAGATTAGCCGGAACAGACAGACAAAAATAAAAAAAATATAATTTGGTGTATGTACCGTATATATATTCATTGGATAAAGATTAATATTATTAAGTTGATACAACTCTTAAATAATGCATTAATTTCGACCAAATTTGATTACCATAAAAACGGTTCTAGTGAGTTAATCTTAAAAGATAGACATATACTGTCGCGGACATTCTTTTAGATCATTTCAAGAGGAATAATTCTTTCATACATATATTTTCGGTATCTTGAACCGTTTTCGCAGCGCACGCAATGGAAGCCCTCAAGGATGAATAATTTTTCCCGTTTTTTCACATTTTCCTTTATTTCTTTGCTCCTAATAGTTGCATCGTGATGTTATATAGCCTAAAGCCTTCCTCGATAAATAGTCTATTCAACACAAAAATAAATTTTCATTTCGAAAGAAAAAATTAAGAAAATTGCGCGGAAAAACGGCTGGACCGATTTTAATGAATTTTTTTGCGTGTCTTCAGGTGGATTCCAGAATGGTTTAGACTCGGGTTCTAGGATTTTATTTCCTTTTTAGGGCAGGACAACGTCTGTCGGGGCCGCTAGTCTATTATATAAAAATGAATCCCTATTTTCCTTGGTCACGGCATCACGCGTGAACGGCTGGACTGTTTTCGTTATTTCTTTTTTTGATGTGTTTATTATTGTCAGGAGAAGGTTCTTATGAAAGAAAAAAATAAGAAGTTTGCGCGGAAAAACGGCTGGACCGATTTTAATGTAATTTTTTGTGTGTCTTCAGGTGGATTCCAGAATGGTTTAGTAGGTAGCGCTGTACTCGGGTTCTAGGATTTTATTTCCTTTTTAGGGCAGGACAACGTCTGTCGGGGCCGCTAGTATACTATACAATCTTAGCTGCCTCGCTGGCGTAGTTGTATTACAGTACGACTGCAAAGCTGAGGTCTCGGGTTCGATCCCCGAGTCGGGCAAAGTGGTATTGAGTTTTTCTATTCAGTATCAGCTCGGAGTCTGGAATTTGTGCCCGATATGGCGATAGGCTCGCCCCCTATCACATCATGGGACGGAATAATGGCGAAAAGTGGGTGCACTAGTTGCGCCTCTGCCTACCCCTTCGGGGATAACGGGCGTGAGTGTATTTGTATATGTATGTAATCTTAGCTGGCTGGTATGACAATTCAAATTTTTCGCGACGCGATAGCTTTGTAAGAACGTCTAACCAAAAATTCAAAAGTCGGCTACATAATTACAAATATTTATCATGTTTTCTATACATTATAAGAAATAGTATCATACTTATTTAACATATTTGATTTAAAATTGTAAAAATATACTGAAATAAATAATAACATCTTGACTCTTATATCAACGCGACGCTTTTATAGTGTTGCATTTTTCAGTTTATGAGCGTAATGTTTCGAAAGTTTTAAATCGCTAACGAAACGTAAACGATTACTTAAAAAAAACTAAACTTTGGATGCAAATAAAACACAGCTATATAGCTGTATATTTAAAAATTATGTTTTACAAACATATTTGAACAATGAGTTAGATATTTAAATTTAGATATAGAAGACAGAAAATGAAGATCTCCAAAGTAAATAATTTAAACAGTACCACTAAATTTGTGATTAGTGTTTCAGTACACACATTATTTCTTTGTAATGTTCAATAACCAATTTAAATGTTATGAAAGGATAATCGTGAAATTCTGTCGGTAAATCAAAATGAACGACTAACAAAAACTATTATAATAAAGAAAACCTCTTGATTGTAATGTGTAAGATTTGATAATAATCTAACTCTATTTACATACGATAACAAAATCCTTGAATATAAAATCAATTGCATTCAAAAATCGGTTATTTGGTGCAACCGATTTTTTGTTCTCTTCCCTACACACTATCCGACCTATAAGGAGTATTGATATCTTACTGATACTTCGAAGCAAATCAATGCCAAAATAACTTTCTACGCCTTTTTAACCCCATTAGGGATCAACCCCATCAATTGTATTAAAAAAGTTTATGCTAAATTTGAATTAGATTGGACCAAGGAATCGCGTTGCCCCATACAAACTTTGCCCCCTTTTTCATCCCCTTAGGGGTAGAATATCGAAAAATCCTTTCTTATCAGAAGCCTACGTCATACAAGGAACACACCCTCCAAGTTTCAGGTCTCTACGTTCAGCGGCTGTGCGTTGATCCGTCAGTCAGGACTAAGACTTTTATATGAATAGATTAATTAAATATTTAAAGTACTTAAATAAAATCTATATTGTGACAAAAAATATATAAAAACATAATGTTTAATAATTTTAATTAGTGGTCCACCTAGGTTCTGGACTCAGCCCAGGGGGGGGTCATGACCCCCATGACCCCCCCCCTGGATCCGCCCTTGGTTATATTAGTATTGGGATTTAGGTATCTGTTTTATTCCATCATGTCAGTTGTCTCCTGGACGGATTTGTGAAACGGATTATACGGATAACACTTGGATTTATTACATTATGTGTAGACTTCAGTGATTGGATGCCTTGTATGGCTTAATTAAGATATAAAATACTAATAAGATATAAAAATCTAAACTTAAGTTTCAACTTTATTTTTAAAGCACTTTCAATCGTATTTTTTTATACTTAAACCAAAGTTCGATATTTATTTCACCCAATTTCATTTAATTACTTGTGTTTCAAACAAACTTGTGTGAATGTGCGACAAAATGCATTTGGAATAGAAAGTGTCCACTTTGCCATAAACGTAAGCAGGTTCAATTTCCATGCAAATAAGAATGCATTCTTTGGCTTGTACCCAATAGTTTGTAGGTAGGCACGGAAAACATAATCTCAACCGCGCGACCATCTGGCGCCAGAGTTTGTAACAGGAGTGCCATGTGCCAAATGTAGGTCATGGACGAGTCCTTGTAACACCGTTTCTGGAGCTTACAGCATCCCAAATCGATAAGTTAGTGCAACGCGACCTATTTAAGTAGACACCTACTAACTCTTGTATTATAACCTCACATCCGACTTTTAAATAAGGCCGGTTAGCCGTTTGCCGGATTTTGGAATTTTACTCACCTTTCTCTGAGCTTCAGCGGCAAATCCAGACTTGGCTGCACGGTTGTTGGCCATTATGAACTAATAACTATTTTATAATAAATAAATTAAATAAATCACAAACACGACACACCGTGTAGTCACTGTGTACAGAATGTAAACAGGCGCGCGGGTCAACGAGACACGTCCGAGTTAAACGCTGTTCGATGTGTGAGTGTGTGCTTACTTGATGAATGACATCATGCAGCGCGCCCGCCCGGCGGCCGGTACACGATTCTGCTAGGCCAGCCGTCACTCTTGCTGCTTGTAAGCCTTTTGTCGATAATTTTTTCTCGTATCTTAAAACTCAAAATTACTGGACGCTTGTAAATCTCATTGAGGCAATTATGATGACTTTAAACTTAACGATTCAGTGGAAAAGACACTTGTAATCGTGGTTATAAATATTGGTTCAAGGTTGGAGTGTTTTACGTAGGTACCTAGTAAGGCCACTTCGAATTAGTCTTTTTACAACGTTTCAGAAGAGATATTGTTTGTCGGTAACTAATAACATTAAAAAATATGTGAGTATGTTTAATTACGTACCAGACTCTAATACCTAATGTCGCACAAGTTAAATAATATTTTCGAGTGTTAATATCAACATGTTTATATAATATAAGAAAAATTTTATCGATTAATTTCCATATTACGCATTTCATGAAATTAACAGAAGCACACCCCAACATTTGCATAGTTCAAATAAGATAAGAAAATACACGGCACGAAACGAAGATTTACTTGCTTTAGGTTTTTGATGTGTTCAAAAGTAATACAAAAATTAATCTCAAGTCTTGAGCAATAACATTATCCAAAAAGCATTTTAAGTTGCTTACCACCTAATATTGTGATCGACAAAATAAAATTATTAAATTAATGATATTTTTATCGATAGAATAAACCTCACTACGCGTTCGAAACGTAAAACGAAAACCAAGTATGGAATACAATGAGAGTGAACGGGTTAGCAACAGCATTTTTCTCACTCTACCGTCTCGATGGCGGCAACTCATGGAGTGATCCGAGTGTTCCAAAGGTAGATTGGAAGTTCGTTCGAGAGCGGTTTGTAAATACAACTTACATGTAACATGTAACTTCTAAGTTACTTCCGAGAATACGAAACTCCAACTAGTTAGGAAGTAAGGACTAAGAATACTTCCAGGACTTACTTAATAGGAAAAAGAAACTTGCAGAAACTTAACTTGTTATAAATAACGGATATCTAGTACAAACTAAGATAGATCTAGATCTTATTATCTTACATACATAAATATGAGAGGGATGGAGGTAATCATAAATAAAATGATTATAGGAACAAAGAAACGACACAGTAGCGACATCTATGAGACATACTGTGAATCATGTCAGAAGGCTTTCACAGAAAAAAGCTTCAACGCAATTTAAATTTTATAACGAAGTACTAGTTCCTACAGTAAGCTATAGATGTCGTTATTTAAAAATGTTATATGTTATTTTTGATCGCTTGAGAGTTAAGAATTCAGATAAGTTGATAGGTACCAATTTCGTACCCAATATCGCTTTGCCCGACCCGGGGATCGAACCCAAGACCTCAGCATTGCAGTCGAACCGTAATACAACTGCACCACCAAGGCAATAATCCAGACCGGAGTCTGAAATTTGTGCCCAATATGACGATAGGCTCGCCCCCTACCATCTCAGAATGCGCACGGCGATAAGTGGGTGCACTAGTAGTAGGTGCGCCTTTGCTTACCCCTTCGGGGATAAAAGGCGTGAGTGTGTGTGTGGTTGTACTAAGTGCCTAGTAAGGTAGATTTCAAGGTACTCTATTAAAGTCATTAAAATCACTGCTTGTTGCAATTTTATATTAAAGGACAAACAATCAAGAGGGATAAATAATGTTATGTTTATCAACGCCATTTTAACTTTTGGTATGCATTATTGTTTCATATTATAACGCTCTTTGAGTTTATTACGACAGCAAACACGAACTTGGCTGTAATTTTTGGTATTTTTGTAAATACGTGCTAGATAACATTACGATTGAAAAAAATGGGTAGAGCAGTGCAGCTCTACACCTACAAGAATCTATTATTTATACTAAGTATCATCCCAAGGGCTTTATAATTTTCATCTTTTGGATAATTAACACTTTATAATAGGTAGATCAGAAAAAAGATAATTATAAAAAGGTCCAAGGATAATAAAATTCTTACTGGCAGTCAAATCACAAATGTCAATTAAAATTTTATAACAAGCATAACTGACAAGATAAAATTTGTCACAGAAATACAAAATGAAACTTAATTAAAAATCAGAAAGTGTAATGAAAACTTAAAAACGGCGGGAGTGGTTCTAGTGGAAACAGCAATGGACCACAGAAGAAGAAATAGAAGACGCAACCACTCTCGCTCAGAGATATCAAGCTACCCACTTCATCACTCAAAACCATGGTCTTTTCTTAGTGGATTATACAGTTTTATGATAATGAGCAGCTTGTTAGCACTGATATACTTGATGTTGGAGTACCATTGCAGGACTTGCACGACTAAATGCGATCTTACTGATATTACAAAGAACATTGATGATATATCGGTAATTTGCTATTCTTTGATTTGAGTATAAAAATCTGGGCCTTGATATAGAATGCAATATTCAGACTATCGCGCTGAGGTCTCGGGTGCAAATTGCGGGCAGACAGTGTTTGTTTGTATTCTGAGTATCATTTCGGAGTCTTGAAATGTGTTTGGTAATTGGCAATAGGCCATCCCATATTACATGGAACCTAAGCGGGAAAAATTTAGGTGTGTTATATCTGCCTACCTCTGAAAAGATAAGCGTGATGTTACGTATGTATGGCATTGTATTATTGACTGAACTTCTTTACTACTTAGATTAATTTACAGATGCAAGCGGTAGGTGATAATTCTGTCCAATACGTGCTTTATCTGCCACTTCCCACTAACACTAAAAGTAGAGAGATAGTGGGGGTAAATCTTTGATCACATTAATTATAGTTTTGTTCCTCTGTTAAATGTAATGCAAAGCCTCCGATTTAGCATCACTGATAAATAATAGTGAACTATTATGTGCCCACTCAACACAAAGCTGGGATAACTACATGGTATTATGCCACATGTTTGTAACACATAAATTATTGCAATATTTCACATATAAGATAATATATAATTTACAACTCGGGTTACTAATAGGCCCATCATTAAATTACTGATGCAGGATAAACCCAGATAAAAATAAAATTTATGTAATGTTTTTGCCGGACTAATATTTTGTTTTAATAATCGTAAACAGAAATAAAAAATAGAATTTGAAAATTGCGTTCCTGCTATTCGAGTTCATCGTACGTCTTGAAACTAAAACTAAGTCAATAAAATAAATACAGACATTGTTCTATTTAGGATCCTTAATATTTAATAAGGAATAGCTTCTCCTCGCGGCTCAGCCCGAGTCTTATTAATTTCTTGGTACATGTTCGACTGTAGTTATAATTTTGAATAATAACGAAACCCACCATATCATTACCAGCCCTGTATTATATACTGCCCACTGCAGAGCACGGGCCTCCTCTACTACTGAGAGGTTTAAGGCCTTAGTCCACCACGCTGGCCTAGTGCGGGTTGGCGATAATTCACAAAGAATACACACACAACTTCCTTTAGAAAAGTCATAGGTGTTTGCCCATGGGTTTTGCATCTGCCCACATCCATCTCGGCACTCCCAAATAGACTATCGCCGCTTTAACATATAACGAAAACCCCATCCAAATCGGATCCGTAGTTTTTGAGAAAATCGCGGCCATAACATACGGGTCAAATATAGAATCTCCTTTTTTGAAGTCTGTTAAAAATAGCCATTCATGAGCTTTTATATTTTCAAACATAGTGGTTTTTCAATACACAATAAGAAATACACGACGCATAATAGACAACGGCAAAGTATTTTTGATGTTCACGATACAGGCATAGCCTAGTGTGAACATCGTTGTTAACGCTTGTAAGAATTGTAATTTTTGGAAATAAATTTATCTTTATCTTTATTCCCCTATAGAATTTTTTTAGAGGCTTTACGTCGGCATGGGGTCAAGGTCAAGTCCTTGTACAGCAAGTAATGGGGTTGCATCCATTTTGTATGAATTCTCGGTGCTCCGCACGATAGCCCGGAACCGACACGGTTACAATGACCCTGACCTGACCGGGATATTTATGCCCTTTAACCTTTTAGAGCGTTTTGCGGCTGATATCAATAAGATGTTAGATCTTACTGATATAAGTAACTAAAAAGCCATTAAAATTAATAATCACTAAGTTAATCATAATTATTTTTAATTCCAGAAAAACTTATCAATGATGAAAGACAGTTATTACGACTTGGAGAAGAAAATATTTAAATTTTCGCAAGAATTACCGAAAATCGAAGGTCAGATAGATATTTTGGAAGCTATTGCTAACACTGTAGAAAACAAGGACCTTGGGTGGAATCCGAAGATCTTCACTTTGCCTACAGTTAACAGACTTGATAATGCTTGTAATTTTACCGCAAGACAATTAAGAAATAGTCTCAAACCAATTGCAAATCAAGAATGACTAGATGCAAAATATCAAATGCAAAGGAACAAGTGTTTTGGTGCTTTTTAAAGACATAAATAGGACTAGACATTCATTTTTGTTTTATTATACCTATACCACCCCTCTTTTTAACCGACTTCAAAAAGGAGGTTCTGTATTCGATTCATATGTATATATGTAAGTAAATTTGTATGGCTGCGAGTTTCTCTTAAATTAGGCACCGACTCCAGATATACGTATATACTAAGCGAATCTAAAGTTGAATAATTTTTTGGTTTGCAGTGGTTTTGATTCTATAAGAGTTGTCCGCTATTTAACTGACAGTCATGGTGACGTGGGCAGTTTTGGAAATTTAATTCGAGTTGGATTGGATTGAATACTTTTTATGTGCGTGGCAAAATATATTTTAAGATTGTATTTAGTTATAAAAATCAAAACAAAAACACAGTTTAAGGAAATATGATGTATTTGGGATGTTACATTTATTACGGAATCAATGTTGAAGAATAGCACGAGGATCTCGACAATAATTATAAACTTCGTGACATTTATGCATCTTCCTTCCACATGTGTCATCACAATATCCGGTGGTCAAATTAGAACCTATCCCCGTCGATTTTGGAGGATATTTCGTTATAGTAGTTGCATTTGTGGCAATGGGCTTAGGTTTCTTGTATGTCAACTCTTTTAATTTCGTTTGTGATACACCAACTTCTTCATTTTTAGCTTTTACCATTGCTTGGACTCTAATATTGTGAAGTGTTCGTCGATCTAATGTGCATTGATCTTTGTATCCCTGTTCTGGTTTTCTAGATGTGTCTATTGAAATTGAATTTTCTGCAGCACTTATAAGTCCTTTGAGGTCTTTATGGAGAACGTCGTATGCATTTCCGATGTTGTTGATTGTTTCCTGTAACATCAATAATTATTAGTTATGAGATGATAGTAGGCACGTGCCACGTGTATCTTATTTTCGTTCACCAGTTCCTATAACTTAAATACGACTCAGCGCAACACGCTATAAAAATCGTTATGATCTAGTTTTACGTTTAAAGCAAAAACGTTCATAAAGTGCTGTTCGACATAGAGCAGGAATAGTTTTTGCGAACTCCTGGTCCAATTACCAAGGAAGTAACAGTAAATATTATAGTGTAGAGCACTTTGCTATATTATTATAACATCTATCTATTTATATTTTGCAAACCCCACTTACAAATCCTTTTTCCCTTTTGGAACCTATAATATAATCCTTGTTTGTAAGTAATTTGGGAGTTTGTATAGTAAATAAATAAATAAATTCGACATGCAATGAATTCAAAGGGACTAATACTAATATAATTTAAAGTAAGACATTAAAAGAACTCACTTTCATAGAATGTAAGCTGTATTTCATGTGGGAAAGTTCCGTTTGTATAACATATCTTTCCCATAAATTTATACTGAGATGTGCTACTAAAGCAAACAAGCTTACAAATAACATGCTTTCAATTAGCAAAGTTTTTAGAGAACTTCGACGAGGCATGTTGGTAGCGTTAGAAGACGTTTTTATTATTTTTTTCTGAATTTAGGTCATTTTAATCTTGTTTATACATTTTTCTACGAATAGTTATGACCAAAGAGCATTATAATACTACGGAAAGTTATGACGTTTGGATATTCTGGGAATTTCTTGAATTTTGTTATCAAAGAGAATATAACTCTAACGTAATGTTTATATTCTCTTTGAATACAACACTACGTTAGATTTGTTATCGTCATAGAATAAATATGCTTATAGTCCTTACTAGCTTTTGCCCGCGGCTCCGCCCGCATTAAAAAGTTTTCCGGGATAAAAGTCCCGGTTTATATTTTCCCGGGATAAAAAGTAGCCTATGTGTTAATCCAAGACATGATCCTTGACGTGTGCCAAATTTCATCGAAATCCGTTCAGTAGTTTTTGCGTGAAAGAGGAACAAACATCCTTACATCCATACATCCAAACATCCAAACATCCATACATTCTTACAAACTTTCACCTTTATAATATTAGTAGGATTCTGAGGTTATCGTCTTTACCATAGAATAAAGACTATAGTCCTTATTCTGAGGTCTTTACTTTCCGTAGTATTATAATTATACCTAATGCTCTTTGGTCTTTACCTTTGGTATATTTTTGTTATTACTCAAAAGGTTTTATAGTGAGTCACATAAAAAGGATTTATATACTACAATAAAGTCAATCTTCTAGTGCAGAGTTCTGTATGCAGAATTTTTGAAAAATGTCTGATACTTTTAATCGGTTACCTAATCAATATCTATAAAGGAATCAGGATCAATTGTATAATTTTAAAGTATGAAAATATGTGTCACCTCGACGAATAAAACGACTGAAATATTAGTTGTGTTACTACCATTTATTAAATCTTTACCTATTTAAGTTTTCTAATCATTAATAATAAATTACGCAGTACACCAGTAATTTCATTTTTATTTATGTAAGCACATGTAAATGTCTTTTACAATATAATAATTGTCTTCACAATTCAGATATTTTTGTATCGTTTTCAACATTACGCTGGTCATCAAACGAATCCGTGTAAACATAAGACATGATAGTTATTTCCTGAAACAATTACGTCTCATATATTGCGAAAGAACTATTGAAAGACGATCAGTTGATACCCACAGTAGATGCCATTTTTTATTTATTATATATATCGATGGCTCGACAAATGGCTGATGGCTTCATTGCATCTGATGGTAAATGAAGTGAAGCCCAAAAAATTATGTCGACCGGCAAGAGATAAACATCTCTATATATTAGTAACTGTTTATTTATTGTTGGTTGAAATCCAGACATAATATGAAAGAATATTCAACATAATAATATATTTGGGATCGATGAATGCTTATAATACCACGTACTTTCCGTGAGGTATTTCTGACAGGGAACAGGATTCTGCGAAAGAAACCAACTTTGTTCTCTACTTGTACGGGTTCGGATCGAGTTGAACGCACTATCTCGTTGGTTTGAAGTGACAGATCACGCAGAACTTTCGACTGGAAAGAAAGAAAATATTAATTTATCTCTTAAGAATGATTCTCTTACTAAAATTATAGTTATACTTCTTACTTCTTCTTTCATTAAAAATGAAGCAAATTGCTGTGTTAACTATTATTTTGATTCGTTTATCATAAATATACATAATAAACGAATACATAACGTTTAATTTAATAATTGTCTGTAATGCATAAAACTACTGTCATGTTATTACGGGGCGAACTAAGCTTAAAAGAGCAAAACTGTATTCCCTCGCTCAAACCTCTTAGTTTCTGGCTAGTACCTACCCATTCAAAGAAACACGATTCGAACAATATTTCAATAAGAACAGCTTCTTTAAGTTCCAACTTAACTCAAGAATCAATAAAGAACTTCTAGACCAGCCAATTATAACTCTTGAAACTAAGAAACTAGCGATTGCAATAGATTTTAAGTCATGATTATTTAGTAGAGCCACGCTGTATTCAATTTTATAATATACCAAATGGGTCGGAGTGCTACTGTATTGCGAAATACGAAAAAAAAAAAACAGGGAGATCAATGGAAGTCACTCCTTTGTACCCCATTTTAATTCCTTGTTTTTGTAGGCAAGGCATGCACGAAGTCTCTATCATCATAAGGCGCCGCGCAGATATCAACTTGTTACCGATAAACACTATAAGATCACTGATCAGCAACCGTAAAAGTGTGATTTTTATATAAAGTTGTCATATGTGATGCGGCATCACTGATGCCCAAATGTTTATCGGCGGTGGTGACTACCATTTGACGACTTGTTCGTTTACCAGATACGTGGTAGTACTTAATATCCGCCTGGTTGGCGACCACGGTACACAAGGTATAAAAACTGCCATGGTCGCCAACATCTGTCGTATTCAGGTATCAACCTATGTATTTCCGGTTCAAGCAGGCCGACATAATTGTATCAATTGGCGATGAAAAATTAGACATTCATCACTTGTATATTGACACTAGATGAAGCCCCTTCGGCCTTCACTTACCATCAGCTGTAATCCTACTAATATTATAAAGGCGTAAGTTTGTAAGAATGTCTGGATGTTTGGATGTTTGGATGTATGGATGTTTGTTACTCTTTCACGCAAAAACTACTGAACGGATTTCGATGAAATTTGGCACACGGGTAGATCATCATGTCCTGGATTAACACATAGGCTACTTTTTATCCCGGAATAATATAAAGCGGCACTTTTATCCCGGAAAAACTCATTCACGCGGGTGGAGCCGCAGGCAAAAGCTAGTATTAAATAAAATAATATATCTAACTTTTCAATCAGGCAAAGTACTAACTGTTTCCGTGCCGTCGTCTTGCATTGTGCTTTGCAGATGACATATATCATTTACATCCGTCAAACAAGCTACTTCCGCGAGGCGTACTTCCTTCTGCGATTATAATGTAAAAGATCAAATTACAAACTCAGGCAAGTTTAAAATTTTCGATATACATAATATAATAAGCCTCCTATTACTTACAGCCTGTTGCTGAGCATAGGCCTTGACAACGAGGCCTTGGTCCACTACGCTGGCCTATAGTGGGTTAGCAGACTTCACATGCTCTCAAATATTTTTTTAAGGTCACATATGTTGACCTCACGATTTTTTCCTTCACCGTTAAAGGGATTGATATATAATTTTTAATTACTTGATATAAATAATACATGTAGCTTCAAATAGACAGAGGATAATAACTCAAAATTAAATTCTTATGTAGAGTTCTAATATATTAATTATGTATGTGCTACTACGGGACCCATACTCTCCTTGCTTGTGATAGTTGATAATCACAAGCATTGTCTTATGATCCTTGCTTGTGATGGTCTCTTCACGAATATTAAAATAATAGATAATTACCAAAAAATACAAAGGTATGTTTGGAAGGTCAGACGCGTGTTTCGAGTGCAAGGTAATGATCGAAAATCCTGTAAACAGTAAAAAGAACTGTCCTATAGTTAAATCCTGGTTGCAACAAAGGCCATACCGACATCAAATCCAGAATTTTCTTCATATCTCCCAACTCGCTGGTGTAGTGTATCCTCTTTGATATGTCAGGTATGACGAAGCTCAGCACCACCACAGCGAATATGGTGGCTACGGCTAAGTAGTTTTGGTACATAATCGCATGAACCGCCCAGAAACATCTGATGATCAATTTGCTCAGCCATTTGGAGTTTTTTGAGTGTGTATTTTGAAACGTAGTCCCTGTGTAATGATCGTAGATTTCTTCAAACGATGCAGTGATTGTTTGTTTGCGAGAATAAGTTAAGATTATATGTCTTAGTTATTAGATATGCAAAATATTCAAATCCACATTAAATACATATTTACCTGGGTATACATTTCGCTTAGCCATCTTTGTTTGAATCTAAATCATTATTTTTATTTATTTTCTAAGGCATGTCCAAGGTTTGAAGGCATCCTGACAAACACTGTCAACGATTACGTAGAGTATTATAAATGCTCTTTGTTACGTACTATAGATAATCTAAAGAAGGTAATATTATATCCATGAAGGAACGATACAGATTTTATCCCTTTCTGTCATAAGCAATACCTCTATAGTACCATCCCTTTCTGTAGGACTGAATAGGAGTATACATTAGTCATAGAATAAAGATGCTTATAGTTTTCCGTAGTATTATAATGCTCTTTGCTTATAGTCCTTATTCTGAGACAGTCCATATTGTTTACTATGTCTACGATTATATCAGTATAATATAATTTAATAGAGAATCGACTGAACAACCATGAGAACCACGCTCAAAACAATAAACCTATAGAAAACTTTGGGCTGAGCTACATCCGTCGCGCAACTGCATATTCTGTGATCGCAGCCAGGGTAAACAGTTACAGCGGTGGTGGCAGCGGGCGTGAAACATCAACCATAAAAAATGACGCTACGACAATAGCAAGAACTTTATACCCACAATCTTAGAATAATAACACATCTATGCCCACAATAATCTTCTTGGACAATAGAGATCGACAGTGGCGCGTACATTTCAAACGATTCTATCCTCTCGTTGTGACCACTCAGAAGGGTATGGGCTTAATTAGACAACATTCTGTCTCTGGAATAGTGTTTAGTTGGTGTGCAACAAATACGACGTGTTATGTCCATCATTGTGCCCTTAAACGCTCCTGCGCTGTAACTCGACCGAGGTCTTTAGAAAGACGTGAATTTGCCTCGAGCGGCCAATTCCTGTCTTTAATATTTTATTCTGTCCTCATGACTATCCACGGGCATCACGATTGATTCAATCTCTCACACCTTTTCCCCTTTATTCATTTGAGTACTGTTTATGGAACATTCAAGCAAGAGTAGGTTTGAGTATGGTTCGTCAGACGCATAATCGTTTTGTCCTTTTTTATACACTGCTAAATTTTATGGCATAGCTGCGGTAATATTACTCTCCTTATAGGTATCCTAAGAATGAAATTAACTATTAAATTGTTCTAGAACTTCTGTTGGTGTATAGTCACCAGCATAAGTAGGTATCTGAACAAATTCAAAATTTCAAATTGCCTACATACTTTTGTGTTCTTACTAATCTTTTTTTCTCTTCACAAATAAAATAAAAGAGATTTACTTTACCTCATACGATTTACTGGTGGTAGGACTCTCATATGTAAGAGTCCGTCTGGGTGGGTACCACCGCAATGCCTATTTCTACCGCCAAGCAGTAGTGTATACGCATTGTTGTGTTTCGGTTTTAAGGGCATTGAAGCCAGTGTAACTACAGGACATAATGAAACTTAACATCTTATGTCTCAGGATGACGAGCGCAGTGGAATCCTCACAGTAGTTTGTAACTCAAGGTGCTGGATGGTGTTTCTACTGTTTATGGGTGGTCGTATCGTTTACCATCGGGCGAACGGCATGCTCGTCTCGTCATTCGATGCAATAAAAAAAAAGAAGAAAAAAATTTTCAGTTGAACTTAACGCGTATATAGGCGATTTGAAATTTTTATTTTTTACAGATATTTATGCTGCTGACAGTACAATAAAGATGTAAAATAAATAAATTGATGATGTTGGACATATTAGTCAATTGGCAACCCCTCGTAAAATAAAACTACACAGAGTTTTGGCGGGAATGTGGAAGTGTCATGAGGTACTCTTGTTTTAATTCATTATTTTGGTGATACTTAGTGTTATATTGCATAATTATGGTGGTATATTATCCAATATAGTTTTATTAAAGTGCTCAAATGAAGTGAATTGAAATAACTGTGCCAATCAAGTGTTTTTTCGTTGCCGCCAAAACTCCTTGATAAAGTCTTGGTAAGGTAGCCACTGCTTTACTTCGACATATTAGTTAGGAGTTAGGACTGAGGATGAAAATATATGAAAGACGGGCTCAATGGACTAGTATCCAGAGCCGTAATAATTAAATAAAAAAAAAAAAAAAAATAAAACTACACAACACAGAAAAAAAAATATATTCGACATAACAATATCACATACTAAATTTGAACTCGATATCTAAACACGAAAACGGCACAATCGCTAAACATTCTATGCGCCTGTGACTTTACAACGGCAGACACAGTTGAAACATCAACACTTTCTGCTTTAATTCAATCAAATTTAGTGCAATGAATAGAAAGTTCAAAAATGACCTTTATTTATGAAATATTATAGTATGTTATCATAACCTGTCGTCATCAGCACAACACAGAGAGCAGCAAGACTTTTTTGTTGTTACTATTTTTGGACAGACTCTTGCAGGAGATAGACGACCTGGAAGTATGAACATAAGAATAAAATGTCGCAGTAATAGAGAGACGTAAACTGCAATACTAATCTATAGCTAAACCCAAACTAATTTAAATCTAGTTTCTGCTAGGGTCTTTATTATACTTTGTGCATAAAAAAATAAAAAGGGGCAATAGAGACAAGCAAGATTTAAGACACAGAGACAATATTATGGTGTATACAGGGTCATTTTGACATTGCGTTAATAAATGAAACCACATACTAATCTCGTGACTGCCTCGGTGGCGTAGTTGTATTACAGTACGACTGCAGTGCTGAGGTCTCGGGTTCGATCCCCGGGTCGGGCTAAGTGATATTGAGTTTTTCTATTCAGTATCAGCCCGGAGTCTGGAATTTGTGCCCGATATGGCGATAGGCTCGCCCCCTATCACATCATGAGACGGAAAGACGGCGAAAAGTGGGTGCACTAGTTGCGCCTCTGCCTACCCCTTCGGGGATAACAGGCGTGAGTGTGTGTGTGTGTATATATACTAATCTCGTTGAAAATAACGTTTTCCATGAAATCATCTTAACCATAGATGTAAAATAAAAAAGTGTAAGTTTCAAACAAAATAAATATCATAAAAAAGTAACTAAGTTTACACGCCCTAATGCCACAATGACTGCTCTAGGAGAGTTCGTCACAGCAGCAACATTACACTTTCAGTCAGAAATAAACATACGCACACACCATACTCGCACTAAACTACAAAATTATCCAAAATATGGGATACCACAATCGGAATTTTTGTGCGAAAGTATTCGTTATTCACTGATGATTTTTGGCACAATATTGCAGAGGCATAGACGAATATGTGGTTTAATTTAGTAACGTATAGTAATGTAAAAATGACCCTGTATAGTATGTTATAAGGAAGATTTAAAGAAAAATTTGGATACATAAAAAGTGGAGATTCGATAAATTTATCGACTCAAAGACAGAGGATTGGTAATTGCAGTACAATGATTGCAATCGCGATTTTTGCCAACGGCTGCTTCATATTGAATTTGCAAAATTTACTTAGAATTAAGTATTCGTGACTTCACTCGCGTCAAAGGTCTATCTAAAATGTCCACTGTACACTTTTATTAGAGCTGCTTATCTAGAGCATAGTCTGTGTGCTAAAATTCAACACAATCTATCCAGCAGTTTCTGCGTTTACTCCTAACAAGCATCCAAACATCTTCAAAGTTTTTATATCATGATTATATTTGTCATTACTCATCGAAGCAATGACTAATTAACATTATTTTAGAAAGGGTTAGGATAATTATTGTAGATTCAAAAACAAGAGTTGATAAAATTATTATTTTATTATTAAACATTCAAAGACATAATAGGCACAATTGTGCATAATAATTGTGTGTTAGAAATTGGGTCACGGTATCAATTTTGCGTGGCATCTTCTTCATTGGATGGCGAAACATCGATTAAGTCAAGTTTATTTCCGCTTTCATCGATTACCAAATATGATGTCCTTTGACATCTAGATTCAGTTTGACTTGGCGATTGATGTGTAGATTGTACAGGTTTAACACTCTGTCGTGAAGAAGATGCAAATGACGGCTTGTAGAGCTCAAAACAACCGTTATCAGCTTTATAGAGTAATTTGCTTATTTCATACTGCAATGCATTCTTTGTATGCTGTGAATACGTACGAAACTTGCTAGCAATAAAATTTGCATACGTTTCACTGTCATCTGGGGTTGTAGAAGCAAAATCTCTGACTGGAACTTCACTCATTCTAGCCGTAGTAGGCGAATGCATTTCTGTATCATTTATTTTCTTCCTTTTAGATGACGGTTGTTTAAAAATTGATTGCACAACGTTATTTTGAGAGATAGGGGTATCATCCAGATCCATACTCGTATGTACATATTCGAAGTTTTCAGGTGGATCTTCTGAAGGTTGTAATTCTACTTTCAGAGAATCTGCATTTTCAGATTCTGCATTCTCAAATTGTTCGTCTTCAGATTGTTCAGTCGATGTAGATGAGGTTTCGTCTTCTTGCGACTCTTTCTGGAAAGAATATATTACAATCAAACGAATTAAAATAAGAGGAGATTCTGTATTCGTCTAAATTGTTTAATGGTAGACTACGTCTATTAGAGCCCGCCCTGTGGTATGGGGGCATTTAAAGAATTCCGCCATGGTCATCCCTGTCTGTCGTAACAGGCGACTAAAAGGGGGCTATTGGGTATTGCGGCTGCGCAGCGGGGAATACGCAGTCTCAAGTTCATGGCAGCACGGAATCATCATGATGAAATTTCTGGGTACCTTTCGCTATAATTAACGCTACTGACTTGTCAGTGCGGTATCAATGCGGGATCTGACAGACTATGTTGCAATGAGAGCCTCCCGATTGGGTGCAGGAACGTGGATGGATTACTTCGTTTTACGGTGTCTCAGTATGCATGTTTACCGACACACATATTTAAATACACACCAAGATTATGTTTATTACTCAAAGATAAAATTTAGGAAATCCTTACAATTTAACCTACGTTAATACTACTATTAATTAGAGGCAAATGTACTGTCTTCAAGATAAAGGTAGCATGAACACGTTGGATGGTCTGCATCCAGCTTTGCTTTTGATAGGTTCGTCTGGAAATGTTTAGCACAGGCCTAAGTTCAGTAGTGGATATCATGTGGCTTATTATGATGATGAACTGCCTTCATTTCCAATGTACCAGTACTATACAGATATACAAAGAACTAATTGGTGAGAGCTAATTGCGTCGCCCTCACATTTTAGCCCGGCCCCTTCCATATCATCACTAGCAAACATGTTGCGACAAAGTGTTGCTCCCAAAATTAGGTATGTGTTCTGTAAATTACGCATTTTTGGCCAACTTCATTTAAAACTAAAACTAAAAAAAAACAGGAATCAGCCTGACGTAGGTATACATTATGCACTATCTCAAACTGCGCATAATTTCGTGTAAAATATAATAATAACTATATTCTTGTTTATATTTTTAGGTATATAAATTGAAATCCGATTCAAAACTTCTTTGTTTGCCTATTTTTTCATGACCAAGAGACTGAGTAAACATCGTGTTTTAAACCATAGAATAATGAGTATTTTTAAAACTATAAGACAGGAGAATGCCCAAATATAGTTCCACTCTTTAAAGGGAGTGTATGGCCTTGTGAAATGAATCACAATTAACGAAATATTTTTAGAAATGACTTCTACTTATTTGTAAAAAATCCTTTTCGGGGTTTTTTCAATAAAATCAAGACGATTTTGGTTCGGTGTACGCTATTTTCTCTACGAAAATATTATGCACTTTATTTTGCCCGCGGCTCCGCCAATCTTAAAATACGTTTACGTTGTAAGACTGAGTCAAGTGCTAATTCGACAAAACGTAAAAAAAATATTAATTGGATAAGACTTCCTATATTTGATCGTAGCTTGGCCATTTTGAATGTGGCTCTTGAGACAGAAGATTTTAACCATCGAAGACTAGGCTGTATGGCTATGACCTTTGCTTTGCCGTAAGAAATAATAAAAAACAACTCAAATTTTTGACAACGATATTTATGTCAATAGCAATTAATCAATATAGTAAAACATCGATTAATATATTATTACAAAATATCGATATTGGTAAAATATATTTTTTACGTTTGTCAGTAATCATGGAATTACTTAAATAAAAGAGTAAGTAATATACAGGATTGTCTACATGATATTATATGGAAAAGAGATAGATCATTTTGCTATTGCATACCGTGCTCATGTCGGATATTTGACATAATATTATCATAGTAAAATATTATATTAGGCAAAATCATAAAAATATTACAAGAGCGATGTTTTCTTTTTTAATTCGAATGATCGTCGATCATCAATATATTAAGATTAACAATCTGCCAAGCCCTAGAGATAACCAGCTGTTGTTCATAGTTAACCTCAAAATAAAAATGTTAATATGAAATTGCACGAAAACCCCACAATAAAGTAGAATTTAATAAATTAGAATTTTGTTTCATTGGCACCAAGTTATTCGTTCTATATTGTTTGTACTTTTCACTATCATACAAAATAAAATTATGCGGGACGGACTCCCATACACATATGGGCATTTTCTTTTCATATGATGAAAACAGTTATTATTTCATTGTTTAATATTGAATAGTAAATTGTTAGCTTTCGAAGATCAGTAAGCTTTTGGTACAACATAAACCGGGCATACTGACCTCGCGTTGGTCATCCACAAATCAAGAATTGTTCTTATATTAGGTTACTTACTATTTTGACGCGAGAGCGGCGTTTGTGTCTTTCCCGGAGAAACGTCAGATGTTCAAAAGCGTACCAAGTTGAAACGTATGCTTCATCTGGATCTGCAATAAAAGCATGTACAAACTATAATACAGCACATCATATTATAGAACTATTAATTTAATATCAATAGTCCTAATGACAGTGAACATTATTTGGTGCTATAAGAATAACTAATGTTACTTAATATTAGATGTAATATAAAAAAAATAGTTACTTTCAGCACGGGCCTTTTTCATTTTCCCCTTCTCTCTCCGCAATTGAGCCAGTAGGTTTTCAAGCTTTTTTCTTAAGTCCGCAATAGAGCAGTTCATTACTTGGGATATTTCGCGCCAGGCGGCATCTTTGAAGGTCCTGTTAAAGCGATGTTCATGCCTAGGGTACCATAATATTTCACGAGTGCGTAATAAATCAATAAATTTTATAACGTCAACTCGATCCCATTGCATTTTGAATAACTATTGTTAAAAATGGTCGAGAAATAAACACTTCTTGACTCTCAGGCGGTTGCTTCGCGAATGTTCGACGACGGGTATGGAAGTGGATACGGAGTGGCGGAGGGGAGCGGCGGGGAGCGGTTGAATGTACGCCGCAACATGATTCATCGATCCCGTGTCCGCAAGCCGTAACAAGCCAGACGCACTCACGAGGTATAATGGAGCGCCCGGCCCGCGGCGCGGCGTGACAAATGCGAAAGCGGACTGAGCGGCACGGCTGCTTGTCACGCGCATAACGGACTTTGTTTCACATCAACAACAATGAACATATAAAATATTCACTGGTACTTAATGTAATTGATTTTGTTTTTTTTTTCCTTTTGTTCACATAACTTTTCCAACAATACTTTCTTCAGTTACACTTCCAAAATGAAAAAAAAATCTTTTTATATTATGGCTTATATTAACCCGTCAAGCCCCGCTTACATATAAAGATGTATGGGGAAACCCTATGTAATATAATATGGACGCCGGCGTCCGTCGCGGGGCTTGACGAGTCAATATCAAAATGCGTATTAAAACTAATAGCGCTTTTTTGAACCATGAATTCGATCCCCAAGAAACTGGCCAAGGTCAAATGTCATGCTGCGAAATCCCAATATAAGTATAGAAAAGTATAAAGGGAGATTCTATATTATTATCATAAAATTAACTATATTAAGTACTTCGTAAATGCCTTACTGCTACCTACCATGACAATGTCTATATTTAAAGCCTTCGATTACAATACCATACACTATCATGCTGTAGAAAACAATGTCTACAGGCTTTACGTAATGTAAATGGGTAACATCAGCGACTATATAACCCCTAGACTCCTAATGTTCAATATTTCTCTTCAAATTAATTCTGTCAACTACCTGAGGTTTGAGGAAGCGGGGTACTGCATTATGATTGGTTCTTCCAACACCTTATCGCATTATATAACCTTGGAAACATAGGCATAGGGATGGGACGAGTTAAATGAAAACACGATTTCTTATCGATATTACTTTTATGTAATAAAGTTTTATAGTAATATTATTATTATTTATTAAACATATTAATATTTTAACGAAACTATTTATGTTATCAAATGACAGATGGCGCTTAGTAAGTCTCATCGACATTAACAAGAATATTAGAGCTGACTTGTAGGAATAACACAAAGAATAACTCAAAATAATCGTTATAATCAACAAACAAAATACAAAATTATCCTAATAACATTTATTTCTGATACCGCTAGTCAAAAATATATCCTAATCATTTTTAAAATGAATTAACTATTACTAATGAACTAACCGAAGGTTGGCAAGAACAATAAAAACCGTGAGCGGCACATGGGCACACAGGGCATTGGAGTGTGCAATGAAAATGGGGAACGATTTATAGAGTTCTGTCAAAACCAAGATCTCACAATCGGTGGTACATTGTTTATACATGGAGAACATCATAAATACACCTGGACCTCACCCGATGGCGTTACTAGGAACCAAATTGATCACATTGCCATAAGTTCAAAATGGCGCGCGTCGTTACTAAATGTACGCAACCGTAGAGGCGCCGACATAGACAGTGACCATCACTTAATAGTCGCAGAACTGCGAATCAAGGTTGCGACACCACGACAAGTTAGCGAGCCAGGCAAATTAAGGCGACATTTTAACATAAATAAGCTACTTGACCCAGGAACTTGTAACGAATTTAAAATTGAGCTCCGTAACCGTTTTTCCCAACTTCAAGTGACTAAAGACTCTATAGACGAGGAGTGGAAACGTATAAAAGTGGCTTATACAGAGACCAGCTCTATCGTACTGGGACACAAATCTCGTACGCGCGACGACTGGATATCGCAGGATACGTGGGACCTCATTCAAGACAGAAGAGTACTACATTTGAAGCTTCTTGAAACACGAGATGAAATAGAAAGAGCCAACCTCAAACAGCAATACCGTCAGATGCGCAGGAAAATCTATCGCAGCGTGCGTAAGGATAGAAGGATGTGGGCTGATGCTATTGCTGATAGTGCCCAACTTGCTGCAAACACCGGCAATTTGAGGGAGCTGTATAAGGCTACTAAAACCTTGGCGGGTAAAAGAAGTTTCAAAAAGAGGCCCCTGAAGTCTAAGGAAGGTCAAGTTATCGCGACGTCAGAAGGGCAGCTTCAACGTTGGCAGGAACACTTTGAGGATGTCTTCCGAACCTCAGCAATGTCGACATCAGATGATGTACAGGCCGGAGCAACACCTCTACAGCTCCTTAACATCGACACCGCTCCACCTAAACATGAAGAAGTGGCGAAGGCTATCCTCTCCTTGAAGACCGGCAAAGCCCCAGGACTCGACCTTATAACCGCGGAAATGCTTAAAGCTGACTTACCCTCCGCTGTCGAGACACTGACACCTTTAATCATTAAGATCTGGGATTCAGAAAAGCTACCCGAGGACTGGAGTAAAGGGCTCCTAATAACCGTCCCCAAGAAAGGTGACTTAAGCCACTGCGGCAACTGGAGGGGGCTCACTTTACTTTCCATTCCATCCAAAGTGTTCTGTAAGATTATCTTGGATAGACTGTCGAAGGCCGTAGAACCTCTCTTGCGCAATGAACAGGCTGGGTTTCGCCCAAATCGCTCATGCACCGACCAAATTAACACTCTACGTATTATACTTGAACAAGCATCAGAATGGCAAAGTGAGATATATCTAACTTTCGTCGATTTCGAAAAAGCTTTTGATACGTTGAGATGGTCCAGCTTATGGTCCCGTCTACTCTTCATTGGTGTCCCGCCGAAAATTGTGGAATTACTCAAAGCTATCTATAAGAACTACTCTTGCTGTGTCACCCACAATGGCCTTATTTCTGATGACATCGCCGTGCACGCTGGGGTCCGACAAGGCTGTCTTTTATCGCCTCTTCTCTTCTTGATCGCTTTGGACGGTATTATGCTTCGTATATTTAACAACAAGCGCCGCGGAATAGAGTGGGGCATTTCCGATGTCTTAGAAGACTTGGACTATGCCGATGACCTCTGTCTGCTGAGCCACACTCGCGCCGATATGCAAGCTAAGCTCAATGATTTAAGAGATGAGGCGGCAAATATGGGGTTAAAAATTAACACCCGAAAGACCCAAGAGATGCGATCTGGAGTGACAAGCACAACACCGTTGCTAATTGGCACAGAGGTAGTGGAACGAGTCCACAAGTTTACATACCTCGGTAGCGTCGTGTCGGAAACAGGAGGAGCAGAGGAGGACATCACCTCACGGATTGCCAAAGCACGAGCAACCTTTGCGCAACTGCGGCCCGTATGGAAATCACAAAAGTTGACCCGAAGAGTTAAGCTCAGGATATTCGGGTCCAACGTAAAGTCAGTGCTACTATACGGGTGCGAAACGTGGAAGGTAACCAAAGCCATCTCGCTTCAGCTCCAGGTATTTGTAAACCGATGCCTTCGCCAAATCCTCGGTATTCACTGGCCTGAGAAAATCTCGAACGAACACCTACGAGAACTCTGCCATGAAACACCAATCAACCAGCAGATCAGACGCCGCAAGTGGAAATGGATTGGCCACACCCTGCGAAGAGGTCCCGATCATATACCTAAACAGGCAATGGACTGGAATCCTCAAGGAAAGCGAAAGCGTGGACGTCCCACACAAACCTGGCGACGCACTGTGATCGACGAAGCGAAAAGCATTGGGAAGACTTGGAGCGAAATCAAACGCGAAGCTCAAGACCGTTCGAAATGGAGAGTCACTGTGGAAGCCCTCTGCCCCATCCAGGGGACATAGGACCTTAATGATGAATGAACTAACCATTTAAAATAAGAAGCCTGTTAAAATTAAATAGGCCTCCGATAAATTGATTAGTTGAGTATTCGGGCGATAGTTTCTCTTATTTTTAATTTTATCGATAGAACTATCGACAAATCCTTTTGGTGTATCACTTACTTTCATGTTAAAAAACAAAACGAAATAGAAAATGTAAAAAGTACTTTCGTCGGAAAGAGATGCAAATATAACAAGATGGCGCGTAAATACTCAAATGGCCAGTCTAAGATGAACTCCGTAAAATTTTAAATAAAATGTGATTATGTGTCGTTATTGACTTACCTGTGAAATTGAATGCTATTTTTCTGAAAATTTTAATTATGGCTATTTATACCACACCATTTTATTGTGCACGGGGCCATTACAATAGTTATTTATTCGCAAACACGGAAGTATTTACAGCTCACAGTTGTGGTCGCAACTGACGAAGATTTTGAACGGTCAGCTACATTGGATCTATTTGTCAGATGTGTTTCCCGAAGCCGATCGTCTGTTATTAGGAGTCTAGGGGTTATATAGTCGCTGGGTAACATGGACTTATTAAGTACTTACGGTTAATATAACTGGTAGGCAAGGGCATGGTCAGTCTGCAATTAAAATTTTATTTTTAAATTTATAACCTTTATATATAAAAGAACCCAGAATATAGGTACGACAAGCTTCTCAAAAAGGTCCGCAAAAAAAGAGCGCACAATTTACAAAAAGTGCGCTCATTTCAATTAGTATCGCGTCGCTCGTGTCACTGCACGGACGTCAAAAATACGAAAATGTTCTTTTTAAAATTGTACATCAAGAACATTAAAAAAGGATGAGATATCGTAGCTCCGGTAAGTAAAAGGGTTTATTGATTTGTTTTTGTTGTTTACATGGCCCGCCCTGTGGATTGGGGGCGTTTGGAGAATTCCACCACGGTATCCCCTGCCTGTCGTAAAAGGCGACTAATAGGGGCCTCCGGGGGTCACGGGTGGGCGGGACGTGCCGCCCACCCATTAGTCTAGCCAACTTCTGTGACCCCCGTGATGGACACCAAAAGGTGGTCACGGTACGGTTTTTCGGGGGCTTCTGAGCCCCCGCAACAGGAAAAGGACCGCAATAGCGGTACGTGCAGGGGCGGTTGCGGACGACAACTTAGACGTGAGTCGGAGGAAGCCCGCAGCCGTCCCTAATGCGCAGAAGATGGCCGTTTAAAAAAAAAATGACTAAATATAAGAACAATTGTGTAACTTTGATTTAATTAGCTTTAAAATTGCACTCAACGATCATTTCATACAAATGACCTTGTTCCTATTTAATGGAGTCAATTCATTTTTATAATAAACTCATTTGCAAAAAAACGGGCACCTAAGCAATGAACCATTTCAAATGTTACTATTGGTTTGTTTGATAATTATAGGTAGTTTTACTTTTACAATTTTGTAAATTAATAAGCAAATAATCGTTTTCGTCAGTATTATCATAAAATTTTGATAAAATTTATGGGTTTTAATGCTAAAGTTCACTAGTAGTGTATGCTCGCTAGTAGTGCATGTGCTCGTGAAGTAAAAGTTAACAAAGATTTTTGTTTGTTTTTTCTTTAATAAAGTAAAAGCAGATAAATGTTTAGTATCGAGTGTGACCCCCTCTAGCTGAAATCACAGCTTGAATTCGTCTGGATATCCTAGCGAGGATATCCCGGATACTTGCTTGCGGAATACGTTCCCACTCCGCGGTAATCACATTCTTCAGTTCTCTGATGGTTTGCGGAGCCGGTTGTACTGATCTCACGCATCGTTTCAGAACGTCCCAGACATGCTCTATAGGATTGAGGTCGGGACTTCGAGCTGGCCAATCCAAAAGACGAATGCCGACCTCTTGCACATACGCTTCCACATCGCCAGACAGGTGGGCGCGAGCGTTGTCGTCCATAAAAATTGAGTCTTCGCCTAAAGCGGCCAATGCGGGTTGTGCATGAGGAATAAGAACTTCCGTTATGTATCGATGTCCAGTCAGTGAGCCGTTTTCAATGAAGACTAACTCTGTACGATCCATTGAATTTCTTCCTGCCCAAAACATAATAGAGCCCCCACCATAAGGTGTGATTTCTTCAAAACAAGCCTCTGCAAAGCGTTCTCCTCGTCTTCGTAGCACTCGCCGACGTCGATCTTCACCGAACAGAGATATCCTGACTTCATCGGAGAACAATACCCTATTCCAGTCTTCTTGAGTCCATGACTCACAATTTCGAGCAAACCTAAGCCTGGCAACTCTGTGCTCACGGAGTAACTTAGGGCCGCGGGCCGGGCGATGACTGCGTATATTGGCCGCGAGCAGCCTCCTCCTGACCGTCCATAGACTAATATGCACATTTCTTACTTCTTCGAGGTTGTTCTTAAGGTCCACATACGAAGACTTGCGATTTCTCAATGCGCGACTCACAAGAAAACGATCATCCCGTGGTTGGGTACATGGTTTTCTTCCAGAACCAGGCCTTCTCTCGACGGAACCGGTGTCTTGATACCGCTGCCAGGTCCTTTGAACCGTCGAGCGACTCACACTTAGCCTCTGAGCTACGAAGCATTGGCTGCAGCCCTCTTCGAGCAGCGCAATAATTTTGGTAGCTTTTACCACTTTCTCTAACATTATTGAGACAGCTAAACAGCAATAAATGAAGCTTTGACAATTAAGAATATGAAATAAATTCATAAAAATTGACTAAAAGTTATGAAAACCGATATTATCTTTTGGAACTTCGCACCAAAAATGTAGGATAAACAGTGGTTTTCTGTAAAAACGAGCATCAAACGAAAATTTTAATTTAGAACGTACTGTTTTAGACACCATGGCATTTTTAAAACCGGCCAGTAACATGTACAAATGATTGAAATCATTTTGGTACCGTATTTTTTTAAAAAAGAATTGAAATCCAAACCGCCCGTTTTTTTTGCAAATGAGTGTATATTTTCTTAAATTGATAAGTTGCTAAAATCATTGATTCCTTGTTTCAGTACTATTATTACTATTACAATTACGAATAGTTATTAACCAACTCCATTCCCAATGTACTATATATCATCTTTGCTAACTCCCAAAAGGAAGAGGTTATCAATCGGAAGATTTTTTAAAAATGAAGTGCAATGAATTTGCGACATTTATCAAAAACCGAGACAAAACGTAGGCGTAAGATCGAACAAGCACAAAAGTCAAGTTCCCAAATCAATTGTAATCAAAAGATGGTGTATGCATTAACAGTCTTACCTTAACTGGCAGATAACATGTACTTGAATATTGTGAAACAGCCTTTGGGACTGATCAATCATCAGATAAGAGTTTTATATCAAATGTTAATATAACTTGATTGCATACCTAATACATATAGAACTGGAATTATCAACCGATTTTATAGAACGAATTTAATTTGGTTGTGATATTTTATTCTACGAAATACTTTTATCAGATCATTTGAAAAACAGTCAAAGACTTATACATTTTGGCTTGGAAGTTTGGACCATGTCATATTATTTATGAATAAGTAAAGAAACTTGCCTTGGCGGGGACACTTTTCGCACCAAAGATCTTGAACTTGAAGCGCAACTCTGTAAATTATAGATGTCATTCTCTTTAGTATATAGCAACAGATATACTAAAACATATATTATAATAATAATAATAATAATAATAAAGCCATGTATTATATACTGCTCACTGCTGAGCACGGGCCTCCTCTACTACTGAGAGAGTTTAAGGCATTAGTCCACCACGCTGGCCTAGTGCGGGTTGGCAGACTTCACTCACCCTCAAAATTCTTATGGAGAATTCTCAGGTATGTAGGTTTCCTGACGGTGTTTTCCTTCACCGTTAAAGTGACCGATAATTGATAAACAATACACACATAACTTTGAAAAGTCAGAGGTGTGTGCCGTGGGTTTCGAACCTCCGGACATTGTCTCGGCAGACCGTTCCATTCCCAACTAAGCTATCATCCACTTGAAAAACATATATTAATGAATACGAAATACTGTTTTTTGTTGTTGGCTACACTTGCAAAGTGTCTTTCAATAATAATAGTGTCTTTTATCAAGATATGCTTTATGATAAAAGGAGTACGTATTGTGTAATCATTCATCAATGCTATAATGATACAGTTTACCTTATCAGTCTAGTCAATTTAAATTATCTTTATAAATTAGTATCGAATGGTTTATGGTTAATGGTTTGAACGTTAACACCATTTTTTTTATCAGTTTCAAGGCGAAATTCATACAAAGTACGAGCAGTTTAGCAGGTAGTACCTAAACCGTTAGGAAACGAATTTCAAAAAATACATTTGCGTCTCATCTTTCTTATATAAGAAACCTCTTTGCGAAGTTCATACTTCTAGAATCTAGTCTCTGATTTAGTCTGCGTCGTCTGTTAGGAATTCGGATTCAGAATTTGGAGTTTAGGTATGTTCAATAAAGTACGTTAAATCATCAGAAAAAAGTCAATATACTCAAACTACCTAATCGAAAGACTTTATTTTGCTTTGGACCTTTTTTAATTGAGTCGAATTTTGATTTTAACATAGTTTGTTCTTACCTTACTATACGTAGACAATCCACCAGAACTTAAAATTGTCTCGTCATTACTGGGATCACGGGGTATTATAGCTTCCGTATTAGCAAATTTATCATTCTTAGGGTTGATTTTAGAAGTTTGCAGTATAATACTCTTGCAATTTTTGCTGCATTTGCCCGTTTTGCTAGTGCTTTTATCTACACGCATTTGTGTAGAATATCTTGAAGGAACTAGGTGAAACACAAGTAACATCATATAGGTACTTTGTTCAGATGAAGTAAAACAGTAGGTATACGAGAAGTTAAAACGCAAGAGCTTCAAGATGTTACAAGCTATTGCATTTGAAATTATTTACCTAATCATAAATCCGTCACGCTTGCCTACGTCTAGTACTACAATACGATTCGACTAACAGTAGTCGTATCGTATTAAATCGAATGTACCTGAGGTTAGCTAATATGCCTTTCTTCAATTGTTAGCGCTATATCTATACTAATATTATAAGCTGAAGAGTTTGTTTGTTTGTTTGTTTGAACGCGCTAATCTCAGGAACTACTGGTTCGAATTGAAAAATTCTTTTTGTGTTGAATAGACCATTTATCGAGGAAGGCTTTAGGCTATAACATCACGATACAACTATTAGGAGCGAAGAAATAATGGGAAATGTGAAAAAAACGGGGAAAATTATTCATCCTTGAGGGCTTCCATTGCGTGCGCTGCGAAAACGGTTCAAGATACCAAAAATATATGTATGAAAGAATTATTCCCCTTAAAATGATCTAAAAAAATGTCCACGACAGTATATGTCTATCTTTTAAGATTAACTCACTAGAACCGTTTTTATGGTAATCAAATTTGGTCGAAATTAATGCATTATTTGTTAAGAGTTGTATCAACGTCATTATATTAATCTTTATCCAAATAAATGTGTTGGATAGAGTGATTCAACGGGAAGATTTTTATGTACTTTTAGCCCGGAAAAACTTATTAACGCGGGCGAAGCCGTGGGCAAAAGCTAGTTACGTATAAAAATGATATATCTCAGCGATAGACGTATCGATGGGCTTTGACGTCATTTCTAAACAATTTTTCTTTATTCTATTATCGTTAACTACGGTTCCTGACATGCAGACTACAGAGTGGTGCAGATAAAAATTTAGTCATTAATACATTTATTCCCCCAGTTCGCACAGTCATCAAATGTCTATGAAATATTAAAAACGATCGTGGGAAGTTTGAAAAGATAGGCACAGACACAGCATGACACCTTTTCCACTTTTTGGGGATAAGCAGAGGTTTTATCGCAACCACATTTTTTTAGTGCTATTGAATGACGAGACGAGCATGCCGTTCGCCTGATGGTAAACGATACAACCACCCATAAACAGTAGCAACACCATCCAGCACTTTGAGTTACAAGGTACTGTGTGGCATTCCACAGCGCTCGTCATCTTGAGACATAAGATGTTATGTCTCATTATGTCCAGTAGTGACACTGGCTACAATGTCCTTTAAACCGAAACAACAGTGCATGCTCACTGCTGCTTGGCGGTAGAATAGCATAGACATTGCGGTAGTACCCACCCAGACGGAATCTTACATAGAAGAGACCTACAAGGAGTAAACACATATCACCAGCTACGTTAGGTCCTTACGGGCTAGCTTATTGGCATTTAAATCTTAAACCGGGAGTAATTCTAGACTCTGGAGCAGAAAGACCCAATACCCCCAAGGATCCAACCTGAGACGTCTTCAGCTGTCATATCATAAAACTATGCCCAGGCAGGTAAAATTAGGACTAACTTGAATCTATTTGTCTGTCGTTTATTATTTTAAGTGCATATATCAGCACTGCGATGACTCCACCGACAGCTATTGTAATTATAACTAGTGATTTCTTGACGAAATCTTCGAAGTTGCCGACTAGTTCGTCCATGTAGCATTCTAGTCTATCCACCAGAGCGACGTTCGTGCACATTGAATCTTCTAGAATGTGTAGTACATGTACCTGAAATAGAAATGTGATTCATTTAAAATCCTATGAGTAGATGAGGTGACATACTGCTAAAATAATTTATCGTGATTATTTTAACTTAAAAAAATAAAAAAATAAAATACTTTATTCATCACGTAGGCGAACATAGTTGCACTTATGATAAGTCGAGACACATTTAATTTTTTATTATTACTTACATAACTACAGACACTTTTATTACGAGTAAACTAAATGATGAAAAATAAAAGTAAGAAGCCAGCTCGGGCTGGCAAGAAGGCAATATAAAACAAGAGATAATTTTGTTAACAAAAAATAATAATAATAGTAATGATAATGGGAGGAACGCGTCGCGATCCTCACCGGTGAGGACACTACAGGCCCTAGCCTAGCTAACCTACCAACCTTTCACTAGCTACCTTCATATATATACTTCATTTGTAGTTGTGAATTGTGGTGCTACCGAAATAGATTAAATTTCCTTTTTAGACGTTAATTCTTAAATCCAATCGTCTAAGAGTTTTTTATGGACTTTGCTTATTTCAGGATCGAAATACGGCTCTGCAGGAGAAGCCACAAAAAAACTTGTATTATAAGCAACAATAAAGAACCGTTCTTACGAGCCCTGATGGCCCAGAATATAATAAAAAGGTGTAGCACTCTTTTTCTCAAAAAAAGTACAAAAGTGGTTATAATCTTTATTTTTAACTGCTTCGGTGGCTAGTTGTATTACGGTACGATTGCAATGCTGAGGTCTTGGGTTCGATCCTCGGGTCGGGCAAAGTTATATTGGATTTAAATTCAGTATCAGCTCCGAGTCTAAAATTTGTACCCGATATGGCGATAGGCTAGCCCCCTATCACATCATGGGACGGAATACGCATGGCGAAAAGTAGGTGCACTAGTTGGGCCTCTGCCTACACCTATATGAAAATTTAATATCGCGATAATAATAAAATTTGCTTACACAAAGATAAAGGGTACTACCCTATCTTTAGCTGCATTACAATTTCAGTGTTTCTGGTTTATTTGCATTTATCAGTAGCCACTGCTCTTCAGCTATAACTAAAACAGTGAAGGACATACCACACAATCCTCTTCACATTTTTGAAATATTGTGAGTAATATCGCTTGCAAACGAATACACGGCGCATAGTATGTAAAGTTTTTATGAATTTTAAATATTTACGAATCAATTGCACATAATAACACGGTGATGGAACTGACGTGTGACGTTGATTTTCTTTTATAATTTTGACCTCATTGATTCCGACGTTTTACACCTCTGTATTTGTGCATTACTCTATGTTGCCAGGTAAAGATTGGTCCGATACCCCCATAGGGGTACATAGGGGTTTCACATATGAAATATTAATATTTCATAAAACGATAACATTACATTATGGTATTCTTGCTCGTGCGACTTCAGAGAGCCAACCAGCCGGGCTAGCATGCTCAGCACGCGCGTAGAGCAGTTGTCGCTATTGAGTAATATTATGTCGCTTACCCTTTGATTGATAATAATAACTCTAAACTCCACGGTTTAAGTATTTAACTAAATGTAAACAAAAGATACCTAACATATGATTCACGGGTAGTCAACATTTTCTTATGATTTTTTTTTAATTAAGACTGCTGTGTCAATAAAGCTACGCCGTACCTACAACAAACACTTAAAATTATTAAATTTTTGCGTATGTTAGTGCGAAATTATACAGCACACGTAACGTCCAAATTAATTACATTTATATTTACAATTGAGGCAACAGCAGATAGCGATACAGATGAAAGTCGAATAGAATATTGACTTTATAGGGACCTGAATAAGGCGGCTCAAGTGATCCGCGTAGTAGATCCTGGCGCAAAAATACGTTAGATTAGAAATTCAAATATAGCAGAAGCAAAACGTAAGCTGGATAGCGCGAGTAAACGACGCGGCGACGTGTAGTCTAGGGAAAACGTTGCGGTCAACTGTCCGGTGGCCGTTGCGTATGCGCAGCTCCCGGGTGGCTGGCGGCCCGGTGCGAGACGTGCGGCGTGCAGGGGCAGGTCGTCGCTGTAGGGTGAACGCTCACATGTCAGGTCGTGTCGCTGTTTAACCGACACACAAAATAGTGGAATGTTTCTTCGCTCTGAAAATAATTATATATTAATACTGTGTGTCTATAATGGAGACGCCACAAATTCACTTTAGAAACAAACAAATAACTAACAACAACTAATTATCAGAAACAAAACAAAAAATATGTTAAATAAATAAATTTCTACAATTAGGAAGTTTATCGATAATTGGTGTCTAGTAAACCGATTAAATGAATGACGGTCAGTTTTAATGGCGTGCTACGTGACAATCGTACTATTAAAATTTTAGGCTTATTTATTACGAACTATTGGAAGAATCCTTAGGATGTCTGTCGTATTAGCTCATTTACAGTTAATAGGTTGAAATCTTTTACAAAAGTATTGTAATTTATTATAATTAATTGTGTTTACGCTTATTAATGAATAACTATAACTTTATAATAACCAAACCAACGAGAATAACAGTGTTGAGTGTTATGTAGATTATTAAGACGTTTATTTTGGAATGAAATATGTTGTAAGCAGAAATGGACAGTGGGCTTTGAATGTGACCAAAAAAAAACGACACAACTCCGTTTCTTTTTATTGGGATTGGTTGAGAGACTCACACGTGACTGACAAATTGGTATCTGGATCAATCACAAACAACAAAATTAAACGACATCGTCTCAAGAGGTTCGTCTTTTTGGCACATTGTAAGCCCACAGGTAAAATACTTTTTCTATGAGTTGTTTACATTTAGTTAAAAACCTAAATCGATGGAGTATAGATATTGTAGTGACGCGCTTATAAACATGCCAAGTGCTGACTGCGATTATGCTAGTGTGCGTGACAGCTATGTCATACGCTATCGCTGCATCATTCTGCTTATAATTTTGTGCGCGCATAATGATTCCAGCTAGTGCATGGCTCGTAGTAAAACGAGGAGAAAATTATATCCATGAAATCCAAAAAAAAATTCACGCGAAACAAGACAACAATTTCTCTGATTATAATTTTGAAATTGCTCTAATAATGCAATGCAATCAGCCCTGTATTATATATTGCCCACTGCTGAGCACGGGGCTCCTCTATTACTGAGAGGGTTCAGGCTATAGTTCACCACGCTGGCCTAATCAAATAATTTATTGAGTAATTAGGCCCCTAAGGGCGCTTTTACACGTCATTTTTTACAATACTTTTTTATCAACTAGAAGATTCTACCGGTGCTTCGGAAAAGCCCACTGACCTGAGAAGAAGCACCAAGAAACTCAGCGTAGGTCTTTTGTCATCTTATTTTTTTTTTAAATAAGATGACATGATGAAGATGTTTAATTTTAAGTAAACAATAAAGTCAACTACCAATCAGAGCAGACCAGTCCACGCAAGCAGCACCCGTTCACGAGTATGACGCATGTGCCAGCCATCGGCCTCCTCAACCATGTTGCAGGGTAGTGGCCAACCCGGCACACGACGCCGCCGCAGGCACAGGCTTTAAAGCGAGCATACTCGCACTAAACTACAAAATTATCCAGAATTTGGAATACTACAATCGGGATTTTTGGCGAAAGTATTCGTTATTCACTGATGATTTTTGGCACAAGGTTAGCAGAGGTATAGACGAATATGTGGTTTAATTTAGTAACGTTTAGTAATGTAAAAATGACTCTGTATAGTATGTTATAAGGAAGATTTAAAGAAAAATGTGGATACATAAAAAGTGGAGATTCGATAAATTTATAGACTCAAAGACAAACAGAGGATTGGCAATTGCAGTACAATGATTGCAATCGTGATTTTTGCCAACGGCTGCTTCACATTGAATTTGCAAAATTTATTTAGAATTAAGTATTCGTGACTGCACTCGCGTCAAAGGTCTATCTTAAATGTCCACAGTACACTTTTATTAGCTAGTGAAAGGCTGGTAGGTTAGCTAGGCTAGGGCCTGTAGTGTCCTCACCGGTGAGGATCTCGACGCGTTCCTCCCATTATTATTACTATTATTTAATTTAAAATTTTTGAACTTCTCCCATTTCTGGGGTATTTCACCAAAGTTGCGGGCTTTTGGCTATTATTATTTTTTTGTTAATAAAATTATCTCTTGTTTTTATTGCTTTTCTTGCCAGCTCGAGCTGTCTTCTTACTTTTTATTTTTCATCATTTATTTTACTCCTAATAAAAATGTCTGTAGTTATAAAGTGACTAATAATAATTAATTAAATGTGTCTCGACTTAACATAAGTGCAACTATGCCTACATGATGAATAAAGTATTTTATTTTATCTATTTATTTATTTTATTATATTAGAGCTACTTATCATAGTCTGTGTGTTAAAATTCAACACAATCTATCCAGCAGTTTCTTCGCTTTTGTTCAGTTCTGCGCTTACTCCTAACAAGCATCCAAACATCTTCAAAGTTTTTATATTATGATTATATTTGTCACTAGCTTTTGCCAGCGGCTCCACCCGCGTGAAAGAGTTTTGCAGGGATAAAAGTCCCGTTTTATATTTCACGGGGATAAAAAGTAGCCTATGTCCTTTTTCAGGCTCTACAATATCTGTGTACCAAATTTTATTTAAATCGGTTCAGTAGTTTTGGCGTGAAAGCGCGATAGAGTTATTTTCGCATTGATAATATTATTATTTTCGACCAAATTTGATTACCATAAAAACGGTTCTAGTGAGTTAATCTTAAAAGATAGACACATATTGTCATGGACATTTTTTTAGATCATTTCAAGAGAAATAATTCTTTCGTACATATATTTTTGGTATCTTGAACCGTTTTCGCAGCGCACGCAATGGAAGCCCTCAAGGATGAATAATTTTCCCCGTTTTTTTTCACATTTTCCATTATTTCTTCGCTCCTAATAGTTGAATCGTAATGTTATATAGCCTAAAGCCTTCCTCGATAAATGGTCTATTCAACACAAAAAGAATTTTTCAATTCGAACCAGTAGTTCGTGAGATTAGCGCGTTCAAACAAACAAACAAACAAACAAACTCTTCAGCTTTATAATATTAAGTATAGATTACTCATCGAAGCAATGACTAATTAAAATTATTTTAGAAAGGGTTAGGATGATTATTGTAGATTCAAAAACAAGAGTTGATAAAATTATTATTTTATTATTAAACATTCAAAGACATAATAGGCACAATTGTGCATAATAATTGTGAGTTAGAAATTGGGTCACGGTATCAATTTTGCGTGGCATCTTCTTCATTGGATGGCGAAACACCGATTAAGTTAAGTTTATTTCCGCTTTCATCGATTACCAAATATGATGTTCTTTGACATCTAGATTCAGTTTGACTTGGCGATTGATTTGTAGATTGTACAGGTTTAACATTCTGTCGTGAAGAAGTTGCAAATGACGGCTTGTAGAGCTCAAAACAACCGTTATCAGCTTTATAGAGTAATTTGCTTATTTCATACTGCAATGCATTCTTTGTATGCTGTGAATACGTACGAAACTTGCTAGCAATAAAATTTGCATACGTTTCACTGTCATCTGGGGTTGTAGAAGCAAAATCTCTGACTGGAACTTCACTCATTCTAGCCATAGCAGGTGAATGCATTTCTGTATCATTTATTTTCTTCCTTTTAGATGACGCTTGTTTCAAAATTGGTTGCACAACGTTATTTTCAGAAAAAGGGGCATCATCCAGATCCATACTCGTATGTGCATATTCGGAGTTTTCAGGTGGATGTTCTGAAGGTTGTAATTCTACTTTCAGAGAATCTGCATTTTCAGATTCTGCATTCTCAAATTGTTCGCCTTCAGATTGTTCAGACGATGTAGATGGGGTTTCGTCTTCTTGCGACTCTTTCTGGAAAGAATACATTACAATCAAACGAATTAAAACAAGAGGATATTCTGAATTCGTCTAAATTATTTATTGGTAGACTACGTCTATTAGATCCCGCCCTGTGGTATGGGGGCATTTAAAGAATTCCGCCATGGTCATCCCTGTCTGTCGCAACAGGCGACTAAAAGGGGGCTATTGGGAATTGCGGCTGCGCAGCGGGAATACGCAGTGTCAAGTCCACGGCAGCACGGAATCATCGTGATGAAATTTCTGGGTACCTTTAGCTATAATTAACGCTATTGACTTGTCAGTGCGGTATCAATGCGGGATCTGACAGACTATATTGCAATGAGAGCCTCCCGATTGGGTGCAGGAACGAAGTAATCCATCCAGAATTACTTCGTTTTACGGTGTCTCAGTATGCATGTTTACCGACACATATTTAAATACACACCAAAATTATGTTTATTACTCAAAGATGAAATTTAAGAAATCCTTACAATTTAACCTACGTAAATACTACTATTAATTAGAGGCAAATGTACTGTCTTCAAGATAAAGGTAGCATGAACACGCTGGATAGTCTGCATCCAGCTTTGCTTTTGATAGGTACGTCTGGAAATCTTTAGCACAGGCCTAAGTTCAGTAGTGGATATCATGTGGCTTATTATGATGATGTACTGCCTTCATTTTCAATGTACCAGTTCTATACAGATATACAAAGCACTAATTGGTGAGAGCTACTTGTGCCGCCCTCACATTTTAGCCCGGCCCCTTCCATATCATCACTAGCAAACATGTTGCGACAAAGTGTTGCTCCCAAAATTAGGTTTATGTTCTGTAAATAACGCATTATTTGGGCAATTTCATTTAAAACTAAAACTAAAAAAAAACTGCCTTGGTGGCGTAGTTGTATTATAGTACTACTGCAAAGCTGAGGTCTCGGGTTCGATCCCCGGGTCGGACAAAGTGATATTGAGTTTTTTTTATTCAGTATCAGCTCGGAGTCTGGAATTTGTGCCCGATATGGCGATAGTCTCGCCCCCTATCACATCATGGGACGGAATAATGGCGAAAAGTGGGTGCACTAGTTGCGCCTCTGCCTACCCCTTCGGGAATAAAAGGCGTGAGTGTATATGTATATATTTAAAAAAAAACCCGAATCAGCCTGGCATAGGTATACATTATGCGCTATCTCAAACTGCGCGGCTATAATTCCGTGTAAAATATAATAATTACTATATTCTTGTTTATATTTTTAGGTATACCTATAATTGAAATCCGATTCAAAACTTGTTTGTTTGCCTATTTTTTCATGATCTAGAAAAAATAGGCAAACAAAGTAAACATCGTGTTTTAAACCACAGAATAATGAGTGTTTTTAAAACTATAAGACAGGAGAATGCCCAAATATGGTTCCACTCTTTAAAGGGAGTTTATGGCCTTGTGGAATGAATCACAGTTAACGAAATATTTTTAGAAATGACTTCTACTTATTTGTAAGAAATCCTTTTCGGGGTTTTTTCAATAAAAACAAGACGATTTTGATTCGGTGTACGCTATTTTCCCTACGAAAATATTATGCACTAGATTTTGCCCGCGGGTCCGCCCGCATTAAAAAGCTTTTCCAGGGTAAAAGTCGCTCTTTTTCTTTTTCTGGGATAAAATGTAGCCTATGTGTTAATCTAGGACACGATCTACCCGTGTGCCAAATTTCATCGAAATCCGTTCAGTAGTTTTTGCGTGAAAGAGTAACAAACATCCAGACATCTATACATCCATACATACTTACAAACTTTCGCGTTTATAATATTTATAGGATTTAGAGAATTGGAAAAATTTTGTAAGGTAGGTATTCATAAATAATTCATTAAATATTTTTAGAAATTACTTATATATGTGTTTGATAGAAATCCTTTTCTGAATATTATTTTTCAATTTGATTAGATGATATTTGATTCTATTTCCGCCATTTTTATTGTCGTTCACAGCCTTCACTGTTGTTGACAACGCACTCCCATCATTCAAAGTGCACTGTGCAATCTTAAAATACGTTTACGTTGTAAGACTGAGTCAAGTGCTAATTCGACAAAACGTAAAAAAAATATTAATTGGATAAGACTTCCTATATTTGATCGTAGTTTGGTCATTTTGAATGTGGCTCTTGAGACAGAAGGTTTTAATTATCGAAGACTAGGCTGTATGGCTATGACCTTTGCTTTGCCGTAAGAATTAACAAAAAACAACTCAGATTTTTGGCAACGATATTTATGTCAATAGCAATTAATCAATATAATATACCATCGATTAATATATTATTACAAAATGTCGATATTGGTAAAATATATTTTTTTACGTTTGCCAGTAATCATGGAATTACTTAAAATATAAAGGATTGTCTACATGATATTATATGGAAAAGAGATAGATCATTTTGCTATTGCATACCGTGCTCCTTAGACTAATACCGTGCTCATGTCGGATATTTGACATAATATTATCATAGTAAAATATTATATTAGGCATAATCATAAAAATATTACAAGAGCGATCTTTTCTTTTTTAATTCGAATGATCGTCGATCATCAATATATTAAGATTAACAATCTGCCAAGCCCTAGAGATAACCAGCTGTTGTTCATAGTTAACCTCAAAATAAAAATGAATATGAAATTGCACGAAAACCCCACAATAAAGTAGAATTTAATAAATTAGAATTTTGTTTTATTGGCACCTAAGTTATTCGTTCTATATTGTTTGTACTTTTCACTTTCATACAAAATTAAATTACGCGTGACGGACTCCCATACACAGATGGGCATTCTCTTTTCATATGATGAAAACAGTTATTATTTCATTGTTTAATATTGAATAATAAATTGTTAGCTTTCGAAGATCAGTAAGCTTTTGGTACAACATAAACCAGGCATACTGACCTCGCGTTGGTCATCCATTAATCAGGAATGGTTTTTATATTAGGTTACTTACTGTTTTGACCCGAGAGCGGCGTTTGCGTCTTTCCAGGAGAAACGTCAGATGTTCAAAAGCGTACCAAGATGAAACGTATGCTTCATCTGGATCTGCAATAAAAGCATGTACAAAATATAATACAGCACATCATATTATAGAACTAGTAATTTAATATCAATAGTCCTAATGAGAGTGAAAATTATTTGGTGCTATAAGAATAGCTAATGTTACTTAATATTAGATGTACCTAATAATAAAAAAAATAGTTACTTTCAGCACGGGCCTTTTTCATTTTCACCTTCTCCCTGCTCAATTGAGCCTGTAGGTTTAGAAGCTTTTTTCTTAAGTCCGTAATAGAGCAGTTCATTACTTGGGATATTTCGCGCCAGGCGGCAGTTTTGAAGGTCCTGTTAAAGCGATGTTCATGCCTAGGGTGCCATAATATTTCACGAGTGCGTAATAAATCAATAAATTTTATAACGTCAACTCGATCCCATTGCATTTTGAATAACTATTGTTAAAAATGGTCGAGAAATAAACACTTCTTGACTCTCAGGCGGTTGGTTCGCGAATGTTCGAAGACGGATATGGACGTGGATACGGAGTGGCGGAGGGGAGCGGCGGGGAGCGGTTGAATGTACGCCGCAACATGATTCATCGATCCCGTGTCCGCAAGCCGTATAGCGCGTATTAGACAGTAGGTTTTGCTGTCCGTTTTACCAGTCACGTCCGTGAGTGACGAATAACCTATCGTCTAATGTGGTGATTGACGGTTGAGTGACGAAAATCTGAATTTTTTTATATGCGCGTCGCGCAACCATCAGTCATGACTTTTGCGCGATCGTCTAATGGCATTTCGTCCCGCAAACGTCAGTCAACGCGCGGACAGCGATGGAGTGGGACATATTGTGATGAGTCGGAGAGGCGCTGGCGCACCCGCGCGGCCAATTACCTTCTCCGACATTCGCAGAAAAAAATTATTTTAAGTTTGAAACAATCCCTGAATTGTGGTATACCACGAATCTTTAATAGTTAGTCTCTACTAATGTTATAAAGAGGACAGATTTGTTTCATTTTGTAAATTCTTTCACTAATGAGAAGATACATTACTCCTCAGTACTATAGGGTACTTGTTCTTTATTATCTTATTAGATAATTTTATCCAATCCTACTAATATTATAAAGGCGAAAGTTTGTAAGAATGTATGGATGTTTGGATGTTTAGATGTTTGGATGTTTGGATGTAAGGATGTTTGTTCCTCTTTCACGCAAAAACTACTGAACGGATTTCGATGAAATTTGGCACACAGGTAGATCATGTCCTGGATTAACACATAGGCTACTTTTTATCCTGGGGAAATATAAAGCGGGACTTTTATCCCGGAAAAACTTTTTAAAGGCGGCGGAGCCGCGGGCAAAAGCTAGTAAGATAATAAAAAAAATTGTTGTCATACTTTTGAATCTCGTATTTCAGACTAAATTTATCTATCCTACTAATATTATAAAGGCGAAAGTTTGTAAGAATGTATGGATGTTTGGATGTTTGGATGTTTGGATGTATGGATGTAAGGATGTAAGGATGTTTGTTCCTCTTTCACGCAAAAACTGCTTAACGGATTTCGATGAAATTTGGCACACGGGTAGATCATGTCCTCGATTAACACATAGGCTACTTTTTATCCCGGAAAAATATAAACCGGGACTTTTATCCCGGAAAAACTTTTTAATGCGGGCGGAGCCGTGGGCAAAAGCTAGTAGGTACTAATATAATAATTGCGAAAACTTTGATGCTTTTTTTTTCTCAATCACACCAGAACGGCTAAATATCCAGATCGAATGAAATTTGGCCCAAAGATAGATTATAGTATAGAATGAAAATGAAATCCTCCTAGCCAGTTTCGGCCACGGCGGCCAATCTCAACGGAGATCAGCCAGGTACGCAGGAGATATTATAGTGCACAAGTGTGTGCGCAATACACAGGTGACTGTCACTCTCATAGTCCGGTGAGACGGAAGAATAACACATAGCCTACCTTTATCCCTGGAAAATATATATAGCTTTTATTCCGGATAAAAAAATCAAACGGGCGTGGCCGCTAATAAAAGGTGGGTAAAACCAAAGTATGGCTATAAAACTATCTTTTTAGTCAATATTTTACCCAACGCCTTCTTGTTACACGTTTTTAATCTCTATTCCCTTTTATTTTACAAGTATAAGTCGCGGCACGAAACTCTAGCGGTGACCGTTATTGCGCAGAAGTAAAAAATAAGGTGTCTTGGCGGGGTACAGGGGTGAAGGGCGAGCGTGCGTTGCGCCGATTGGCTCTCCAGTCGTACTCCGTCCCCCGTGCCGATACCACGCTCCGCGCACTTCCAGTGTACAGTCGTGTTCTGAATTGTTTTGTTGTCATCGTTAATTTTTGTTGTTGTTTTTTGTTAAGTTTGTTTTGTTGATTTGTTTGTTGTGTTTGATTTGGTTCTTATGTAATTCGGACTTAATATAAAAATTATTATTATTTGGTATTTAATATAAAAATTTACAAATCGGATAGTGTATTTATTTTTCTACTCCCCATAAACTTGTTAAAATTATATTGTAGGTAACATGAAGTAATATTACTTAAGTAATATTTGCGTGCGTGACAGTACCCATACGCAGTTAAGTTCCACATTTTGTTCACCGCTAGACTTACTATTTGACTTTACATTAAAACATTATTTTGCTGTTTTTAATTAAGCAATTAAATTACTAATTTGTATTGCGTGCGCGACGGTACCCATGCGCAGCTATCCCCTCCACGTTTCGCTCAGCGCTAGAGTTTCGTGCCGGGACATATATTCATACCAAAACGAGTGAAAACGTGTGTTCTCCGCAAAATCTTGCGTATGACTGAAGGTGATTTTGAGTGATTGTGTAATGTCGTTTGTTTTCATTATTCACGCGTCACTCATGACCTTGGAATTGAATGCCGGTTGTGTGAGCGTCTAATGTGCGCTTAACAAGCCAGACGCACTCACGAGGTATAATGGAGCGCCCGGCCCGCGGCACGGCGTGACAAATGCGAAAGCGGACTGAGCGGCACGGCTGCTTGTCACGCGCATAACGGACTTTGTTTCATATCAACAACAATCAACCTATAAAATATTCACTCGTACTTAATGTAATTTATTTTGTTTTTTTTTTCCTTTTGTTCACATAACTTTTCCAACAATAATTTCTTCAGTTACACTTCCAAAATGGAAAAAAAAATCTTTTTATATTATGGCTTATATTAACCCGTCAAGCCCCGCTTACATATATAGATGTATGGGGAAACCCTATGTAATATAATATGGACGCCGGCGTCAGTCGCGGGGCTTGACGAGTCAATCTTAAAATGCGTATTAAAACTAATAGCGCTTTTTTGAACCATGAATTTGATCCCCAAAAAACTGGCCAAGGTCAAATGTCATGCTGCGAAATCCCAATATAAGTATAGAAAAGTATAAAGGGAGATTCTATATTATTATCATATAATTAACTGTATTAAGTATTTCGTAAATGCCTTACTGCTACCTACCATTACAATGTCCATATAAGCCTTCGATTACAATACCATACACTATCATGCTGTGGAAAACAATGTCTACAGGCTTTACGTAATGTAAATGGGTAACAAGGACTTATTAAGTACTTACGGTTAATATAACTGGTAGGCAAGGTAGGGATTGTCAGTCTGCAATTAAAATTTTATTTTTAAATTTATAACCTTTATACCGGGTGGAAGGGAAACGCTCTCGGAAACGAATACAGGTGATAGTATTGGTGATTCCTGACGTGATGGCACTAAAAAAATCACGATCGCATTGTTACAATTTTAGTAGTATTTTCACAAATTTCTGTACAGCTTCACGTATGGATAGATAAATCAAACTATTATTCTGAAAAACATAGTAAAAGCGGTCAATATTTCAAAAAAATCGTAATGATACACGTACATCAGCTGACGGGTTAACGACCGCGGGCCGGTGTCAGCGCAGCGCGGCGGCCGCCCAGTTTTTTGTACGCTTTACATTGCGCGCGCATGAATTACGGAAATACTAAAATCGTAAGTATTATCGCTTAGCTTTGCAAATGAATATAGTTTTTCGTTAATGTTATGGTTCTTCTCTCTTACCGTTCCGGTATAGAGAGCGTTTCCCTTCCACCCGGTATATAAAAGAACCCAGAATATAGGTACGACAAGCTTCTCAAAAAGGTCCGCAAAAAAAGAGCGCACAATTTACAAAAAGTGCGCTCATTTCAATTAGTATCGCGTCCCTCGTTTCACTGCACGGACGTCAAAAATGCGAAAATGTTCTTTTTAAAATTGTACATCAAGAACATTAAAAAAGGATGAGATATCGTAGCTCCGGTAAGTAAAAGTAAAAATCAACTCCTTTCCCAATGTATTATATAAAATCTTTGCTAACTCCCAAAAGGAAGAGGTTATCAATCGGAAGATTTTTTAAAAATGAAGTGCAATGAATTTGCGACATTTATCAAAAACCGAGACAAAACGTAGGCGTAAGATCATATTTGTGTTTACTCAATCAAAATTTATAATTTTTTGTTTAATTTTTTAGTATGATTAATTTTTATTTATTTATTTAACACAAAACAGGTTACAACCACGAATACAACAATTATTGATCACAAAATATGCTTACTTCTTCTCGTAACCCAAAACTTGTGTATAAAGAAGAGTTAAATAAAGCGGACTAGTTATTAGCTTAAACTAACATAGACAGAGCATAAGCCGCAGAAAACCTGTCACAAAAAGTCTACCAAAATTGGTAGACTTGCTCGTTACGCACGCCAGTATCAATTCAATCACTGGACCGTTACGACCTGCTATAAAATTGTGTCGCAAATAAGTAGGAAAGTATCAGAGTAACACCATAATCACTGTCCACCGATAAGTTTTGTTGTTTAACCATTATTTTAAGAGTAAACATGATATTATTATTTCATAGATTCGAGGCGGCTCGGACACCCCGGTGCTGCCAGTTTATTACTGGGGCAATTTGCTGGAATGTTGGGAGATTGTACATTTAGCTATTCGTGTTAATTTTCAATGCTCTGCAAACATCGTAAAATCATTTAATTCAAAAATTTAATTTAAGTTTATTAATTATTTAAATATTTATTATTTTCTTAATAATCAATATTTACTACTGCGACTGCCTTGGTGGCGTAGTTGTATTACAGTACGACTGCAAAGCTGAGGTCTCGGGTTCGATCCCCGGGTCGGGCAAAGTGATATTAAGTTTTTCTATTCAGTATCAACCCGGAGTCTGGAATTTGTGCCCGATATGGCGATAAGCTCGCCCCCTATCACATCATGGGACGGAATAATGGCGAAAAGTGGGTGCACTAGTTGTGCCTCTGCCTATCCCTTCGGGGATAACAGGCGTGAGTGTATATGTATATGTTTTTTCTTAATTTAATATTTACTTTTCATTTTTATCAAAAAGTTTTCATTAAACAGCTTCAACCTTTTTCGGGCAACTTCTCCCGTGAGAATTTTGTGTTACACATGCGCGCGCCTCGTAAAATTTCACTCTCATAATTTTTTCATAACGCGCCTAAAGAAGTATAACTTCAATAATAAAAAATAATTGCAAATGAGATGTTAATACATTTGTAAATTGCTCAAATATAAATCACAACGTCAAATCTAAATCTAAATCTTAAAGGAAAAATTTTCGGAAGCAAAAACAAAGAGACGGATTTTAATATTTTAACACTTAGACTGCAACTCGCACGACTTTTAGCTACGGCCAAAATTTTTGTATTTTAAATTGCTGAATTTTCAGAATTTAACAGTTTTTTAAACCATAAAAACATAGATGACTTGAGAACATAAACAAAATCATTGTTTTATATGCCCAATCAACAAAAGTGCAAAGAAACTTGGGTAAATAATCTAGAGTAGGTATCCCTACACGCGCACACATTGACAGTTTGCCGGCGAGTAACTACAGGACGCTCACTCACACATCGTGCATCTCTGTGTGAGTTGTGGTAGGCTGCGAAGCGTATTGCATGTTCGCATTGCTCTGTCTATGTTAGTCTATGGTTATTAGTAGATTATTACTAGATTTATCGACGACACGGCTTATTGATGTCTCATTTGCAAGGAACTATGCATATTGGGTTTTCTTACTATGTATATCAATGTTTAGAACATATTTAACGTTAGTAATATATTATTTGAGTGCTTTATTCGATTGTTTCTGTTTCCCAATGTTTGAATAAACGTTAATCGAATTTAACTACTGAATCGATTGTGATAATTCTTTCACTAATAGGAAGCTACATTATTTCTGAGTGCGGAACCCTTTTTCACGCGGGCGGAGCCGCGAGTTTCACCTAGTACTATATAAAAGCGCGAACCAGCACCGATTTATCAACCGATTTTATAGAACGAATTTAATCTGGTTGTGTTATATTTTATTGCACGAAATACTTCTATCAGATCATTTGAAAAACAGTCAAAGACTTATACACTTTGGCTTAGAAGTTTGGACCATATCATCTTATTTATTAATAAGTAAAGAAACTTGCCTTGGAGGGGACACTTTTCGCACCAAAGATCTTGAACTTGAAGCGCAACTCTGTAAATTATAGATGTCATTCTCTTTAGTTTATAGCAACAGATATACTAAAACATATATTGTAATAATAATAATACCAGCCATGTGTCATATACTGCTCACTGTTGAGCACGGGCCTCCTCTACTACTGAGAGAGTTTAAGGCCTTAGTCCACCACGCTGGCCTAGTGCGGGTTGACAGATTTCACACACCCTCGAAATTCTCATGGAGAATTTTCAGGTATGTAGGTTTCCTCACGGTGTTTTCCTTCACCGTTAAAGTGACCGATAATTGATAAACAATACACACATAACTTTGTAAAGTCAGAGGTGTGTGCCGTGGGTTTCGAACCTCCGGACATTGTCTCGGCAGACCGTTCCATTCCCAACTAGGCTATCGTCCACTTGAAAAACATATATTAATGAATACGAAATACTGTTTTTTGTTGTTGGCTACACTTGCAAAGTGTCTTTCAATAATCATCATCATCATTATCATCAGCCTTTATCAGTCCACTGCTGGACATAGGCCTCCCCTAATGAGCGCCATAGTGCCCTGTCTTCAGCTTGCCGCATCCAGCATCTGCCTGCAGTCTTTCGCAGATCGTCATCCCACCTGGCCGGAGGGACACTATTATTATCTTTCAATAATAATAGTGTCTTTTATCAAGACATGCTTTATGATAAAAGTAGTACGTATTGGGTAATCATTCATCAATACTATAATGATACAGTTTACGTTATCAGTCTAGTCAATTTAAATTATCTTTATAAATTAGTATCGAATGGTTTATGGTTAATGGTTTGAACGTTAACGCCATTTTTTTTATCAGTTTCATGGCGAAATTCATACAAAGTACGAGCAGTTTAGCAGATATTACCTAAACCGTTAGGAAACGAATTTCAAAAAATACATTTGCGTCTCATCTTTCTATATTTCTCTCACAATAAGGACTATAGCAGCACTTTATTCTATGATATTTCTATTGATATTTATGAATTTATTAGCAACTAATGCATTATTCAAGAACAAATTTGATTACCATAAAAAATGTTTTACTGAGTGAAACTTAAAAGATAGACATAATTATGCTGTCGTGGATTCTTTTTAGAACTTTTAAAGGAGAATAATTCTTTGATATATTATCATTTTTGTGTAATAGTATGCACATACGATGTGATTTGGTATCTATCATGCGACCAATTCGTCACGCGGTACAGTCTTCACGCCACACGATCGAACCGTAGCATGCGATGTCCAGCCGTACCAACAATAATAATAATAATAATGTCCATCGAACCGTGCCCCACACGATGCGATATGGTTCGATGGCATAGCATTTTAATGGTTCGGCTGTACCAAATCGCATCGTATGTGCCCACTTTAACTTGAACCGTTTATACAGCGCACGCAACGGAAACTTTTAAAAGTAAAATTTTTAAACTTTAACAATATTACTATCGACATAATGTTTTTATAGATACAGACAACAGTACTGTCGTAAGTGACTCATTAAAGATTCGATGGTGATCATTTTCGTAGCATAATAATTTCATTCGACATTATAATTTTGTTCTCGGTAACAATATTGCGCTCAGTGGGGCTAGGTTGTGAAAAAAAGACACGATGCGTCTCCGCTCCGTTTTATTGTGATTGGTTGAGAGACTGACGTGTCGGTTTCTCGATTAATCACAAACATCAAAATACCGATACGTCCGTCACTCAACCAATCAAAATAAAACGAAGCGGAGACGCATCGTGTCTTTATTTCACAACCTAACCCCATAGAACCCGTTATGACGACAGATAACATGATGCGCATGCGAAGGTTGAATAGCGACTGAACCAAAGAGAATATAATCACTGAACCGCCGAATAGTGTTGGGTAGGACATACAAGAGGCGGTACATTTGTCCCGTACATGACGTCAAAATGTAAGAGCGGCTCAACATTTTTTATTGTAGTACTTCAAATTTCATGTCGCGGTAGTCGCGAAGTCGTGTTACTCACTATCTATCTCAGTAAAACTCTAAGACGCGGATAGAGAGGGAGCGAAAGGCATGCTACAAAATACAATAGTATGTTATTCTTCAATGAAAATCATTGGTACCCACATATGTACTACCAAAAAATTGTCATTGACAGCTGTCAAACTATTCGGGCTTGACGGGTTAAAACGTATCGCCGAGCTTTATAACGCCTCGCCTCATTTGAAGTGGGACATTGTACTGGTTAAGTGCAAAAAAGAGGCTACTCTTACAAACTCTTTTTTATGTCGTGTCCTACCCAACACTACCGCCGAACGGTCAACGGGACGGCGCATCGTCCGACGACGCTATTTGGTTCGGAGCTTATCAAATTCGATGTGCAAGTGACCGAACCAACCGTACCAACAATAATAATAATAATTTACGGCTTACCGTCATAGTAAACCTAACTAAATTTATACCATAGTACAACTAACTAAAGTAGTCTCACTCGGCCGTGTCCTTGAAATAATTACCTATAGCCGCGCGGTACGTAAACACGCAATAGGGCTGCCCGTCTACAGTATTTTAAATTAATCTAAGATACTTAAGTATATTCCTAGTTTTGATATTGTAAAAGATATTTAAAAAACGAAATTCTTTGTGTTAATAGAAAAAACGGTTTCACTCACGTATTCTTGGTCAGAATCGACGACCAGTTTCGCCCTATTAAGTAGGTCATCTTCATAGGCGAGTGCTGCTTACTTAATGACCTATTTAATAGGTCGAAACTGGTTGGCGATTCTGACCAAGAATACGTGAGTGAAACCGTTTTCTCTAGTAATATGATATGTCTCGCATAAGTTTTAATAACTTCTTTGTGAATGAAATATATTTTTGTTACTTTTTGATTATTTTTAATTTTAGATATTTTTGGAGTTATTCTCAGCAAGCCCTTTCATTTGATACCCATATTATGGACGTGCACAATAATAACTAGTCGATCATCTTGGGCCGTCCGCCATATTCATTCATAACGACATCACTTAGTCAGTGGCGTGCCTAGTGTTTTAGATGAGGGCAAGCCCAAGCAACCTAAAAAAAAATCGCATCTCCGATTGACATAAAATGTACACCTATAAGAAAGAAAAATAATATCTAAAAATAAAACAAAAAAACAACACAACCCGTACCGGGATTCAAACCAGGGCCTCGTAGGCTATATTCGTACCCTCGCGCGCAATACAACCATGCCATGGAGGCAACTAGATCTCTTGGTGAAATTAGGTATGTAACTTTATTCAAAAACAATTATGACCCATTGCAACTTATGAAAGTTTTTGTCCCAAAGATAAATTAAGTACTTAGATTATACCTGTAATTAAATAATTTTAGTCGATTGTACCTATCTATTCCAAACACTTGTTTCGTTCGAAAAAATATGCAAGGCCAACAATACAACGTTAGTCTAAGAATACAACTTGATACATAGTCGGATTACGTGTTAATGCATGCAATAAGACAGTAATTAGTTTTGTTATTTGTATACTGATCTAAATACCTTTTATGTTTCTTTCGCGCCTTTCGCCAACTCGCTGAAAGTTTTTGTTTTCCATCATAACCTAACAAATTTGCCTTATTCTTGCTGATCAAATCTTTCCCACACAATAAGGAATAATATCACTTATATTTATTGCACCTTAAATGCTTAAAATAACTAAAAAAATACTTAATAAACAGAAATACTTCAAAATGTAACATTTACGCTCAATCATAACAAACAACTGGTGTTGCGAGGTCCGAGTCAAAATTATAGCATGAAACTAATGCTGATAATTTGACGAAAACTAATTGATAAATAAAATTATACTGCAATACCTTAAAAATTATAATTAGGTATGTAATTATAATTATATTAATACTAAAATCGTTACAGTCATGATAAATAAAAAATACGCATTTACATTAGGAATATAATACAGAATAAAAGTAAGCATATTAGAGGTAACTCTTTCAATTGGCAACCCGAGGCATTAAGCCTGGATTAATTTCCAGTACTGATTGCTATAGAAACTTACTACAGCTATACATTTGTGGTAGCAGTTGATGCGTATTCTATCCATAAGTGTGAATGAGGCAGAAATATAGCGGCGAAAAGCCAGGTAAAAGCCAACGAGAGAGAGAGTGATGAGTATATTTTGTGCGCACTTAGCTGTTTTGTATTAAATATTAAATGCGTGTACGGCGCGGGTGTGGTGGTATGTGTGTGGGTTAGTGGTGTGTCAGGTGCGCTCGAGGCGATGGTTCAGCGAACCGTAGCGCGGGAATTTTAAGATTGTAAATAAAATTATTTCGAAGCGTTTTGACCGTAAACTTTGGTTATTTTTACACATTTGGTTTTGAGTACTTAGATAAATTATGTTAGGGCAAGCCGGGCTTTTCGGCTTCTATGGAAGGACCGCCACTGCACTTAGTACTAATTACATTGTCACCCAAACTGAAAGTGTATGCAAAATTTCGGCACAATCGGTTGATTGTGTTGAAATTTTTATTTGATTGATTGAAGCAGTTACCGGCTTCAAAATTGACTTGCAAGATTCCACCCGAACAAACATACAATACATGTACATTGCAAGTTAAATAAAAGCTTTTAAAAAGAAAACGATTTTTTTTATAAAAATAAGCCCGACATACTAGGAGATATTCTTATAATTATTTCATGATGATATTTCGTCTTCTAATTCAATAATATATTATTACGTAAGTAGCTAAGGTGATTGTTGAGGTCTCGGGTTCGATTTCCAGGTCGGGCAAAGAGATATTTGATTTTACTATTCAGTATCGGCCCGTAGTCTGGAATTTGTGCCCGATATGGCGATAGACTCACCGAATCCAGAAATTCCGTAACGAAAAAATAACCTAACACCGCTACATGGATACACGTATTTGTAATCAGTTCGTAATTTTCATTTTTACTTGTCCCTAAAGACAACAAATTAATCAAATGTTTTTAAAGTGAGCTTACAAAGCATTAAAGTTCAAATGTGCGACCAAATATAATAATAATAATACGCCCGCAGGCGCGGCTTTGTGGTGAGCCGACGGTGAGTGGCTATACCGCGTACTCTGATTCCGTGGGGGCTAAATGAGATACCCTGATCTTTGGCTTGCCTTAACTGGCCGGCTAAGGGTGGAAGTCGCAAGAGGTAAGAATCTGAGCTCCAGGGTGGAGGTGCTCAATCTGCGTAATACCGAGGGAACCCACCCTGGGACGCGTCAGCGACCCGCGATGGTGAAATTGGTGGAAAAAACTCTACACCCTGTAGCCACCCACACCGATGTTGCGTCTTTGGCATACGCCACTTTTGGGATGCTCATCTAGTGGGAGGTAAGTCACCGTCTGCCTTGAATATGAAAGATTGAGATATTTTACTTGGCAGGCGTCCCGTCTCAATCAATAGCCAAGCAACCAGTCCAGCTAGATCCTATCCATAGACCCGGTATAATTCCCATCTTCTCTGCAATACTCCTTACACCTTGCGGGCGCTGTCTTTGGCTGTATTTCTTGTATAAGTACAGGCAGAGCGAGTACCTGAAAGGTGTACACATCCCAACTAGAGTAATGTATCTTTAAGGGGTCTCTACGTGTTGGATTCATATCCCCACGCAAGCCTTCCAAAGGGACCGGTCTTCGTGCCGTGATTTCCAGCAGGAAAGATACAACATAATAATAAATTTTATTCACACATAAATCATATACAAGAAAAACAAAAAAACTAATACTAGTGTTATACATTCTTACAAATAGTTTAGGTCCTCTGGCTCCCAAACTAGGTGTATAGTACTCAAAAAGATGGTCCGACGACATTGTTCAAGTAGCCGGTACGCTATGGCCAAGACAAGATCGAGCCTGCTGGAGCAGTTTTTTTTTTTTTTTTATTTATTTTATTAAACAAACAAATTATGTACATGTATATCTTAATAATAGTTTGTCCCACAAAACTGCTTACGCAGTTTGTCTGTGGGAACCTATGAGTCTCATAAACATATCATGCGTTATACGTTACAATTCTAATTCACACTTTTAATATAAGTATTACATTTTGTCAAGTAAATGTTCCTTTAGTAATTTTACAAACTTAATGTATTTTTGTTCATTTCTGATACTTACAGGAAGGTTATTAAGAAGGAAAGGAATACGTTTTTCTAATGTTCTGTCTCCGTAGTAACTATTAACTCTTGGTACTTCAAATTTACCTGTTGCTATTGAACGTGTGCCATAATTATGTGCGACTAAAGTTTTATGGCCTTGGTTTCTATGGTTGTTTATAAGTACTAGATATTTATGTTTTATACTAACAGGTAGTATTTTAGTTATTTTAAATAGTTTTCTATAGTCATGGTTACAGCTTTGTAATGTTTTATTATTAACTAACAATTTTAAAAATCTGATTTGTAGCGTTTCTAATTTTTGGATATGAGTTTTGAATGTCAAACCATAGCAATCAAGCGCGTAACTTACAATAGAATCCACTAGAGATGTATATAGGCACTTTAGTGTACTAACAGGAACTTTAAATTTTAGATGATAAAATTTTTCTAGTAATATTCTAAGTTTATTACATAAGTAATCTATATGATACGACCAAGAGAAATTCTCATCGATTTTCACTCCCAGATACGTGACAACTTTAGTTCTTTCAATTGGTTTACAAGGACAATTTAAGAAATTATTGTGAATACAATCAAAGCTATGGGTAAAAATGAGAGGAGCTACATCAGGGGGTCGCCAATACGGGGAATGAATTAACATATAGTTCGTTTTATCTGCATTTAAAATAATACCATTGTCATGTGACCATTTAACCACAGCATCTAGATCGAGTTGAACGAGTCGGTAAGTTTCCTCGAGGTTCGTTCCAGCACGGAGTGCACACAGGTCGTCGGCAAACATGTATGCCGAACAGTAGCGCAATACGCTGCACAAGCTGTTGGCATGTAGCAGGTAGCACACAGGGCCGCAACCCGATCCTTGTGGCACACCGCACCTCACTTCCCTCGGATCACTGTACGACTCGCCAACCTTTACACGGAAAGTCCGCGCAGTTAAAAAATCTCGGAACCATTTGTTCAAACGTCCTTCTACTCCGGACTCTTTCATTGCATTTAACAAGGTGTCTGTGTCTAACGTATCAAAGGCCTTTTTGAAATAAAAAAATATAGCCACAACATACTTTTTTTCATTTAGATGATTATTAATTTCGTTAGTAAATTTAGCCAAGAGAGAAGTAGTGCTTTTCCCTTTCTGAAATCCATATTGGCACTCATTCAAAATTTTGTTTTTCTGTAAAAAAGTTCCTAATTGATTCACTACGCATTTTTCCATGATTTTATCTACACTCGATAATATTGAAATTGGCCTATAGTTAGTAACATTTTTATGGTCACCTTTTTTATGAATAGGGCGTACTATCGCTTCCTTTAATTTGTTCGGAAAAGAGGAGTAGCGGATGCTTAAATTAACTAAGTTACAAATAACAGGACTAACTTTATTCACAATAAATTTGAGATCACGCATGCGTATGAGATCACTACCCGGTGTTTCGTTAGAATTCATACTCATAATAACACGCTTTACGTCTATACATTTCACTGGCTGCCATCTCATGCACATTAACGGATCTTTAACATAATTAGCCCTATCCAACCATCTATCATCACATGTGTGTTTGAGGTTTTTTACCTCTTCCACAAAACTATTGGCAAAATTATTACAAATATCTATTTCCTTACTTTGTTTCCCCAAATTGTTTAATATTATGCTATCCACGGATTGTTTATTTTTCCCCAACATTTCATTTATTTTATCCCACATTTTTCTAATATTATGGTTACAATCTTTTATACTTTGTTTGTCATAAGTACTTTTACTTTTAGCTATCACTTTATTACATTTATTTCTGTACCTTGTATAAATGTTTGGAGTAGGCTTTTACCGCAAATGGCGGCCCTTACACCTAACTTAAAATTAAATACCTATTAACAATAGTTATCACCAAAACTGTTATTTGTTACAATGATCACTGCAAGGAGTTAGACATATTTCACCAGAGTATTTACCACTTTAAAACAAACGTTAAAAATTTAAAACTACTTTAAAATGTTATATCTTTTTAATTGATTAAAATTTAGTTATACCTACTATTTGAATATTGTGCACGGGTATTATCGGTGTACAAATTTAAACAATGTTTTTATGTATATTTGTATATTAGATGATTAAGAATCTTTGTACATTGTTTCTGTGCCTAATAAATAAATAAAAAAAAAAAAACTAAACACACTAACACTACTAAAAAAAAAAGACGTGTGGCACTTGGAGACTGCCGCGGTAAAGCTATTGCACACGTTTTTTTTATCAACTTATGTAATTATAATTTTTTTTTCTATTGTCCAAATTTCACTCGTGCCCTAACGCCGAAACTCTAAGCAGGGAATTCTAATATTTAATTTTATAACCTCTTTGAACAGATATAAAATAAAAACTTTTTAAAAATACGATACGTTTCACTGACTGGAACAATTTTTAAATACACGGTAATTTCCACCTTTTATCGTTTAACATTCAGCTCATATCCTCTTACATATTGTATTCTTACAAGACTGCGATATTAAATTTACTTATGGAATTTTACACTCTACATGGTTGTGATAGAGTTGAAAATAAATTACAAGACTGCGATATTAAACTTACTTATGGAATTTTACACTCTACGTGATTGTGATAGAGTTGAAAATAAAATATCACCGCTGTGCCGGTCGGAGTGAGGGGTGTTAGGTTATTTTTTCGTTACGGAATTTCTGGATTCGGTCTCCACGCTCAAAACCCGCGACAGAAGCGTTGCAATAGCTTAAAAATACAAACACACGAATTGAGAACCTCCTCCTTTTTTGAAAGTCTGTTAATAAAATATCTCATACAATATCTTGACTCTTTTGAGTTTTGACGTTAATTGAGAGTGGAGACTAAGATCGGGTTTTTTCAACCGTGGTTAGGGTAGTCCTCGGTGTCATAAAACTAGACGCACACGTACAGCTTCCAATAGGTCCGGCGCTGCGAGCGAGTCCAGCTTAATAAGACCCGGACAAAAGATAACCACGGTTGAAAAAACGGGTCTTAAAATAGTAAGAAAAACTGCTTAATTATCAGTATAAAAATGAATTAATAAAACGGTGGTATATATATAAATTAATCCAAAGAATACCGGAATCTGAATAACTTTAGTTATACGAACAAGTCTTATACAAGATCCCACAAATGGAAATGTAAAGATGAACAAGAAAGTTTCTTCGCGAATTCTATAACATCCAATCGGTGTCCGCGGGCGTCTTGCAAAGTATTCGTGAAGTGGTCGATGGATTCTCAAACTTGAGACGAAGCAACAGGCTGCACAGCGAAGTTACTCAAGTATAAAGACGTGAAATATTGGATAGTGAATGCAGTTTATGAACTGAGCGAGTTGTGTATTTATCTTTATGTATCAGAGAAATCGAACACTTATTATTTTGAATAGGTAGTTTTCTGGATGGAAAAAACAAACACATTACGTAACAAAAATCTATTAAAATTAAGCTATGGAACAGAGTAGGCATACGTGTTCACTTCATCCTACAATATCAAGTCCTTAATTGTACCAACCATTCCTCTTTCTACATGTAGTCTGTCAAAGAGGCACAGAGAAATAACATAATTCAGCCTTATCACTGAACTCTTATAATAGATGTAAAAAAATACATTTGACAAGGTTTTTTTCGTATCACAAATCACCTACGCACCTACGTTTGAAAGCTACGAAGCCACAGTTAGATTTAAAATAATTTACGTCGAGATTTAAAGGTCCCTACAATAAAATCAAATCATTTATTTGTATATGTAGGTACATATTTTACTACAGATGGTATAATTAAATTTAGTCCGCTACATTTTACTTAGTAGAAATGTATACAAATTTAGGGTTTTAAATTAAATAAAAGATTATTAAACCACATTCTAAACCTAGTTCTAATAGACAATCATCAATAATAATGGTATTATACCATTCCACTGCTGGAAACAAGGCCTGGTCTAGAGACGGTAGCAGTGTATGGGGGAGAAGAATTGCTTAGTGGTGTGGGTATATTTTGAGGCAGCCTACTACAATGAATTATTAAAACAATAAAATTTTGTCTATAGTACAAACTCCATTGAAAAATGGGTAATTACGTTTATAGTGGTAGTGGTGTGGTGGTTAGTACTAGGACTACCAAGTCAAAAATTAAGACAAAATCCTCTCAGTAACTGGCTAAGGTGCTTACAATGCTCAACACTAACTGCTCATGTAATAAAAAGAGAAATGCATCATCAATTACTGAAAGTGAGGCGTAGGCGTTCGAACTGCAGCTTATCGAATTGTCCACTCCATGCGTCCATCAGTCGATATCCGTTGTCAAATGGACCGCTTGATTGACAATTACCGTTTAATTTGAACGCGCCAAGGCTAGTTTAAATGCCCTTGGGTTGCTGATGTTTCTACTGTTGGCAGTTTACCGTAGAAAGAGTAGGACAATAGTTACGTTGACAAGTCACTTTGCTCATTTTGATTTAATTTCAGTAAAATTTGAGCATTTAGCAATAAACAGCTCTGTCATACATCTAGATAATGATCACAAGACTAAACAAATGGATGTAGGCAGCTTCTAACGTGATGGTGCTAAAAATCTTTAGAGGAGGCCTATGTTCAGCAGTGGACTTCCAAGGCTTGAAGAGAAAAAAGAAACAAAACAAGCACACGCCATTATTTGTGAAGGGGTAAGTAGAGTACAGTTGGCTAAGTATGTTCCGTCCCATGATACGATAGAGGGCGAACCTGGCGTTTGGAATTTGTATCCAATATACATATTGGACACATCCTGACGCCAAGCTGATACTGAGCAGGCAACACCTACTTTGTCGGACCCGATACTTCAGAGAGCTAACGTACCGCGTACGCAGTACGGCTACACCACCGGTACTTCCCGTATTTTTTTTTATATTCCATTGTATCAAAATTAAGTTATAATTGCAATGCAATGCAATCAGCCCTGTATTGTACTGCCTACTGCTGAGCACGGGCCTCCTCCATTACTGAGAGGGGTTAGGCCTTAGTCCGCCACGCTGGCCTAGTGCAGGTTGGCAGACTTCACATACTCTCGAAATTCTTATAGAGAATTCTCGGGTATGTAGGTTTCCTCACGATGTTTGCCTTCACCGTTAAAGCGAACGATAATAAACAATACACACGTTACTTAGAAAAGTCAGAGGTGTGTGTCTAGTGGTTTGAACCACTAGACATTGTCTCGGCAAACAACATTACCAAATAGGCTATCCTCCGCTTGAATTATAATTATTTGAACAAAAATCTAGACTAATAAAATCCAAAAAGATTTCAAGTTTCACTCAAACCTATACGCATTATAATGCTCACACGCTTTTACCCGACCTTTTATCGTGTCTGAGGATGATTGACACATTGGATTGGTCTGGCTCCTTGTAAAGGGTCTTAAAATATAACTTCTAAGAGCACTTGCCACTTGAAGGTAAATGAGTGAGCTTTTGTACTTTTAATACTTGGTAATTATACATTTCCGGTTCAAGCTGGCAAGGTCTCATTAAGTTAACCGTATATAAAATTAAAATTTCAGCTCATGCAATATGACGTAGATATAGAAGCCTTAGGATCTCCGACTATTTCTGTAATTCTGATGGATCATGCTCAAAACGGAGCTAGAACTAAGTGGTGTGATGGTTCTCGAACGTAAACGACGTTAGCTGGCCTACCTCTGGGCATAACTGAGTAAGGCCATCTCCAATACTAGATTTCGATGTCTGAATTATTTGCACTTGATGTAAGTCAAATGACGTATCATGCATGCTGTTTTTAAACGTAAGCATAATATTAATAGCACATGTCAATAGCATTAATAACACGTTATGAACAACATTTTGAAATATCGTAGTATAATCTTAAAAGTAAAAGTTAAAATAAAAGTTGAAAAATTTAACCAACGCTACAAAAGAATTTTAAAAAGTACTGAAACGCAACATGTGAAACCACGTTACTATAGTTTAAGATTTTGTATGTACTTATTATTTATAGTAATCACACACGCACGCACGCACGCACGCACGCACGCACGCTCCCATGCACGCACGCACGCACGCTCGCACGCACGCACGCACGCACGCACGCACGCACGCACACACACACACATACACTCACGTCTGTTATCCCCGAAGGGGTAGGCAGAGGCGCAACTAGTGCACCCACTTTTCGCCGTTATTCCGTCTCATGATGTGATGGGGGCGAGCCTATCGCCATATCGGGCACAAATTCCAGACTCCGGGCTGATACTGAATAGAAAAACTCAATATCACTTTGCCCGACCCGGGAATCGAACCCGAGACCTCAGCTTTGCAGTCGTACTGTAATACAACTACTCCACCGAGGCAGTCATTATAGTAATACACACACACATACATTCACTCACGCCTGTTATCCCCGAAGGGGTAGGCAGAGGCGCAACTAGTGCACCCAGTTTTCGCCGTTATTCCGTCCCATGATGTGATAGGGGGCGAGCCTATCGCCATATCGGGCACAAATTCTCCGAGCTGATACTGAATAGAAAAACTCAATATAACTTTGCCCGACCCGGGAATCGAACCCGAGACCTCAGCATTGTAGTCGTACCTTAATACAACTACGCCACCGAGGCAGTCATTATAATAATATTCGTACTAAATACATATACCACATGATATTCATCTATACCTCTGCTAACATCGTGCTAAAA
>OX438920.1:32834528-32997028 GCA_949316025.1 Lapara coniferarum | reverse complement strand
CACGTTTTTTATATAAAGAAAAACTTTTTAAAACAATACTCTTGTAAAAAAAAGTTATTGTCAAAAAAAAAAATATCTATAAAACTTATAAACTTATTGTTGGTTTTTTTTTTGCAAAAAAAATAAGTTTACTGCTATAACCATACACAAATTTGCATAGCCATTGCGATCGATATAGTTTTAGTCTCGAACACATAACCCCACATTTTTTTCTAGCTAATTTAAATATGTTTTAACCCCAGGGCATGATAGACTGTTACCTCGGTCTGGACCAGCCGTTCACAGCGTACCGGTTGCTGAGTGAACACGATAATGAAGATATGATGGAGTTGTCAGCGGAGCCGTTGTGGCGTTTGGGTCGGTTTGAACAACTAGAAGAGCTTGTCAAAAAACCCGTGGTAAGGAAATAGGTCATTTTAAAATTTCGCACATATGTTGATATTTTGGCGTATATGTGTTACCTATTTAGTAAATATTTTCGCTATAGTGACTAGCTGGTTTCAACATGATTCAATCGACTGCAGTATGTATTATATTTATTATTTACTGTTGTTCATTTTTATATCTACTTTATTTAAATTAAATACTTGTTCTTTTTGGCAACGCATGAAATAAAATCACTACCAAAATTAGTACATGAAGGTAATGAGATTAAAGGAAATATTTTTATTATATTCTGCGTGTCGATATCTTCTATATATATAAAATTCTCGTGTCACAGTTTTCGTTGCCATACTCCTCCGAAACGGCTTGACCGATTTTGATGAAATTTTTTGTGCTTATCCGGTATCTATGAGAATCGGCCAACATCTATTTTTCATCCCCCCAAATGTTAAGGGTGGACCACCCCTAAATTTTTTTTTTTATTTTTCAGACAAAATTTTTTGTTTTAATTTTTTTATGATACAGCATACAAAAATACCTACAACCCTAAATTTTCACCCCTCTACGATCAACCCTTATTTTTTAATAGCTAGAAATTGCTAGGAAATTATTTATATGGCAAAACAACGTTTGCCGGGTCAGCTAGTATTATTATAACTTTTTGTAATTCCAGCCATCATGCAAAGAAAACTGGGGCTTACTGATGGGTCGTATTCTAGTGTCTTATCGTAAGAACGACCACGACTTGTTCGAGACGTCATGTAAGGACGCCACTGCTAGACTCTTAGCGCAAATGGACGGGGAAAGCAAGGGGGAAAGTGCGTTACGAAGCGGGTACCAAAGTGTACTAGGATTGCATATTATTGCTGAGGCGGAACATGCGGAAGAAGCTCTGAATAAGTATGTATATTTGTCGAATTATGTAGCGTGATTAAGCAACTTTGAACCTTATAAGCATCATTTACCATTGCTGCGATGTCGCTTGATTGTTTAATAAGTGACAAAAATAGTACAAGTTTTGGTTTTATTAGGCACACCAACATGGTATTTTAAGTTGACAAATAACTAGACAATTAGTTAAATAGTATTGCCTTATATACTTGAGATATTTAATCAGAGGTTATTTTTTTAACACACACACATTCACGCCTTTTATCCCCGAAGGGGTAGGCAGAGTTGCAACCAATACATCCACTTTTCGCCAAGCGTATTCCGTCCCATAATGTGATAGGGGGCGAGCCTATCGCCCTATCGGATACAAATTCCAGACTGCGGGCTCATACTGAATATAAAACCCTATATCATTTTGCCCGACCCGGGCATCGAACCCAAGACCTCAGCGTTGCAGTCATACTGTAATACAACTACGCTACCGAGGCATTTATTTCTTTAAACACCTATAAAATGTAGGCATACTTCGCAGTAACACTTATTTTATTTACAGGTTGAAGCGTTTAAAGGATGGACAAGGGATAGAAATAATAAATCAGTTGCTAGACGAGTGGCGACGGCGTCTCTCTGTAGTGCAGTCAGATGTGAGAACCATTGAACCTTTGCTGAGGCTACGAAGGATATTGTTGCATCAAACTCAGGTAAATCATATTTGGAATAGGACCATAGTATCATAACGTTTCAGGATATCTCTCAGGAGTGTAGATAGAACTGATTTTTACTTTTAGTGAACTCGTTGAGAATTACGTCTTGCGATATATTTGGAAATTGATACAATTAAGTAAAAGACATACAGACACGAGTGTAAGAAATATTACCTCAACGATGCACCAGATTAATAGCATTTCACTATAATAATTCATATTTTTTTGTAATTTGTTGTGTTATGATTCTATTCTACTTTATACCGGGTGGAAGGGAAACGATCTCTATACCGGAACGGTAAGAGAGAAGAACCATAACATTAACGAAAGACTATATTCATTTGCAAAGCTAAGCGATAATACTTACGATTTTAGTATTCCCGTAATTCATGCGCGCGCAATGTAAAGCGTACAAAGAACTGGGCGGCCGTCGCGCTGCGCCGGGACCGGCCCGCGGTCGTTAACCCGTCAGCTGATGTACGTGTTTCATTACGATTTTTTTGAAATATTGAACTTTTTTACTATGTTTTTCAGAATAATAGTTTGATTTATCTATCCATACGTGAAGCTGTACAGAAATTTGAGAAAATCCTACTAAAATTGTAACAATGCGATCGCGATTTTTTTAGTGCCATCACGTCAGGAATCACCAATACTATCACCTGTATTCGTTTCCGAGAGTGTTTCCCTTCCACCCGGTATACTACATTATTTAAATTTTTTTAGGAACTACTTCAACCAACTCACGAGATCACGGCTAACGGATTGAAGACATGTATCGGTGATTTATGGCTACAAAGTGCAAAGCAAGCTCGTAAAGCGGGCATTTTTCATCAGGTATCTCAATTTATATTTAGCCTAAAATTTATTTCCAAAAGAGCCTCACAATAATTAATCAAATTAATGTCTATTTCCAATTATTACGTTGACAACATGCTTACGTCGAATATTTGCGTAGTTACAAAATTGGTCCTTCGAGCAAGATTTTTTACAGGCTTACATGTACATACTGAACGCTGAAGAGTATCACCCCGAGGAGTTGTTTATAGAGAAAGCCAAGATGTACTGGGCGCGGGGGCAGTATGAGCAAGCCTTCACAACCTTGCGGCGAGGGTTGGATGATTCATATCCTTCTGTAGAACGACTTACTAATGAACAGAGGTAAGATAAAGCAGTGAGTGAAAACAAGTATAATATCTTTTTGTCATAAACCATTTATTTTTCTTTATACATAAAAAAGTAAAAAACCAAATACAGTATAGAACTGGCTGTGGGTCAACATATAAATGTTTTTACTGCTTAACGACTAAGTGGATTCATTGATAACGTTGCTAAATGTATTTAAAAACTGCTTGAACACAGACATCTGGTAATTATGTTGGTATTTTTGTTACAGAAAAATATGCGCCAAAGCGAAACTATTGATCGCCAAATACAACGATGAGACAACGAACGTGGATGTCGATGTCAACATTGGATATTATAAAGAGTCTGTTGAAGTTTTCAATCAGTGGGAGAAGAGTTTGGTAAGCAAAACTTTTGTACTTTACATTGGTAGTGCACTTTTTTTATGCATTCTAGTATAGTAATTTAATTTAAAATGTAAATTGTGCATTGAATTGCAAGTTTGTAATCGGTCTCATTTATACTATGAATTAAACCTATGCCATAGTTAAGAATAATAGTAGTAATATAATATTCAACTATGCTCTAGGATAAAATATTTACTACTAGCAACCCGTCTCAGCTTCGCCTCGGTAGCAGAACATAATATGTTTATATTCTATTCTGCCGTAGTGTTTGTTTTAGCGCGCTAAATTTTCGTCATGTCCCTCGGTCTCAAACTGTCTCCACACTTATTTGTTCGAGGTGCCACTCGCAACTAACGTTTTTCTGGGAAAAAAAAATCCCGGTATGTTATTCCGGAATAAAAAGTAGCCTCTGTCCTTCTCTGGGTCTCAAGCTATCTCCAAACATAGTTTCTCTCTGTTCAAATCTCAGAAAACGATTTTTTCCGGGATAAAAGTCGTGGTTTATATTTTCCCTGGATTTCAAACTATCTCCATACCAAATTTCATCGAAATCGTTTTAGTGCTTTGGCCGTGACGGCTCTGCACGCGTGAAACTCTTTTTCGGGATAAAAGTTCCACTTTTAATTTTTCTGGGATAAAAATTTGCCTAAAACCTTCCCTGAGTCGCAAATTATATCCATACCAAAAATCATCAAAATCCGTTGGGTAGTTTTTGAGTTAATCGCGTTCAGATAGACAGACAGACGCGGTGAGGGACTTTAGTTTTGTAATATGTAAGGTGAATTACTTAAAGTTACTGGGTACTATAATTTTTAAAAACAATTTGATCATTACGTAAAGTTAGTTCGCGAGCCAGTCATAACAAATAATATTGTTAGAAACAGCAGCGGTATTCATAACTGGTCAGTACGCTACAAATACCGTTACAAATACCCTCACAAAACTGTTATCCTAACAATATTTTGTTCCAGGTATGCCTCGGTGCATACTACGAGAAGGTGAGTAGTAGTGATGCAACAACATCCAGCAATGAGATGTGGTCTCGACGCCTGCACGCGCTCAACAGCTACGGCAAGGCGCTGCAGTACGGACACAAGTACCTCTACCAGAGCATGCCCAGGATGCTCTCTATATGGTCAGTATACATCAATCATAATCGTTATCATTACCATCCTATAACCATCACAAATTATTATCATGTTGCTCTTCGTCGTCTTTATCGTTATTTATATTTCTATCATTACCATTATGTTATATGGTCAGTATACACACATTACATCAATCATAATCATTATCATTACCATTCTATAACTGTCACATATCATTATCATGTTGCTCTTCGTCGTGTTTATTGTTATTTTTATTTCCATCATTACCATTATGTTCGCTATCAATTTCATCACCATCAGTACTCTTTGTAGTCATTACCATCTTTATCAAATCAAATATTTTTTTTTATTAATCACTTCTTTTAAACGCAGGCTTGACGTGGAAGTGACATCATCTGACACAAGCGTGCATGCAGTGTTGGCCAAGATGACAGAAATCATACAAACATACTCAGAGAGACTACCGCTTTACCTCTACTTGACGGCTTTCTCACAGATCGTATCAAGGATTTGTCACCCTGTGAAAGAGGTATTGTTATTATTCATTAATTATTGAGTCTCATAGTTTTCTATCTTACAACTAAACATTAGTCGGCTTTAAAAATATTTAATATCATGATGAGCGCAGTGTAGTATGTTTGCTTCATAATTCTTAATTGCATACAGTGTTATTTCTGTACATGGGCAGTCATCCCACCTCTCCGGATGGGTTAACGCTGAGTCCTAAGACATACCTTACCCCGCGTACATATATAGACGTATGGGGAAATCCTATATACTCGTGCGCCGGCGTCCGTAGCGGGGCTTGACAAGTCAACATAACCGTCCGATCGCCCATAAATTGGGCCGTGGTGGTAACATCATTGCCAAAACACAAAAGAAATGCCGTTTATGAGAAGTTTAGTTAGTTATACAGGGTTATTTTGACACTGCTTTAATAAATTAAACGACATACGCGCCTTTGCCTCTACTAACATTATGTCAAAAATCATTAATGAAAAACTAATATTTTCGCCAAACATCTCCATTTTAATCTCCTGATTTTTAATCATTTTGCAGTTTAGTGTGAATATTGCGTGTGCGTGAGTGTTTTTCTGACTGAAACTGTAAAGTAGAGTGAATCCTCTTAGAGTAGTAGTAGTAGTAGTAGTAGTAGTGGCATTAAGGCGAAAAAAAAAAATTGGTCGTGTAAATTTAAAGTTACTTTTTATTGATATTTATTTTGTTTGAAACTTAAACTTTTTTATTTTACATTTATTGTTAAAATGGCTTAATGGAAAGTGATATTTTCAAGGGACTAAGTATGGGGTTTCATTTAGTAACGCAGTGTCTAAATGATCCTGTATATATTACATTACATTGATATACATGTCGACGAGGATTTCACAGGGCCAATAAAACTTGTCGAATACTTTGCAATGGTCATGTTTGACCTTTATTTCGTCAACTCATGATTCGTCTGACACTCATCACTTTGTCAGGACTAGCATAGTAACCACTAAGTTACTATAGCGACTAATGATAACTAGTTGAACGCTGAACGACGACCAAACTAAGACTGTGTTCCTCAAATAGCTAGCACCTTATTTATACTCTATCACCCCCACTCATACTTTGACATTGCGACCTGTTTTGCACGATTATTATTTCAAAACTACCCGACGCTCCGACATATATTCAAATGCATAAAAAAATATCACTAATATCACCAGGTATACCAACAACTAAAGGCGATAATCGTGAAGCTGATCCTCGCGTACCCGCAACACACGCTGTGGATGATGATGTCGGTGATGAAGTCGAGCTACCCGCAGCGCATCAAGCGGTGCAGCGAGACGCTCGCCGACTCGCGCCTCAAACAACCCGCCATACTCAAACTCATACATGACTTCACGCAACTCGCCGAGAAGCTCATCGAGTTGTGCAACAAGCCTATAGCTGGGAATGCTTCTGTGAGTACTGAGTGAAGCTGTGATTCCGCAGGACGCGGCAGACTGCAACAGCAGACGGCATATGCAGCGACGGCAGACGGCACTACCGCACATTCCGCACACGACGGCAAATGACGTACGGCAGGTGACGTCCAGGCACATGCTGTTGCCGTCTGCCGCGTTCGGCGGAATCACAGCTTAATAGTAAAAAAGTTTAATAAATTATTTATATTATGATATTGCTGGAATAAAGGAAAACATTCTCAATATATTTGCAAATCAAAAAGCTATAGATTTGGTGGTATCTGTGTAGTGTTGTGAATAACTTTTATTATATTATTACTGGGGGTAGGTCTCTCATATGTAAGAGTCTGTCTGGATGGGTGGTTATTGCAATGTCTATTTCTACCGCCAAGCAGCAGTGTGTATGCATTATTGTGTTTCGGTTTGAATAACATTGTAACCAGTGTAGCTACTGGACATAATGATACTTAACATCTTATGTATGGATGTCTTATATCGATATCTTATGGAATGCCACTCAGTACTTTGTAACTCAAGGTGCTGGATGGTGTTGCTACTGTTTATGGGTGGTCATATCGCTTATCACCAGGCGAACGGCATGCTTGGCTCGGCACTCATTACAGTAAAAAAAAACCTAGGTTTTTTTATATCAGAAAATGGGCAAACAATGTTCATCTTATGTTAAGTGATTACCATCTCCTACAAGATATAAAACTCTTTGCCTTCCCCCGTAAATTATCTAGTTGCTCTAACACGAATGCTGGTTAAATCATTCTAATTGGACCGAAAACCTTGTGAATAGCGCCTGAAATCGCCATCGACGGTTTACGGCAAACGAACACTCACTAGATGAGCCGATTCATACAAAAAATGAAAAGGTCACCGAAGGAAAACTGAACGCTATATTTTGGTTTGGATTTTGTTTTTTTATCATATTTGGAAAAAAAATAGGTTTGTAGTTGTTTTAAAGTCGGTTTTATTTTGTGTGGTTTTATTTATTGCTCTTTTGTTGGTTAATTTTGGAATGGTGTAAACATCATAAAATACGATTGCACCACTCACGGGTCATCTGCTGTTAGTTATTGAAGAGTTCCATTGTCTATCTTCAAAGATCTTCATCGGATCCTAATAAATTATATACTAAAACCTTCCCTGAAAAATATACAATTGAATAACGAAAACCCCATCCAAATCGGACCAGTAGTTTTGAGAAAATCGCGGACATAGAAACTTAAATACATACATAACGGTCGAATACGGAACCTCCTTTTTGAAGTCGGTTAAAATATATTCAAGTCTATAATGACGTAGTTATTAGACGTAAATGTCTTTTATGACGCCTTGATTTTTATAAGGCAATATTGAACGAATTTGTTACATATTGTTGATTAGTGCGACGTCGAACGTAGATGACCTTCGAAACTTGGGTTTCACATGTAGCCGCTAATAAATTGTAAAATTACCCAACGACATACTTCGTTTGCATATGTCATTGTCGATTGTCAAATAGGCTGGTGCTAAATGTGGCCGGCGCTTATAACTCGTTAACTACTTCTTATGAAGGAAATCGTTCATAAAGGAGTGTGTCATAATTGCTTGTTTGAGGTGTTATTCCAAGAAAATCATTGTGGAAAATATCGCATCCCGTTTTTTCGATTTGTAACGCTGACTAAGTGTTTATTCTATTATCGATAAACATATGTCACTACTGGTTTCCTTAGATAGTATGAAGTCTGAGATTTACTAATTCTTTCAAATGCTAAAGTCCGATTAGGGAGCTTCCTTCATATAGTTTACGTTTGCCGCCTACAGAGGGAAAAGCATTGGAGAACAATGAAGCTAATTTAATTTCTAGGCATTATGATGCTCACCTGTCTCAGTATAAGGAGCTCAGTGCAGTCCCATGCAAAGCTTACCTGCTCGAAGTTACTCTGGGGGATTAGAATGTGGCAAAAAAACACGACTCAACGCCGTTTAGCTTTATTGGGATTGGTTGAGAGACTAACACGTGACTGACGTATTGGTCTTTCGACCAATCACAGACGTCAAGATTAAATAACATCGTCTTTCGAGTTGCGTCTTTTGCTACGTTCTAAACCCACTGGATGGTGTTCTGAGAGTAAAATATGTTTAGTATGTTTCCCATTAAAAACTTTACGCTGAAAGGTGGTTGGTTATACAATATACCTTACATTACTTAGTCTAGGTTCTATCAAACATATTTCTGCCACGATTTCTCGTCATTGGTTACTGCTCTTCATCTGTACACATATGTAAATTACATGTAAGAGACTCTTCTTTATGTGAATATGGCTACGATGAGGAATTGGTGCCTCATATACTACTTGAGTGTCCTCGTTTCTTTTTCTATGACATGTTGGTTGGTAGTGGGGCACTTCTCCCTGCTAATGTTTCATTTCCCCTCAGCATAACATCATCATTGGAATTCTACTCATCCTAAAGATACACACAGTGAGATCAGCAGGTCTACCATGAAACGCCTTCACGAAATTTCGGATCGAAATTTCGTTCAATTCCTACCATGAAACACGTATTATCCGAAATCGGTCCCGCAAACGGGCAAGTGACATTTAGAGGCTACCATGAAGTGTTTCGTACGAACGAAATATCGTTACTTTTTTATGCTTAAAAGGTCATTAAAATTACTTTATCGCAATTATGTTGATATATTACAACCACAAATGTTAATAAACCAAATAAGAAATAATAATACACATTACTATGCTACTTAATTATAAAGTTTCGGATTGAATGAATGAATTCACTCGCATTATGATATACGTTCATTCCGAAAACGCGTAATTGACGTTTTCTTCGTGCTAAACGGTACCATGAAGTGGTCCGTCCGAACGAAATATCGGCATTTTGACAACACTTCTTTCGGATTTTCACCGCAAATGACGCGAAACTCAAAAGGTAACTTTTTACTTTCGGAAATGTAAATTATCATAGTTAAAAGTGTTTTTATGGTCGCATCGGATGACTTTTCGCTAATTATAACATACGTTGCGTACCTACATAACTAACACAGACAACAATATTATACTTATTCAATATTCATCTTGATTCTAGGAGCATCTTCTAGCGCATCATTTGTATAAAAAAAAAGTTATTTATTATCTAGGTCGTTATTATCGCACACACACAGACACTCACGCCGTTTATCCCCGAAGGGGTAGGCAGAGGCGCAACCAGTGCACCTACTTTTCGCCGTTATTCCGTCCCATGATGTGATAGGAGGCGAGCCTATCGCCATATCGGGCACAAATTCCAGACTCCGGGCTGACACTGAATAGAAAAACTCAGTATCACTTTGCCCGACCCGGGGATCGAACCCAAGACCTCAGCATTTTAATCGTAGCGTAAATCAACTACGCCACCGAGGCAGTCAATCATCGCAGCACAGTATTATCGCATTTCTTTATAATTATATCACGTAAGGGTAAAACACTACAAACGCTAACACAATTTCTCAAGATATCAGTAGAAAATTCTGTGGTGGTCTCTCCGTAAAGCTGGACTGGATACATAAACGCCCGCGTATTTTATTACATACGGTTTGAATAGGCTGTAACGACAGGGTATTACTGTCTGACCAAAAATAAACGAGACGTGACCCGTTGTTGTTGCATTTCGTACTCATGATGAGTGAGATTTTATGAGAAGCCAACATTGAACTCATAACTAGCAGAATACCCAATATCACTTTGCCCGACCCGGAATTCCTGCCGCGACCTCAGAATGGTATTCGCACCGCGCATGCAATACTACTACACCACCGAGGAAGTCACTAAAGACTGAAGTAAAACTTAAATTAAATAAAGGAGATATTGAAATACATTTTTTTTTATAATATATAATTAACACACGATGAGTTACAAGAGGAGCAGCAATTTATAGCCGATATCTTCCTACAAGTACAAATAGCTATTCTTGCAATGCTCTTAATTTTATTTTTTGCTTTGCTAAATCATGGTACACCTTCTCTTATACGTGTTAATTTGTAATCACGTTGAGCTTCAGCGGCCACTCTTTTCCTCTAAGGAACTATGGATATACGCTATCGGACGTCTTGTTCACGCCAAACATGCAAGTCCTTTCGTCATAGTAGACCACGTCGACCACGCGCTGCCCTTGAAAAGCTGTATTTTAAATTACCGTATTCAATATTCGTATAATTTCTACTCGGTGATCAATAAAATATGTTGATATTACTAACAATGACAATTCACAAGATAAATTGCTAGTAATTATTATTAATGTATTCAATAAGAAACGCCTATAAGTATTAAATTAATAAATATACAATATTATATACGATATTATAATAAGGATAAATAAATATATAGAATAAAGATTGATAAATCATAAAACTTGCTAACAAAATTTTATTCAACTTAGCAATAAAACGATTTTGTAGAAAATTAATATGTAATTAAGCTGCGGCCACACCGACGTGCTGGCCTCGCGGGACGCGGGTTACGGAGCGGGTTAGTCTACAATGCGAATTTAGTCGTACAGAGCAGCACGACTACAGTGCGTCGCAAGACCCTCATTTATAGGCGTGATTTCAATGACAACTGTCATTTGGTTTAATCTATATTTTACAAAGTATAGATGCATGCATGCTGCTTCAGTGGACGCGGTTACCGTGCATTGGTCCCGTAAGAGTGCAAGGCGACATAATCTCTGGCTTCGCGTCCCGGGTCCCGCATTGCCGATGCGACTGTCTAACCGCAGCCTTAATATTTGTCTAAAATTGACGTTACATTGCGACATTGTCTTATGACAATGTCAAGTATTTATATACTTGACATTTTTATTCGACTTATTGTCATAGTATACGATTCACTATAGTCTTAAACTACAAAAAAAGTCATTTATAACATGTTGGTTTATACCACTTCATTTATTAATCCAGCGGTATTGTAAGAAAACACACTTGTCATCTTTGGTTCATTCACGAAACAAACTCTATGGTACCCGAACGAAAGAAATAAATCCGAAGTAACTTCATGGTAGCTATTCATTTCGTATTTCGGACGCGTATCGGTCGGCCCGTAATTTCGGATGGAAGTTTTCATACATTCAACACTTAAAATTGTTGGGACTACGTATATGAGATAACCGAAATCTTTTTAGTGTATATTGACTGGGTGCCTGCGAATTTTTGATTAAAATAAAATATCTTCGGACAAGAGCAAACCGCTTGCCAGATGGTATGCGATACGTTTACCCAGAAACCCATCCATTATCATTTTACAAACACACACATACTAACGTTGAGTTGGTCTATGTATCTTTATTTTACTTATAAAATAAGGAAAAGAAAAGGAAAACAAGAAAAACATGAAATCTACATTTATTTTAAGTGTTTTGAGGTAAATAATAGTACGTCGCTTCCTCGCTAGCGCGGCGCGGCCGTGAGGCAAGTCCCTTATATCGATAGTCATGCCGCACACGCCATACAACAACGCTACGGAGGCAGGCATCACTTTATTGCATAAATAAACTCGATACTTTTGGTGCTTCTATAGATTTATTTTTGTTGGAAATCTAGTGGTAAGTCTCTCATATGTTCTTACATGTCCATCTGGGTTATTTCTACCGCCAAGCAGCAGTGTGCATGCACTGTTGTGTTTCGGTTTGAAGGATATTGTAGACAGTGTAACTAAAGGACATAATAAGACTTAACATCTTATGCCTCAGGATGACGAGCGCAGTGGAATGCCACACAGTACTCTGTAACTCAAGGTGCTGGATGGTGATGCTACTGTTTATGGGTGGTAGTAGCACTTAGGTACGATCAGGCTAACGGCAGGCTGTCTCGTCATTTAATGTCATAAAAAAAATCTAGACTAGAAGAAAATTGTGGAGTAAAAGATGTTGAAATATATTTTTTATTATAATATTAAGTTATAAGAGCTACGTCAATAAGTGTGTAAAACATATTATGTATAAAAATTGAAACTATTCTCTTGGTCTTTGTCGTATTATATTTCTGCAACCACCTTTTCTCTCTTTATGAGGAACAAACGTTGATCTACGTCTTGCTTACGCCAAACATGCAAGTTCCTCCATCATAGTTATTTCTGTGGATATGCTGCCACTAATTAGCTGTAAATATAATAATCGAACTTTAGGAAAAAATCTACATAGTTAACAATATAATAAGTTGATATTAGTAACAATGAGGATTGAGAGTGATTCTATAAATATAATTAATCGCTAATACTATATGCTCAAAATTACCTAACATTATAGTAATAGGCTCGCCCCCTATCACACCATGGGACGGAATACGCACGGCGAAAAGTGGGTGCACTAGTTGCGCCTCTACCTACCCCTTCGGGGATAAAAGGCGTTAGTATGAATACGTACGTATTAAATTACCAAATAATACACTTCATAAACGATAAGTTCTTCATTGAGTCTACAAAATAATACTTATACTATACTTAAAAGTAATTAAAGAATATTCAATAAAAATTACTTACCATGAGAAGCAACCATGTTCTTTTTCCTACAAAAATGTCTCTGCGTGGATATAGAATGATCCAAAGTAATTATAATTAAACAATTTGTAGATAAACATTAATTGTATTTTGCAAAAAAATGACATAACGTTGTGACAATGACATAAATATTTGACATTATAATTTGACTTATTTTAGTAGTACACGTTTTACTATAGGCTTAAAGAACAAAGAATGAACTTAACAATGAGTTGGTTTATATATCTGCATTTATCACAGCGCAGTATGCGAAAACGCACTTATCATCTTTGGTTCGTTCACGAAACAAACGCTATGAACCCGAACGAAAGAAAAGCATCTGACGTAACCAACTTGTAACGTATGAATTTCGTTCGGGTCCGCAATTTCGGATGGACGTTTCATGGTAGACTAGCTGTTACCAAAAATTGGTATTGAAAGCGATCGTATTTTCAGACCACCACAGTGTCCACGTTAGTCAGGAGTCTACCGCGTCTCCTAGAAAGCGATGATTTCAGTCACATCATGATGCCATTCCAAGAGTTCTGTAAGATCGTGCTGCCGTCCAAAGCTGCGAGGCAGGAGCGCATCGACTTCAACATCCCCACACAACCGCCGGTGTTCATCACTGGCATCAAAGAACAGATCAGTATCTTACCTTCGCTGCAGAAGCCTAGAAAAGTCACACTAACAGGTAATGATTATGATATCGGTTTTTAATTTTGCACTTTGTTTTCACTTAATATTAGATATTTCAGATATTAATTAAAGTATAGTAGGTATAGTAAATATGGCTGATTCGAATAATCGATACTAATTTCTAAGTTCGGATCAATGGTGAAATAAACCAATGAAAATAATTCGTTTGTAAGCATGTCAAACAATCTTGCATTGATTGGGACCGTTTGTTGTTTAAAATGAAAGCGTGTTAAAATTGACATTCACTTTACAATCATATGGTAAATCTATTGTCGCTTTTGCCACTTTAAGCTACTATATTATATTATCACGGGGTGAACAGTCCATCCTGTGACCATGAAGTGCAAAGTCTTTGAAACGTCAGCAGTAAAAATTAAACAAATTAACGCGAAAAAATCTATGTAGTAGTTTTAACTAGCTTTTGCCCGCGGCTCCGCCCGCATTTAAAAGATTTGCCGGGATAAATGTCCCGATTTATATTTTCCCGGGATAAAAAGTAGCCTATGTGTTAATCCAGGACATGATCTACCCGTGTGCCAAATTTCATCGAAATCCGTTCAGTAGTTTTTGCGTGAAAGAGGAACAAACATCCTTACATCCATACATCCAAACATCCAAACATCCATACATTCTTACAAACTTTCGCCTTTATAATATTAGTAGGATTCTACTGAAGGTTAGCTTAAACATTGAAAACTATGTTTTAAGGATCCGACGGAAAGACTTACATAATAATGCTGAAACCCCGTGACGATCTGCGCAAAGACTATCGGTTGATGGAGTTCAACGGAGTCGTGAACAGATTCCTGCAAGACGCGCCCGAGACCCGACGGCGGCGACTCTACATACGGACCTACAGCGTGCTGCCTCTCAATGAAGAGTGCGGGCTCATTGAGTGGGTGCCCAACCTGGTGGGACTCAGGCCGACGTTGATGCACATTTATAAACAGAAAGGTAAGGATGTTACATATACACTCACGCCTGTTATCCCCGAAGGGGTAGGCAGAGGCGCAACTAGTGCACCCACTTTTCGCCGTTATTCCGTCCCATGATGTGATAGGGGCGAGCCTATCGCCATATCGGGCACTAATTCCAGACTCCGAGCTGATACTGAATAGAAAAGCTCAATATCACTTTGCTGTTAAGGATGTTACTATACAATAAACCCCAGTAAACTCAATTAGGGCAATCAATCCAGATTATAATTTGTAAAATGCTTATGTATTATTTAGGTTTGATTGAATTCTGTGTTATGCCTTTTATATGTAAATAAAAAAAACTTATACTAACGATTAAGAAATATTTTACAAAATTATATACACGTTTAATGTACCACTTGTTTAAGGCAGTCACAACATCTACCATTCGTGATACAAGTATGTACTAAAAAAAAGCTATGTTTACTAAATTAGTACACAACTAAAAGATTATTAAACAAATTAAAATCAAAATCCAAATCAAGATTAAAATCAAAATAACACCAAAATTAAAATCAAGATTTCTGGTTCTGCAGGTCAGTGTTTTTTAACGTTTTTTCATGACACGACCCGTCTAGTATGAAAAAATATTTCGCGACCAAGATATTGGCTTTTTATGTTACAAATATTCAATCTTTACATAATTTTATGTAATTCCATAATTAAGATACGGATAAATATAATTTAACATATTTTTTTTCACTCGTCGCCAATTGATAAATATCCCATCTTTTTAAATTTTATTGTTTTTTATACTGAGGTAGTTTTCGTGACCTCTTACGACTTACACGTTGAAAAACACTGCTGTAGTATAATTAGTTTTGCGTTTGTGATAGACCTTTTCCATAAAAAACTTTTGTGTGTAGGCCAGCGTAGTAGAAGGCCTAAACCCTCTGAGTAGTAGAGGAGGTCCGTGCCCAGCAGTGGGACAGTATGCAGGGGTGATATGGTATGCTTATTCCAGGGCTTAGTCTATCTGTGTACTATCTTAGTCTTACTTATAACAAAATTGTTGAGCTATGCTTAGTTGCGTCTTAACTAGTCTGCTCTTAATCAATGCTTAACTTTTGTTTTTGTACATATCAATGCTTTTGACAGTGTTTACTCGATCAGCTGTAATTTAAAACCCCCAATCTTACCTTTTCAGTAAGTTTAAACTAGGCCACGGCGATGTGTAATTTTGACAGTTATTTAATTAAGCAATGCTTAAGTACCTCTTAACACCTATCTAATCCAAACGAATGCAGCGGTCTCCGCGTTCATATATGTATGTAACGAAAGTGTTGATGATTAATAAAACTCTTCTCATATAATATTATTTCCTTTCACAGGCATTCACACGACCAATCGAGAGCTGAAAGAGCTGATGTGCGCAAGCAAAGATCCCGTGGAGAAAAAGAGACGGATATACGAGGATCAACTCCTGCCTCGACATCCTCCCGTGTTGCAGGAGTGGTTCCGGCGAGTGTTCTCCGATCCTTATGGATGGTAATGTGATTCATATTAGCGAATACTTTATCAAAAACCCTCAAGTTACCTTGGCACCACTTGCTGAATATAGACGTATCATATTTACACATTTTTCCAATAGCCAGGACCACTAAATATTCTGCAGTGAAATAATAATTTGATACTTTTTTTGTTCTGTATAGAATAAAATGACATTAGCATTTTCAAACATATTGTACTATTTCAAATTCTCCAAATTGTAGTGTTGTATGCAGTCGGTTTTGTGCTTCGTACGTTATTTTGAATTCATGGGATATTTAATTAATCTAGGTATCAAGCCAGATCAGCGTACATTAGAACCGCAGCTGTGATGTCAATGGTTGGATATATTTTAGGTAAGATTATTTTGAAATAGTTTTTTTTATTGCATTGAATGACGAGACAAGCATGCCGTTCGCCTGATGGTAAGCGATACGACCACCCATAAACAGTAACACCACCATCCAGCACCTTGAGTTACAAAGTACTGAGTGGCATTACACTGCGCTCGTCATCCTGAGGTATAAGATGTTCAGTCTCATTATGTCCTGTAATTAGTTAGTTCTTACAACATCATTGAAGCCTTATAATATTACGTTCACTTTTTAAATTGCACGTTAATATAATTATCAAGAAAATTCGACAAGTCTCTCACATTATCACCTTTAAATTATTACACACTATTCGCAAAATGTATGAATTATTGTGATTACTATTAGACTTGAATGTCTCATTACCATTCGGTCAGATAAGACGAGAGCAATACATTTAATCCCACTAAAAATAATGCTTTTGCAATTTGCTCGTCTTTTTCATAAATTTAAAAAATCTATAGACGTTAATAAAACTGTTTTGAATTATTTTCAAGTTACCATATTTCCATATACAGGTTTAGGCGATCGTCATGGGGAGAACATATCTTTTGACTCCACGAATGGGGACACCGTGCACGTGGACTTCAATTGTCTGTTCAATAGAGGGGAGGCGTTTGAATGGCCTGAAAGGGTCCCGTTCCGTTTGACGCATAATATGCAGGCGGCTATGGGGCCGCTCAAACACGAGGGGATGTTCAGGTAATTAAAAGTATTTTTGTTTGACCTAGTAAGATCTTGCTTTTTTATTTCCTTTGCTCTACTTTAAAGTGGGGATGGCGTTGTATACTCTTTATATTATGTATCTATTTCACTTAGTTACACGAACGGATGTCGGATGCCACATCGTAGTCTTGGTCTATATAATAATAATAATAATAATAGCCTTTATTAACAATCATAACTTACATTTTTTTTTTCGTTTATACATACACACACTAAGTATATTATTATGTAACTAAGTAAATACTAGTGTTCGTATTAGACACCGGTTTCTTGATTGTCTTGCTTTTCAGCATAGGCCTCCCCAAGTGTTCTCCACAAGAATCTATCTCTTGCTTTCCTCATCCATAATGCACCTGCCACCTTTTTGATATCATCTTCCCATCTACAATACTGTCTACCTTTACTTCTCTTTTTATATCTAGGGCACCATTCCGTCACTTCTTTGGCCCACTTATTTGTCTTACTTCTTATTAAATGACCGCACCATTTCCATTTTAGTTGTTTGATTTGGTATTTTATATCTATAATCTTAGTTTGTTTTCTTATTGTTTTTAACCGAACTTTATCTCTTAATTTTATGTTAAGTATGCTCCTTTCCATTCTGTGTTGACAAGTTTCTAGTGATTTCATATTTTTCTTTGTACAACTCCATGTCTGACATCCATAGGTCATTCCTGGTAGAACACATGTGTTAAATATTTTCTTTTTTCCCTCGATTGGTATAGCCGAGTTTTTCATGACATCTTTTAGTGCCCAGTACCTTTTCCATCCTATATTTATTCTGTTTTGGACTTCTTTTGTTGTGAGGTCTGTGGGAGATATAATTTGGCCAAGATAGGTACACTCGTTTACATATTCCAATTCAGTGACATTGTTGAGCTTAATAGGAATTTTAATATGGTTTGTCATCAATTTTGTTTTACTGGTGTTCATCGATAGTCCTACTTTTCCGCTAACGTTTACAAGTTGTTCAATCATAGCCTACAGGGTCTTTGGATCTTCGCATATCAGGATCAGGTCGTCTGCGAATCTTAGATGGTTTAGTAATACTCCATTAACATTTAAACCATATTCATTCCATTCGAGCTGCCGAAATATATGTTCTAAGGTTGCCGAGAAAAGTTTGGGTGATAAAGGGTCTCCTTGTCTAACTCCTCGTCTAATGGGAAAATATTCTCCTATCTTTTCCGTGCGAATTTGAGCATTCATATTTTCGTATATGTTCTTAATCAAACGAATGTATTTATTGTGGACCCCTTGTGAGGCAAGGGCTTCCCAAATTTTATCATGCTTAAGTGAGTCAAATGCTTTATTATAATCTATAAATGCAAGATAATAATTTATCCCATACTCCTTGCATTTCTGAATAATTAGTTTGATGGTATGAATGTGGTCGATGGTAGAGAAGCCACTCCGAAACCCTGCTTGTTCTTTTGGCTGATTTTCGTCTAAGGTCATTGTTAGTCGCTCTAGTATTATCTTTGAGAATATTTTATATACATTAGACATTAACGAGATAGGTCTGTAGTTCGAAATATCATCTGTTTTCCCTTTCTTGTGAAGTAAAATTATAGTTGACGTAGTCCATTGATGAGGTATATATTCAGTTATTATAATTTCATTAAACAGGTCCGTCAGTGTATCCAAAATAATTTTGGATGCTCCGATTAAAAATTCATTAGAAATGTTGTCCTCACCCGGTGTTTTCCCTTTCTTCTGTGATTTTATAGCTTTGATAACTTCGTCTCTTAATATGTTTGGAATTGGTTCTTCAATGGCTGTCTTGTTGTTTGTATTTGATGTAATTTTGTCATCATTATATAGTTCACGATAAAATTGGTCTATATATATTGTTTTAAATAGTCTAAGCGGGGTGTTAGTAAATCGGTTTCGCATTTGAGTAAAATCTCAAGTAGATATTTCGTGTATTGAACTATTTTAGTTATTAAATTTCATTTAAGACCTTGATCTCAGCTGAGTAGGTGCTATTACACAAACAAAATTTAAGCTGTTAAAATCCGTCATATGATGTAACTAAAGATATCACTTGAGCTGATGTTAATATAGGTTTATTAAATTGCAACTATTTAAAAATGCTGACCTTAATTTGACAGCGTCTCGGCTAATATCGTAGTTCAGAGAGAAATTGAGTTGTACTACTAATACCGCCCTAATGCCATATTCCGATCTTATGCCCAAATTCTCTTCTCGAAATATTATTATACTTAGTGATAATCTGTAATTTAAAATACTGTGTATTCCAATTTATGAGCATACTTGGCGCTTACAATCAAACCATCTTACCTGTCTCATCCTTTAGTAACAAAAAAATGTATAAGACTTGCGGCCCCGGCAGACATCGTCTTGCCCTAAAAAGGAAATAAAATCCTAGAACCCGTCTACAGCGCCACCTACCGGATCCAATTGTATCTAAACCATTCTCGAATCCACATGCGCACGCCTCACACTTCACACCTCACATCTCACGCTTCACACCTCACACCTCAAATCTCCCGCCTCATACCTCACACTTCATGCCTCAAGCCTCACACCTCATGCCTCAGGCCTCACGACTTACGCCTCACGCCTCACGCTTCACGTCTCACACCGCACACTTCACGCCTTACACCTCACGCCTTACGCCTCACACCGCGGCGGAGCACTCGAAGCTTTGCAAGAGCGTCCAGCTTAATAACACCGAGGATTACCCAGCTACAATTGAAAAACTCTGTGTAAATATTCTTAAATTTTCAAATTTTACGCGCAATTTTCTTATTTTTTTCTTTCATAAGAACCTTCTCCTGACAATAAACACATAAAGAAAAACAAATCGTTCCAGCCGTTCACGCCTGATGCTGTGAGTAAGGAAAATAGGAATAGATTTTTTTACATAGATTATTTGGTATTAGAAAGAGCTGTGAGGCGGTGATGCGCGCGCTGCGGTCTCAGACGGCGGCGCTCATGTCCGTGGTGGGGCCCTTCGTGTACGACCCGCTCGTGGCGTGGGGCCGCGCGCGGGACCGCCTCGCCCCCCACACCTCCTCCTCCGCCGAGCGCACCAACGAGCAGGCGCTGCTGCATCTCATGCACATACGGCAGCGGCTCAACGGGATGGTGCGTATACTATACTGGTAGGACTCTCATATGTAAGAGTCCGCCTGGGTCAGTGTGCATGCACTGTTGTGTTTCGGTTTGAAGGGCATTGTAGCCAGTGTAACTCCAGGACATAATGAGATGATCTTATGTGTCACGATGACGAGCGCAGTGGAATGCCACACAGTACTTTGTAACTCAAGGTGCTGGATGGTGTCTCTACTGTTTATGGGTGGTCGTATCGCTTACCATCAGGCGAACGGCATGCTCGTCTCGTCATTCAATGCCATAAACAAAAAAACTATAGGTACATATATAAGATTTAAAAAAAAACCTCCCTGCCAACAAATAAGCCCGGAACCTAGAATTTGTGATGGGGTGATACCATCGAATCATTGGACGGAACATACGTACCGAAAATTAGGTGTCTCTGCCTACTTTTCTTTGGAATAAAAGCGTTGAGTTTTTCGGGTTCCGTGATGAAATATCTATGAAAATTATGTAGATATAAAAAAAGTTTTGAAAATTATCTTTAATTTCCCAAGAAAAACATGATATTTCCCTGGTAAGTTTGTATAGTCAAAAGATCTGCGTCCTCATCAAAAAAGCTCTGACTCGTGAAGGATTTGAACTTCCGCCCTCCGATGGTCAAGCTTTAGTTTATATCGGCGCTCTTACCTACTGAGCTAACGAGTCTTATGTTCAGTACAACTAAAGTGAGGAGCAACTCGTATGTGGTGATGTCATCGCGCTCTATATTTAGAGGAAATTGGGATTCATTCCAACTGCAATTTCTGATGCGTCATCACAAAAATGTATGAAACGCTGTACGGTAAACTAAATTTTAATAAAGCAATGGAGACAGCGTGTGCTTAGTAATTATTAATTCGTATAATGTAGAGTAGTTGACTAATCGATTACATACATTATTCTATACGTAACAGCAAATAAAACGAAATGAAGTGATGTAAAAACAGCATTAAAATTACCTAAGAAATGTGGCTGAAATTCCTATATCAAATACTAGCTTTTGCCCGCGGCTCCGCCCGCGTTAAAAGTTTTCCGGAATAAAAAACCAGCTTTATATTTTCCCGGGATACATAGGCTCTAGACTATCTGTGTACCAAATTTCATTTAAATCGGTTCAGTAGTTTTGGCGTGACTCGCGCACCGAGGGTTCCGTACAAACTTGTAGGTAAAATTAAATAAAAATTTATTAGAAAAGTAAGCAAATTTAAAAAGTTTGTTACAGTAAATTCGCTTTCTGATTTTTCTTTTACATGTGCTGTAAGGCCTGTTTTCTTGCCAAATTTCGTGTCCAGGTCAACGGGAAGTACCTTATAGGTTTTGAATCCCTTATGTACCTAATCGCGAAATATGCCAAAATATGCGACATTAAATTTAAATTAAACGTGCTACTAAATAATCGATTATATTTTTTTTTCCTTTGATGTTATTTATTAGGTTTTATTTATGGAATGCGGACGCTATTCCGATCCTATAACATCTAAACCATGTATTTCCGTATCATGAAATTCCAATAATTGTAATTGCAATAATAATTACATTGTTTTGTATTCTCACGTACTTCCTTGATTGAAAACTGTTATTTATTGAGAAAAATTTACTTGCCTATATTATATTATTATATTTTTATAGGATTTTTGCTCGACTTTCGAAATGTAACTGACCTTTAGCGAGGTGTTTTGGTTCAAAAATAGTACTAGCTATATTTAAGAGTCCTTAATATTTAAGAAATAGGAAATCACGCGACGACGACGATTTGGTAAAGGCCGCAGGAACGCGCTGGATGCAGGCCGCTTTTGACAGGTCCGTCTGGAAATCTTTGGGGGAGGCCTATGTTCAGCAGTGGACATCATATGATGATGAAATCACGGGACAACATTGTTGCTACAAAGCTTTTTTTATGGCATTGAATGATGACACGAGCATGCCGTTCGCCTGATGGTAAGCGATACGACCACCCATAAACAATAGCAACACCATACAGCACCTTGAGTTATAAAGTACTGTGTGGCATTCAACTGCGCTCGTCATCCTGAGACATAAGATGTTAAGTCTCATTATGTCCAGTAGTTACGCTGGCTACAATGCCTTTCAAATCGAAGCACAACAGTGCATGCACACTGTTGCCTGGCGGTAGTAATAGACATTAAAATAATATTTACAATTTGTCTCATTTTGGAATTTCTTTTCAAAATATTATGTATAAAAATACATTACTATCAATGTTTTCTTTAGAAATTAAGAAAACAAACATGCAATTGTACGTTAAAGATCTTGTTATTATTGTTTGTTTTTATAAACCTTTGGCACCACCCTCTGTAGCAAATTGATGTCACCAAATACAGACGACACTTCTGGTTTCTTTGACTTTATGAAAGGAGATCAAATGTCTATGATGAGTTTTTATGTATGCTTTCGAAAGGAGATGTCATCAATTTTCATTATTTAATTTAAGTCTAATAAAATGTTATAGAGGTTGGCATTGTTGAAGTTGGACATCATAATATAGCCAGTATAAAGTTACCATGACTTCCTGAAAGTAAATAAATGGAGTCACCGGGGCAATAGCGAAGATGCAAATATAATATTTATCAATATTTTGTAGCTAAAATGTAAAAAAAACATAAAAGAAGGGCTACTACAACGTTTTTATTTTAATTAACATCGATTTTTAGCAACCATTACGAATTGAAAGTAACGTGAAAAGGAGCGTGTTTTAAAAAACAGCTGATAATCGTCTTGTGACGTTACACATGCAAATTGTCTCTGTCTTTGCAGCTTGGAACCGCTTTTTTCTTAATTTCGGGTCCGTAGGTCCAGTTAAAAATATTTTATTGGGAAACTTCGTTGAAATCGATGGACACAGTGGCACAAAACATGAATCAATACGGCGTTTTCTCGGAACATTGGTAGCATCGTTGTGACTACATGATGTTGATGGATTGTTCATTTTTTATTAGTTCATAATAAAATGTATGTACTTATTTATTCAAACAATATCTCGAAAGTCAAAACTTAGGCATCAAACGTATCAAACAATGCCAGTGGCGAGCAAATATGCCTAATGCCAGTGAATGACAGCTTGCAGGTGTGACGTCACAGGGCGTGTAGCTCCGTTTGCGCGCGAAAAATTTTACTGTCAGTTTGAAATCACAATTTTTGGTATAAAATTATAGTATTTAAATTTTTTAATATACTCGTGATCTATTCTACATGAAATTAATTTAAATGAAAGCAAAATAAAAATATTGCATCTTCCCTATTATATTATTGGTGGGGACAACATTTTGTTACAAACTGGGAAAAGTCCCATTACTTCAGGATTTATGGCAACCCATGCTTATATTATAAATGCGAAAGTAACTATTTGTCTTTCTGTCTGTCTATTATGCTTTCACGGCTGAAGCACTGAACCGATTTCGACGTTTAGTACCTATGGTGGTAGTTTGAGACCCTGGGGACACAGGCTACTTTTTATCCCGGTAAAATTTATTTCGGGACTTTTATGTCGGAAAAACCTTTTCACGTGAGCGGAGTCGCGAGCAAAAGCTAGTTCGGTTATATCGGAATCTAATTAATTTTATTTTTCAACAGGTAAGAACAAAGAACAAGCAACTATCGCTCTCTCTGTCTCCCGAAGGGCAAGTGGAACACCTCATAGTGGAAGCGACGAGTATCCACAACCTCTGCCAGATGTACTTCGGTTGGGGACCGTTTTTGTAATTAACCTTTAATACTTTTTTAATACTGTGATAAATAAAATACATGTTAATAACGAGTTGCGTTTTTCTTTTCCTTTAAGCTTTTAGAGAAAGCCCTTTTATATTTAGGTTTTGAGCAAATATTATCTATCTGCTAAAGTCGCAATATGGCAGAAAATGCATGTCCGTATTTAGTATGTACTTGGCGTCGATTTTCCTGTGCTAAACTTGTCGAATCAGACGTCTCCATGTAGCGTGGAATATGTACTAACAAGGTATGGTACCTACAGTACTGATACGTATAGAACTCTAGATCTTGACTATAGATCTTGTATTTTACGAATGCACGTGGTTCTTAGTTGTGTTCAAAATGTGTCTGTGGACCTAGGATGTGAAAAAAACCACGATGCGTCTCCGCTTCGTTTTTTTGTGATTGGTTGAGAGACTGACGTATCGGTCTGTCGATCAATCACAAACATCAAAATACCGATACGTCAGTCACTCAACCAATCACAATAAAACGAAGCGGAGACGCATCGTGTTTTATTTTCACATCCTAGCCCCACTCTACTCTGTATAGTACGAGTGCGCGCGCGGATGCGCTACGTTTACCCAAATAAAATATTTGGAAAGTACTTGTTGCCAAGGACTAAATAAAAAACAATATTTTTTTATAATACGCAAACCAGTACAAGTTGGTTCACGCACAGTTATTAATACAAGTATAGGAATTTAAAGTGTTTTTCTATTAACTTAAGTAATATTTTCCTGTGACTGATGTGTTTGAAGAAGAGCTCAAACAATTTGTAGGTCTATTAAGGGTCGATTCGGAGACTAAAGCCCCGTTTTTCAACTTTTGGTATCTTTTGTGAGAGTCTTATTAAGCTGGACACGCAGCACCTCACGCGTCACGCGTCACACGTCATGCGTCACACGTCACATGTCACGCGTCACGCCTCGAGCCTCACGCTGCACCGCGCCGCGTCAGAGCAGTCGAAGCTCTGCGAGCGCGTCCAGCTTAATAACACCGATAAATACCCTAACTACAGTTGAAAAAACCGGGTCTTAGTTGTAAACAGTAGAATTTTCCAAGATGGCTTGATGCCAAGTCGACATTCTTCTTCTTTTAAATTATGGCTTTCGCCGATTACCTATAGGTGATTTCGCCAATTTCAAGTACAAGTCGACATTATACTTTACAAAAAAAGAGCCCAATTAAGCTACATTCTGATGGCAAAAATATGTCCCGATACGATTGTCTATTTCTGTATACACTAATGTAAAATGTCAATACACATACTTAGCACGCTGTGGGATAATAATTGAAATGTGTTAATTCTAGGTATTTCCTCAAAGGCAAATTTAAATGTAATTGAACATTTAGTAGTGTGGCCATGAGAATGACCTGCATTGTCAAATGTATGGAAGCCACGTGCGTGTCACTACCTAGCTATTCTACTATGTTCTGTATGTTTCTCCAAATACGTATGAATTAAATTATTAGTGGCGACCAACGGAGCAAACGCCCAGAGCTTGCAAGGGCAAAAAAACATTACTCTCTTTCAGCCATCTGGTAAAATGATCTCGCAAATATCTGCCGTCCAGAGCCTCGCATTAGCTAGGGCCACCACGGTGAATAATGAGGTGTTGCCCACGGTTCCGCTAGTGTGTATACTTTTCCGGGAATAATAGCCCCTTTGTACTTTTCCGTGTTAAAAAATAATTTAATACCGGTATTGTAGGTTGCCAACTTTAGGTATCGCATAACCGTTAAACGCATTATGCGTTTACTTGCAACAAACCTACATACAAACATTCAGACATCTTCACAATATTTTGTACTAGCATTTGTTCTCGGTCCGCTTGCGTGAAAAAAGTTTTCCGGGATAAATATTTACCCGGGATAACAAGTAAGCTATAGCACTCGGGAGTAGGTAATGTAGCTTCCTAGATTAGTGAAAGTATTTTAAAATCGGTTCAATTTTTGCAAAGATTACAAATTCACAAACATTCCTATTTTAAATATTAGTGTAGATTTATGTGGTGAAAAAAAAAACAAAGTAAACACTGCTGGATGCATACAGTTACTCCCTGGCCATGGCAAAGGCCACATTAATGTGAGTTTGTCCTTAAGTCTTAAATAACAATATGTGGCTTTCCTTTTCCTTCCTTATACTCAGATAAATAGAAATATCTTAGCGAATTGCGATATAATATAATAATAGTTTTTATTAATGTAAATTTGTACCAAGTGGCGTACCTATATACCTAATATTATACCTAAAACTCCAAATCGAGGACTATTAGGAAATAAAAAAATCTTTAGTATTTTTAAATCAGTGTAGGATATCTTAAGGCCAGGGCCGGATTAAGTATGTCAGGGCCCCTAGGCATTGCCCCCTTGGGGCCCCTTTCCCTTCCCTGACTTCTCTGAACCTAATATCCCTAAATATTTTTCTACTATAAACTAATTATCCGATTGAAAAAAAATAAGTAGGTATGATCGGTAAATATAATTTTCACATTATTTTTCTTGGGACAAAGTTCCTCTGGCCGATATTGGGTCTCTAGGCAGTTGCCTAATTTGGCTTTAGTTCAGCGCTTCCCAAACTGTAGGTCACGGCTCACCAGTGGGTCGCAGGGAATATTGGGTGAGCCCTGAGAAATATAATAATACATCAACCGACCGACACAACAGCCAATGGATGGCCAATGACTCCGTGCCAATGACGGACGAGAAAAGAAACAAAATTCTCCAAAAACGTATTAAAAATTACTTCATGACAGTCGAGAGGTGGTTTTTGTTAAGTGGGTCGCGGTGCATTTAACTTTGGGAACTAACAACTGCTTTAGTTTATTCAGGCCCGTTTGTTACGTATCTGCCTTTGCGGATTGTGCAAAAAGGGCTAATGGTTACTGGGTTATGCGAAACAACTTTATTCGCTATTCTCTTTTTTCACACAAATAGTTACTGCAATTACGATCTGTATTACTAACCAGTAGTTTCACCTTGGCCCTGTCACTAAATATTGCTATTATTACTTTTTGTTGAACTGTTTTCCTCAATTCAGTTTTCAAATTGTGATTTAATAGTATTCACCTTCCGGGATAGTTAATACTTATTGAAAAGATACTTATTTGGTGCAATACATTTATATATTTAAGGATAAATACTTATCCTTATTTCCGTGGTGAGCTGACATCAGATGTTTGGTCTTAGGGAGGATAAAAGAAAATCACTATGTATCTACCGACTTATAAAACACTAGTGTATATGTTACTTGATTAGTGTGTATATTCCTTACAGCTGTGTAAAGACACAAATGAATTTCAATTTCGTGTCCATGTAATTTATACTCGAGACTAAAATGCATTACCTACGTGTTGTGCCATGGGAATTCTAGAATGTGGTACTAAAAATACTGTGTTTTCAAGTAAGCGCTTCGGGATCACTGGAAATTTCCTGGACAGCAACCATTATTCATGTGAAAAACACAGACAGCCAGGTAAGAGACATTTACCTATAGTCACACTGCCTCAAAATTCCGCCAAAATATACCACGAATCGACCATGTGTAAAATGGCGGATGATAATATTCCAAGAGCTTGAAACATGGACAAACCATAATTGATATTTGACTTAAACTCGCTGTTGCAAGCAGCCTGTTTGGACTAACAGTAGGTCAGTACCCAGAGCATTGTTTACACTTTCGATGAACGCTATTGGTCTCGTACAGATTTGCAATAGGTAATCCAAAAAAAAATAACACAACGCTTGCTACGTGAAATGTTAACGCACATTTTGCTATTGCGGATGAAGTCTGGTAATACACAAATCGACGGCTCCGAAGAACAAAGTCGTATATGCAAAATGTTAGCTTTTCAGTAGAGCGCTTTGAAAGTTGTTAGTTTGTATTCATGTGCGAATTAGTGCTATTTTCACACATTAAGTTCAAAGTTGTTACTGAACCCTATAGAATATAATGTTTTGTTCACTATAACTTGTGATTTTCACAATTAACTTAGTCTTTCAAAGCGCTCTACTGAAAAGCTTCATTTTGCATATACGACTTTGTTCTTCGGAGCCGTCGATTTGTGTATTACCAGACTTCATCCGCAATAGCAAAATGTGCGTTAACATTTCACGTAGCAAGCGTTGTGTTATTTTTTTTTGGATTACCTATCTATATCTTATTTACTGATATCTACAGGGTAAAATTGAATTCATGAGCATCTTTTGCACCTAAGACATTATTACTGATACTCTTCCAAATGGGACTAAAATTACGCAAATCAAGATTATTAATAGTGTAATACGAAAAACCTAGAAGTGGCTTAAAGTCTATTGAAATAGATTACTTACTATTGCAAATAAATATACCATAAAAAACAATCAAAGCACTTAATAAGCGCCAATAAATCTTCAAATATCAAAGTCGAGAAGCATTTTGCGCTGTTTCTTGCGGTGCGGTACAAAGCCGTCTGTAAAAATAACATGGTTCTATTCACATTTTAGATAACTTCTAAGTATTCCTGTTAAGTAGGTTAATATAAAGTTTACTGAATGCCCATGACTTCAATTTCAACCTGTATAGTGTCGAGTGTTTACGATAGCCTAGTTGGGAATGGACTGGATGGTCGAGACTCGAGACGAAGGCTTGCAGTTTCAAATCTCCAAGGCACACAATTCTTGACTTAGGAGTTACGTGTGTATTGTTAATCAATCATTGTTCGCTTTAACGGCGAAGGAAAACATCGTGAGAGAATCCATGTGGCAGAGAATTGTCCATAAGAATTTCAAAATTATGAGAAGTCTGCCAGTCCACACTAGGCCTGAGTGGTGGACAAGGTCTAAACTCTCTTTGTAGGCTGTAGCAGAGTACCTATTTATAATACTGGGCTGGTATAGTTACTTATATTATTGTGTTAATAATAATCATAGCTACATCGAATCTATTTTACTAACACAATTGAAAATAGAGTGGCACGCCACAACAAAAGTGTTAGGCACCTACCGTACCCCACTATTGTCTGTTTTCTATTGTGTTACGATTCGCGCATGATTAAGTTTCGTCTATGCAGTAATGTTTATTGCATGTACTGTAATTTCATGATTACAATAATAATTCGCGGCCACACCATCGACCTTCAATGAACAAGAGGAAATGTGTTTAACAAATTCTATTTTGATTCGATTCATATTACAAAATGAATTTGCGTATAAATATACGAAAAAAAAGATAAACAACTGATGTACCTACTAATGTAAAGTGTGGGTATTTAAAAAGTATTGAGGTCACGCAGGCTGTTGGTAAGTAGTCACTTTTTATGATGGCACTGCATGGGTGTAGGTACTTCAAGTCTATGCGGTAAACAAACTTTTATATCCGCCTGCTTAAGTATAAAATGATGGGTGGGTTGGATGTACAGTCAGCAGCATCAGTATCTGAACAAAATCGAATCAAATCGCCTATATATGCGTTAAGTGAATAATTTTTTTTCGTTTGAAGTCAAGCAATTTTTTTTTAATTACACTATTCTTAATTCAAATTTATTATAATTTATTTTCTATTTTTTAGTTCGGTTTTTTATAAAGCGTCTTTTCGTTTTTTTGGAGGGGTAGTGCGTCCCTAGTCCCTACTCTCTACTGTGGAAATCTTAGGTAAATAGGAAGTGTATGTGATATTTTAATTATACAATTTCAGAAGTGTCGTAGAGAGCGATCTTATTAATATACGGGATATTCATTCTAAGTTAGTGCTAATTATAATATTATTAGAAACTGCAACGGTTTCGATTTAAATAAAAATATGTACCACTGACTTTACAGAAATACTTTCACAAAAAATATCACCAAGCGAACGACCGGCACGAAGGCAATGACCAACTGACTCGAACTGTCAACGTTATATGCTTTTAAAGCAAAAATTGTAGATCATGTCATTAATACCCGCACAAAAAATATTTTTGCCCTAACACGGCCTTTCCTGACAATGTGATCGTCCTCGATCACTTACTTTTTTTTTTAGTCTCTCCAACGGCACAGCTGTCAAAAAATTACTAAACTGTGTACAATCCAAACGATTCTCAATAAACCGAGACGAATGATGAGCCTCGTGACGGCAGCAGTAAATAAGGACTGCAGCGCCCACGAGAGTTCCTTCAGGGGCGGATTGACTCATCACCCAAAACATTTTAACTTTAGTTACCCATTGTAACACAATCAAGCAATTTCGAATCAGTAATGGTTGAGTTATGGAACCCAATCATTTCTGAAACAAGAACGTCTAGCAACCACTAGCAGGGTCCCAGAGAACAGCAGCAATATCATAAACAGTGCCACATTCGGAGCACGAGATAGCCACAATGTCGGGACTATAAAAAAAACGTACTACCACAAACTAGAGAGTGCCACAATGTCGGGGCACAAGATAGCCACAATGTCGGGGCTCGAAAATCGTATTGCCACAAACCACAATGTCGTGACAGAGTGCCACAATGTCGGGGCACGAGGTAGCCACAATGTCGGGGCTCGAGGTAGCCACAATGTCGGGGCTCGAGATAGCCACAATGTCGGGGCTATGACAAGACTACTCCAACTGGAGAGCGCCATTCCGCAGCGCTTAAAGCGCACCGTTTCGTAGCGCCAAAAGCGCACCGTTTCGTAGCGCCAAAAATGCACCGTTCCGTAGCGCCAAAAGCGCACCGTTCCGTAGCACCAAAATCGCACCGTTCCGTAGCGCCAAAAGCGCATCGTTCCGTAGCGCAAAAGCCCATCGTTCCGTAGCGCAAAAGCGCATAATTCCGTAGCGCAAAAGCGCATAATTCCGCAACGTATAGAGCGCATAGTTCCGCAGCGCAAAAGCGCAAACAATTCCGCAGCGCAAGAAGCGCATAATTCCGCAGCGCATAGAGCGCATAATTCCGCAGCGCAAGAGCGCAAACAATTCCGTAGCGCAAGAAGTGCATAATTCCGCAGCACAAGAAGCGCATAATTCCGCAGCGCTTGAATGCACTGTTCCGTGGTACATAGAGTACTGCCTGATCGGACCGCGTCTGTCCGCAGTTTGAACAGCATGTATCTACACATCCTAGTGCGCTACTCCGCACCGGGAACACACCAAACGGATCTCCGGTTCCTGTTAGCACAGAAAAACAGTAACACACCGTTCGGCCTATTCTGACCTTTGATTAAGACTCGTATCAAACTCTCCGAATAGCCATTAATTTTTATCGCTACAACAAAAACTCCATTCGCGAAGTGGCCTGGACATTACGTCCAGTAGCCACCACATGGCAAAACGAGATCCCAACATTTGCGGGTATCACGGAAAAATAAAGGAAAGCATAACCCTCAAGCAAAAATTATGAGTCATACGATACCACACTTCATATACAGTCCCCGATCCTCTGCAATGGAGCCGCTAGCACCTAGCGCTAGTTGACACACGCGCAGTCATCCTGTCCGGGTCACCTCGGAACAGCTTCCACGCTATATGCGGCACGCGTACAGAAACATTTGAGCACCAATAGTTCGATCACGGTGCCCGTTAACACTTCTTCATTCGAAGTCATGTACACATAACGTTCTCCACAGTAGCATTGGTATTTTAGCATACCCCATAGCATAGCTATGTAATGCACACAATCCACATGTATGGGCATCGATTACACATCCCGATTCTGATATTAGAAACTGCAACGGTTTCGATTTAAATAAAAATATGTACCACTGACTTTACAGAAATACTTTCACAAAAAATATCACCAAGCGAACGACCGGCACGAAGGCAATGACCAACTGACTCGAATTGTCAACGTTCTATGCTTTTATAGCAAAAATTGTAGATCATGTCATTAATACCCGCACAAAAAATATTTTTGCCCTAACAATATCATACACACACACACACGCGCAACTTGTGCACCCACTTTTCGCCGTGCGTATTACGTCCTGTAATGTAATATGGGCTTAACCTATCGTCATACCAGGCTCAAATTCCAGACTCCGGGCTGATACTGGGTACAAAAACACATTATTATTTGCCCAACCCGGGGATGGAATCCGAGACCTCGGCACTGCAGTCGTACCGCAATACATCTACGCCACCGAGGCATCAATATTAGCACAATATTTAAACATAAACATTTACGAAAACTATAAAAGCATTAGAGTCTAGCAGTTGACGCGTTCAACGTTATGTAACTATAGTATAATAAATAACAAATATTAGAGGTCGTCTATTGTGAATTCTCGAAGCGTTTCGATGACCCTTTCCCCTAGGATTGTCCTCGACGTGGACCATTTATTAACGTCAGTCGCTGTAACGTCTCGATGCTGATTCGTATCTCGTACATTTACGCGTGTTCGATATTTAATGATTTATTATTACAATAACTTATGTTATCGTAAATTATGAATAATATAATAACGTTTATCGTAGTTTTAAAATTAATGATATTTGATATATTGCTTAGTGCCTACTATGTTTAATACCACTATGAACTGGACGTTTTCCTGAACCTGAAGTACGGAAAAAACACTGCAATGCCTCAAGAAAGATTAGAGTACAAACAATAAATTGAATCTCAAAGGCACGATCCCATTAGACAAGTCTTGTATGCAAGTATGAAGTCTCATTTGCGTAAAAGTTGCTTATATTGGAAAGATGTTCTCGAGACTATGCAAATTGCATGGAAGGTTTACCTTAAAACAAGTGGAGACGGTCAAAACTGAGTAGGAAATCATGTGTGAAAAACGCGCTGCTATGGTTGGTGCTGCTTGCCGAGCTATTTGTGATATAATCACATATTACCAATTGAATAAAAAAAAAATAATAGATACCATGTCACTCGTTTGCAATTCGAAACATGCAACTTACCTGTTCAGTTTATGCGTCACTTGAATGAAAATTTACAAGTTCAAACTACCCACATGCAAGTTGTAGCTTGTATGCAGGTTGGTTCAAGTTGCATGCAATTTGCAACTAGCAAACAAGTAACTTGCCTAATGAAATTGCGCCTTTATAGTAAAATCACTAGAAGAAGCGGTGAGTCGCAAAGAAACTAATAAATTTTACCTACATAGGTCAGCAGTAGAGGCCCGTGCTTATCAGAGCTGGTACTAAAAGAGAAAACCACGAAGATTTAAAATGTTACATAAAGACGATGATGTGTTGTTTTGCATTAATCTTTAATGGAAACATTTGCCGCGGTCCAGTGTCTGACCTAGTATCGTTTAGTGGTTCTCGTGTAGGTAGCTCGGTTGACAGGCAATATCCGGATGATCCATTGTTCACCTCATTGCGGATTCCGAACGGCTATGCGCTCTAACCCCTCTTTCATTCAGCCCTTGTTCCACCACGGGGGAAATAAGGAAAACTGCAAATATAAGCAAAATGCGTTTCATATTAAAAGACGTCCAGAACGTTTATAACTAAGCCTTATAGTAAATTTCCAATATAGTAGACAAATGTGATAGCTTGTAAGTTAAACGTGTAAATCGTTTAAGATGAAACTTGGCACATGGACAGAAATCCTTATCCATTAAGATATAGGTTTTATTTTATTCCGGTAAAGTTCACGGTAAGATTTTTATCCCGCGAAAGGGTTATCTGAGGGAATAACAAGCGAAAAGGACCGGTAAATGTGTGCTTCTATCTACGAAGGTATTAATAATCGTATCCCAAAATATTTTTCATTGAGTACCATCGCTTGAATTTGGAGAGCCAACTTCATATTTATTCTGTAAACTGCGACGCTCCTTCAGTCTCTTGTTAGAAAAACTAATTTTGTAGTTATAAATGGCTTTGTTAGTACGTGTCTATAAATAAAACACAATTACGAGCACAATGGTAAATTCGCGCGGTGTTATAATATTTTCACATCAAGATGTGTTTTTGTCCGATATGTTGGGGATTTCCCCTTGTGTACTCGCATAACCACAAATCGTCTACTTATAGCCTTATTGCGTCATTAAAGTACGTTTCGCAGATTTTAATTTACTCGACATGAATTGGTCAGATTGTAAGTAATGCATTCAAACGTGCTTATAATAGTCATTGCTCGTAGCTCCAACACTGAAAGAAATGTCTAATTATCTCAATATTAGTTTGCTTACAATCTTCGGAGTTCTAGTTAATAGTTTCGAAAAAAATAATAGAATTGCTTTTGTTGTACCTAATTCTAAAGATGTTTTCCATTTCAGAGACCTATCAAAATGCAGACAACTGTTTACATCAGTACGACATTGCAGTGTTTTAGTTACAAAATGAGTATTTCAGGATTTATCTTGTTTAAAGAAATATTTTAATTACTAAATCGAAAAAAATCATAGAAAGCGACGACAGTATGACGACTCCAAGTCTGCGAAGAAAAAAGGACACGTCAAAATAAAATACTTGGTTCTACAGTGTGTTTCTACAATATGTTACTTGAAAAAAACGTGTAATGCAATTTAATTATTGGGCATTATGAGCCTAAATATTTTTTTAAGATGACTAGTAGGTACCTTTCACTACATGATTGGAAGTGTGCTCCACATAGGTAGAGCTGGGTTATTAATGGTTATGGGTTGTGCTGGTACTAATAATGGTAATTCAATAATCCTACTAATATTATAAAGGCGAAAGTTTGTAAGAATGTATGGATGTTTGGATGTATGGATGTAAGGATGTTTGTTCCTCTTTCACGCAAAAACTACTGAACAGATTTCGATGAAATTTGGCACACGGGTAGATCATGTCCTGGATTAACACATAGGCTACTTTTTATCCCGGGAAAATATAAACCGGGACTTTTACCCCGGAAAAACTTTTTAATGCGGGCGGAGCCGCGGGCAAAAGCTAGTATATAATAAACATAAGTAATCTGTGAGATCAGTGTCTCTATTCTCTATTTCATGCTGCAGGCAAACTGGACTCCCTGTATCTCTAAACTTAGACATTAATTTAATTTAAGAAATGTAGAATTCAAATATATTACCGAGCGCCCTTGAGTACCGCGAATAAGTGTTCTTTAAACGCGTCAATTAAAATGTGCTAGGAAAAATTAATTCTCATTATCGTAATTTAGAAGTCGGGGCAATCCACACACGCTTTGTGTGAATTATAAGGCTGCTGCTTAAATTGCATTAGCAATTTTATTTTGTACCATAAAAAAATATAAAACATATAAGACGTTTCTTCCTCCTTGACTTACATGCCTTCAATAGTTATCCACTAACCCGACCTTGTATCTTGCGACATGATTATATGATATGATGCGTACGCAGTCTCACAAAAGGTGTGCTTCCTGTCAATTATATTTCATACAACACAACTTACAATTTGGCAGCTTAATCATTTAGCTGATGTTCATAATATCCAAGAGGAGACAGTGAATTTACCTTCTCCAAAGTAGAATGAGGCTAAATCAGCCTTTGATTTTTCGTGAGGAGGTTATCTATATATTATAATAACATTGTAAACTTTCCATATCTGTACATAAACTATTTTTACAAAAGGAAGGAATGGGAAATTAATCTTACTTACCAAACAAAAAAGTAACACAATAATCTAGGAGCATAGATAAGAACATGAATTTTGTATTTGATCGGCTTGTACATTTATGTGACAAAAAGTGTTACTGGTACCTACAGTGATTTGACGATTTTGGTAACGGAATAGCTATATTTTTCAGATCAACCTATAAAATCAAAAAATTATCAATTTTCAAGTTCCATTAGCTAAGGACATGTCCAAAAACAGGCACGTGGCGTTGGGCGGGGCGGCACGCACTAAATTCAAACATATTATGGCGTTGTATGATTGTGTTTATGGAGAAGCGATTTTACACGCTTTTTTTTATTGCATTGAATGACGAGACGAACGTCATTTCGGCTGGTGGTAAGCGATAAGACCACCCATAAACACTAGAAACACCATCCAGCACCTTGAGTTACAAAGTACTGTGTGACATTCCACTGCGCTCGTCATCCTGAGACATAAGATATTAAGTCTCATTATGTCCAGTAGTTACACTGGCTATAATGTCCTTTAAACCGAAACACAACAGTGGATGCACACTGGTGCTTGGCGGTAGAAATAGACATTGCGGTGGTACCCACCCAGGCGGACTCTCTCACATGAGAGACCTACCACCAGTAACGTTTGCGTGATATTTGTGGCGGAGCCCGCGGATGGCCACGACGCGTCCCACGTGGTAGCGCACGCAGCGACAATTCTCCATTCTAGTGACAACGGCGGCGGCGCACGTGCATCGTAGCATTGCACGTCGCGGGCGCCGCGGCGGACCGCTTCACGCGCCGCCTCTATGTAAACGAAAATATCGCCCGACGTGCCGCGAGAATCCACACCACACGCGCCGCGCTACTCCCTGAGTCTTCGAAAAGTTCGAAAACGAGGCCTTCGATTGGCCGCGGTGGCCTTCTTCGGCGTATATGGGACGGCCCCGGGGTATCTTGTTGCAACTAAGATAGCTGCGCGGAACCGTCCCTGCGCGATGCCGCATTGCGGCCTTTCTCTAATCGGGGGGGCTACGGTGCCCCTCAAACTCTCATGACGCCTTTGGTGTCTACGACAGCGGGAGACCGACTATCCGCATTGTCGTCCACTTCGAAGTCGCTTAAATTGGAGTAGTCGAGCGAGCAGCACCTCACTGCGGGTCCCGTGACTATCTCTTAATCCCATTTAGTCGCCTCTTACGACAGGCAGACGATGCCGTGGCTGAAATCTCTAGATGCCCCAGGACCACAGGCCACATACCTGTTGCTCCAGAAATATTCTTATCCGAACGTAACTCGGGCTTAGACAGTACAATAATCTCTATTCCCAATATTTGTAAATATAAGATTAGCATACTTCAGCGAGTCATCATTATGGCGTATACACCATAGTATGTTTGTTTGAATCGATTTTGTACCAATACCACGTCTGCATTTGTAAGCAGGATATCATGGATTGTAAAGATGTAATGAAGTGAGAGCCCCATCCGCTGTGTGAAAGTGTTTAACGGCGAATCTTTATATTTATTTAAAGCATTTAATAATAGATTTCAATTTCTATTGCGTTCTGTTACGCAGATGCAACGTGTTATATTGTTAAATACATAACAACTATTGATGCACTATTTTATTCCGTTGATTTAAAGTTATTGTAAACGTGTAATGAATATTTAATTTTGCCTTTTCCCAAACGATACATGCTAACTGCTTGCCTAGTTTTTGTTTTACTTTTAAAATTAATATTTGTTTATTCATAGTTTAGGATTATGAATAAGCAACAGCCAGCATAAACAAAAATGAGTCCTCTACCTCTAGAGTCGTAGGAACACTTTTTTTTTATTTGTTCAATGATTTATAAAATTTAGGCTGACTGCAAGAATATTAAACTACTTAACGCTATATAACTCATTATAACTTATTTTTAATCAATACAGCCTGCCAAACCCATTTCAAAACCTAGTTATTTATCATCCCAAAAATAACTAATATTTCTTATACGTTACTAAAATAGAAACAATTTTGTCACTGTCACCTGTCGGGGTGAGTTAGGAGTAACATATATAAGGATTTAATGATATTTGATAGGTCTTGTACTTGCAAGTCATGCATTTTTATGATCTAGTCTCTTTTTATCTCTGATAATGGAAGTGTTCTTTAGTGCAAATCTGGAAACGTCTATGAAGATTGGAGTACGCTGCAATATATCACAAATTGAGGACCGACTTGAGCGGAACCGGTGGCAAAGCAGTATACATTTACACATCAGTATTAAAAAAATGTGGAAGATATTAATTAGTACTTATTTCGTTACTTTAGTAATTTTGATATTTCGTGGAATTATCTCGTAGATTCCGGATCGGTAAATATTTGTTTAAGCATAATATAGCAGCACTGACCTTCGCAAAATCCCAGGGCTTTATTTAGTTAAGTATATTCCATTCAACGTCAATATTTTTTTTATGGCATGGAATGACGAGATGAGCATGCCATTCGCCTGACGGTAAGCGATACGACCACCCATAAACAGTATCAATACCATCCAGCACGTTGAGTTACAAAGCACTGAGTGGCATTCCACTGCGCTCGTCATCCTGAGACATAAGATGTTAGTTAATTATGTCCAGTAGTTACACTGGCTACAATTTCATTTAATTCGAAACACAACAGTGCATGCACACAGCTGCTTGGCGGTAGAAATAGACATTGCGGTGGTACCCACCCAGACGGACTCTTACATAGGTATATGAGAGACCTACCACCAGTAATTTATTTTCTGGATTTCACGTGTTTGTATAACTCTTATATTGTATGCTTGAGGGTGCTATTATACCTGCTATTAGATAGTTCTTTTGAAATTCTACTGCAAGATTGTGATAAAATGTACCTATCTTAGTATATCTCCATTGATCAAATACCTACGTTGGTCTTTGGAGGGTTATTTATTTAAATGGAAATGTATCGTTAAAGTAAATTATAGGAATCGTTAATTTATTTACCGTTTTCTCTCTATAAATAGGCTATTAGTAATTGAAGTACTTAGAACTTTTTGTAGAGACTTGTAACAAAAAACGCGACAATGATTACAAAAGTAATTTGACCGCGAAATAAATGAATTGCAACACATAAGAAACGTGGAATAATTGAAAAAGTCGTACCTTGATCGATTACTGTTTAATTTATGAAGCAAATGAAATAAACTGACGGAAAAGCATATAGCGACAAACTGTTGCAGCTAAATAATAAACAGGAAACTAATAAAAAAGACATTACACTAATATAAGCATGCTCTACTATGACACCAAATTGAGAAGGCATTCATTTTATTCATGGTTTTTTTTTTCGTAATCTATTCCTAAGTTCTTACTCGGGTGAAATAAATGAAATATTACAACCACTATACGGACTGTGATGAGATATAGTACGGACTATGCGGGCAATACTAAACTTTAATACATAGGCTGTTCAATTTTAAATCAACTCGAAAGAGAACTTAATTAGCGGAAAAAAGTATAAAATTATCCACTCTGTTTTAAGTTAACGCTATACAAGTGATCTGATATATTTTATTGGATAAAAAACAAAATCATATACCTAAATCTGAAATAAATATTTATAATTATAGCCTATTAGACGCCCGCGTGAATGATTTTTTCCGGGATAAATGTTCCGTTTTATATTTCCCCGGGATAAAAAGTAGCCTATGTTAATTGCTGATAATGTAGCTTTTTATTGGTGAAAGAATTTTTCAAATCGGTCCAGCAGTTTCGGAGCTCATTCAATGCAAACAAATAATCAAATCTTTTCTCTTTATACTATTGTATAAGGAAAACTTAATACGTCGTCTAGAATAAATGATTGTATAACCTACATTTTCGACTACCTGATAAGCAAGCAAACTTAAGGAAACTAACTCCCCGGTCAGTTTGAAAATCTTTAGGGGAGACCTATGTTCAGAATTGGACTTTATGTTCGTCATGATGATGATGATATGAATGTTTGTAAAATACGCGTTCAAAATCTTACCCAAACCGGTAGATTTTGTCTAAAAGCAAAATATCAGCATAAAAAACAAATATTTCCCACGTAACGGAAGTATAATAATATGTATGTTAAACAAACCTAAAAAGTACAAAGTTTATGTAGGGTGTTTTATTCAAGGTGTGTAACCTTGAATCTTAAGCGAGATACTGTCTTCATTTATATTAATCTAAAAGTATAGGTGATTTTTATTACTCACTGCCAGCAGCGTCAAATACTTTAATGTCTATTACAAGGAAGCCAAAATAGCGTGCCAGAATCGAGCAAAGTGGCAATCCATAGTCTCTGCCTACCGATATAGGATAGAGGCGTGATACTATGTATGTATGTACTAATTACAATATTATAATTATTGATACAACTACGCCACCGAAGCAGTCGATATAACTTATTATAGACTGCCTCAGTGGCGTAGTTGTATTATGGTACAACTGCAATGCTGAGGTTCGGGCAAAATGATATTCAGTTTTTCTATTCAGTATCAAATCTAAGTCTGGAATTTGAGGCCGATAATGATATGTGGCGATAGGCTCGTCTCCTATCACATCATGGGACGGAATAACGGCGAAAAGTGGTTGCACTTGTTGCGCCTGTGCCTACCCCTTCGGGGATAAAATGCGTGTATAATTATTAATAATCTTTGTGATATTTTGTTTAATATTATCATAGTAAGTATTGTTATTGTCAAAGAGAGAGCATCGGTGCTGTTTTTGTAAATATCTTGAATTTTTAAAATTGCTTTGGTTTGAAAAAAGATAAAATAACAAAAATATTTTTTTTTGCCCTACTGCCAGTAGTCTGACGCGAGTCGGCTTTTCTGGCCACACCGGTCTTTGGGGTGAACGCAGAAGGCGCTCGCAACCCTTTGAAATAAGGAAAAAAATATAGAATTATTAGAGTTATTTGTATGAAAACCTTGAAATGACACTTTGAAGTTTAAACTCTGTGATAAAAATCAATCTCTACAACGTAACAGTGGCGTTAAGGAGTTGTTAATAAGTCCATAAATTATGTTTTTAAATGAACTATGTTTGTCACACTTGTAAATAAAGTCATGAAGCGTGACAGGGAAATACAGATTGCGCGATTACTGTGATCTGCTAGGCAGTTTGCGTTAAGTCGTCGCCCAATGTGCAAGTTAAAAAGTTAAGGGCGCATGCGCGCAGCGGTAGCAAAAACGCGGGAAAATATTCCGACGCAAACATTTGGTGGAATGTTTTGCGATAATGTGATTTTATGATACATTCGATTAAAATGTTTATGTTGAGTGCGGATTTATAGCCCAGGATAGTTAACTGACGCATTGCATTGTGATGTGGTAACGTTAAATTGAAAATTTTATTTCCTACGCCAAGGAATTTTTTTTAAATGTAAGTTGGATTCTGTGAGATGTTTCTTTAATATTTTAAATTTTGGTACCTAACTTAACTAGTTTTTTCTGTAAAAGTCATACTATTGTACGTGGTAGAAGTAGAAAGTCTAAATTGGAACTACTAATAGCAAATCATATATTTATATCATCAATATTTATAGTATTTTCATAATAGCTGAGACGGTCTATATTTTATGTTACTTTATTACGGACCTACATTATTCAATTCATTGATCTGATGCTATAGTGACGTAGTCTATTGTGTTGTTAAATGTAAAGGATGTGTACTCTGAGACGATATCAGAACCAAAAAATTATTTAAGCTTACAACAAAAAAATGTCTTATAAATCGGCACCGATTTACAGCTATGCGCGAAAGAAAATCATTAAAACACATACAACTGTTAGAAATAAAACAACTAATTACTCATACAAAATACGTATATACGATTATAAAGAAGTAAAAAGTATAAACTGCATCGGTGGCGTAGTTGTATTACAATACGACTGCAGTGCTGAGGTCTCGGGTTCGATTCCCGGGTCGGGCAAAGTGATATTGAGTTTTTCTATTCAGTATCAGCTCGGAGTCTGGAATTTGTGCCCGATATGGCGATAGGCTCGCCCCCTATCACATGGGACGGAATAACGGCGAAAAGTGGGCGCACTAGTTGCGCCTCTGCCTACCCCTTCGGGGATAATAGGCGTGAGTGAGTGTGTGTGTGTTTGTGTGTATAATATTATTATGCAATGTTCATGCACACAGTACCTAATATTAATTAGGTATAATGATGAATACTATGTAATATTATAGATCCTTACACCATGCACATATGTGGGCTGTTTTGGCCATTAGTTTATTTTGTAATAAGTTATGTAGTTAATAGTTAATAAGCAATTTAGAAGGTCGGGAACGGATCCTAGCAGCTATCATAGTGCAACAAGATACTCCGGGACAGTCCCGTATGCGATCAAGAAGGCCACCGCGTTGTCGGTATGCCGGTGTAGCGTGAACAAAGGGCCTAGGCACTTGCCCCAATGATCGCTCGCATGATGCTATATTTCCGAGTGTCAACATTGGGTCGTGATGGACGGCAGCGTGTCTCACGCTGCCTCGGACGCCTAGGCGTCCTTCGGTGTACGGGGGCTTCTGAGCCCCCGCAGCAACAGGAGAAGGACCGCAACAGCGGTACGCGCAGGGGCGGTTGCGGACGACAACTTAGACGTGAGTCGGAGGAAGCCCACAGCCGTCCCTAATGCGCCGAAGATGGCTTAAAAAAAAAAAAACTTTGGGTCGTAAGATCGGTGAAACCAACATATCCATTCCACTCACCCCTCAGTAGTGGTGGCGATAAAGCGTTTTGCTCCTGCGAAAAAAAAGGTAGTTGATTGTACATAATTTACTTTATTCTCAAGTGATATGACTATAACTATATTATTTGTACATACTTGCCTCGGTGCCATAGATGTATTGCGGTACGACTGCCTTGCTGAGCTGAGTATTGTTATTACTTTTCAGTATATTAATCTAGCTGCACATTTTATTAAAACGATGCGAAGTGCTTCATTGTAAAATACCTATTCATATAAAGTAGTCAAATGAAACAGATTGCTAGTAATTAGGTGTTATTCTAATAACACCTTTTTTAAATAATACTCACATACACACACTCACGCCTTTTCCCCGAGGGGATAAGCCAGAGGCGCAACTAATGCACCCACTTTTCGCATTTTACTCACTTTTCGCCGTGCGTATTCCATCCCATAATGCGATAGGGTCCGAGCCTAACGCCAAATCGGGCACAAATTCCAGACTCTAGGCTGAAACTGAATAGAAAAATCCAATATAATTTTGCCTGATCCGAGAATCGAACCCAAGACCCTCAGCATTGCAGTCACACCGTAATACAACTACGCCACGGAGGTAGTCAGGCATTAATAATAATGTATAATTAATATTAATACACACAATTTTGTGTAGTGGACATGCAAAGTAAATGGTTTTTATGCTTTGCAATACTTCGATTATAAATTATCGATATCGAGTCAATAATTTGGTTTAGCCAAAAATAAATACAAGAACGCTCGAATTTTCAAACGAAATAAAATAAATATAAAAAATAAAATAAAACAATTGTTTTAAAGAACATCATCATCATCATCAGCCCGTTGCAGTCCACTGCTGGACATAGGCCTCTCCCAAGATACGCCACAGAGCCCGGTCTGCTGCTTTATGCATCCAGTTGCTGCCGGCCCTCTTGTGCAAGTTATCCCGCCATCTGGCTAGAGGGCGTCCCACGCTACGTTTACCAAAACGCGGTCTCCACTCCAGAACACGCTTACTCCAGCGGTTATCTGTTCTGCGACATATGTGGGCAGCCTATTGCCACTTTAACCTACTAACTCTCAGAGCTATGTCGGTCACTTTGGTTCTCTGACGGATCACTTCGTTCCGAATTTTGTCCTTCAGAGAAACTCCGAGCATAGCTAAAACAAATACAGAAAAGAAAGAACATAGAAAGAACATAAAATAGATGTACTTCAGGTGATCTATATTGTTTCTATTTTATTGTAACATCTTTTTTATGTATGTATATTTTCTTGCAATATGTCTTATAGGTGACATTCAGCAATTGGTGGATACATAATATAACGTGTACGGAGCGTGTCCACTGACACATCCGCTATTTTAATGTTCCATCCATGATTATTTTAATAGATCTTGAGGTATTTTTCTTTTTAAGCGCCGTGGTAGAGTTGTCTTTTTCATTAGATGTTTTGCAAGTGCATTTGGATGCTGCATTAGTCTGCTTTTGTATGCTTCAGTAATTTTTTTAACTTCCTGTTTAATTGTTCTTACGTTAAGGCGTGAAGAAGCAATTAAGCAGGCCGGCATAATTGTGCCGACCGACCAGGGATGTTTATCTCTTGCCGGTCGACACAACTTTTTGGGCTTCACTACATTTACCATCAGATGCAGTGAAGCCACTTTGTCGAGCCTAGGATAAAAAAAAAAATAAAAAAAAAAAAAAAAAAAAGGTCATCGAATGACGAGACGAGCATGCCGTTCGCCTGATGATAAGCGATATGACCACCTATAAACAGTAGCAACACCATTCAGCACCTTGACTTACAAAGTACCTACTGTGTGGCATTCCACTGCGCTCGTCACCTGAGACATAACATGTTAAGTCTCATTATGTTCAGTAGTTACACTGGCTATAATGTCTTTCAAACCGAAACACAATAGTGCATGCACACTGTTGGCGGTAGAAATAGACATTGCGATGTTATCCACCCAGACGGACTCTTGCATATGAGAGTCCTACCACCAGTAAAAAATACGAGAAACATCTAGAGTAGTCTAGTTTTGTACCACTATTTCCTGTAAATAAAATGATAGTATAATTTAATTTTTTAAATGTCACGTGTTAGATGTTTCATATTATTTTCAATCTCATAGCAGGTAAACAATTTTAATGTGAAGGACGAAAACCCTGAAAATTTGTGTAATTTATGCGGGAAAATTGTTTATTATCATAACAATAAAAAGGTTAGTTTATATTGTGCTGCTAGTGCGTAACAAATTTGAATACAATCATAATATCATCAACCTTATAATAATCTATCAAGTAATGAAAATAACAATAGGTACTTATTTTGTCTTAACCTGGATATTAGATTATTTTCTAACCAAGATTCAATTAAGTTTAATCTTAGCCATAATAGAGATTCATGAATAATGATGGTTATGACGCTATGCAATCACAATAGTTTCAGTATTTTAAACCGTGTAGTATGACAGCCCCTACTAGGTTGAGTCCTTAAAAAGTTCTAAAACTGGATTGCTAAAAAACTCAGCATATCTACTAATAAGTATAACACATAGTTTCCCATGAAACCCTTTTTGTTTAAACCTCATAATATACATCATGAAATTGTGTATAAAATTTTAAGAATGGAAGATCAGTTGCATAAATCCCGTTATTCCTACCATCATTGTATAGTACCATCATGGTTTACTGAGATTACATTACAATCGGAAGCTTAATCTTCCCTGGAGTCTCGGAATTGTATATTCTATTTATGAACCGAATTATCGAATTTAACACAAGGTTCTTAACGTCCTAGTACTATGATGAAAACCACAGTACAAACGTTTTTTTTAATTCTTTTTATCATTTGAAGTTAGTATGACTGGCTTATATTTCCTGCCAGAATTATCACGTGTCGTCAACCTGTAAACAACACGAAACCCACACTAGACAATAATTATTGTAGTGTGACCTAGATTGATAATCATGAGCTCACGGTTGTAAACCTTGAGGTTCTGGGTTCGATTCCTGTTCAGCGACAATCATTGCAAAGTTTTCTATTCGAAATTTGGAATTTGTGTCGGATATAGCTCGTTCTCTATCTGATCTCAGTATAATATTATTCTATTATATCTTGGCGTAAGTTGTTGTTCCTACTGTCTACCAGTCTACGCTTCCTTGCATATATGTAATACGTCACTGGATATGTATGTATGTATATCAAAAAACCGATACCTGGCTAGCATTAATGTTCTATCAAGATTTTAAAATTGGTTAAAAGGTTCTATTTTTAGTAAATGGTAATTCAAAAATTCATTAATAATTAAGTAAAGACATTAAATGCTATCAGTAATAAGGAAATACGATTTTTTTTTACAATTGTTATAATTGCTTTGACCTTATATGGTAACTGAAGTATTTATTTATATCGCAAAATTATCAGCCTTTTTCATTTATTTGCATGAATTTGTAAGCCTGATAGTATTGTACGAATAGTACCAAATACTAATCACCAAAACCAAAGGCAAATAACGTAAAAAATGTATTTAGTATCTATAACGTACTTCATTCGGGACTCTTCTTCGTAAAGTAGAGTGCGAAGATAAGGTTACATTTCTTTCAATTTTATGTATTAACGTACTATCTTAAATAACTGGTTTTGCAATTGTAAATTGTATGTGTACCTTGGGTAACTTGGTGTAAAGACAGGTTTCGAAAAGATAATTGTAATTGTTGTATTGCCTTACATTTGTATATTTATAAATTAAATATGGCGCAGAACGCACACGTGAGTGACTATTTGTTTAAAACTACATTAATGTGATCTCAACTTCTAACTTATTGATTACTAGGCATTACATACGACTTCGCCCGCTCGAAAAACCATTCTCGCTACAAAAGTCCCTAAAACATAGTACGATGCCAACGCCATCTACTTAAAGAATGAGATGAAAAAGGCGTCCATTATTTCTCATGGGAGCAAATTACCGGATAAAAAGTATATAAGTATCCAAAACATCTCCAACCCGTGTGCTAAACTTCATCACAATCCGTTTAATTGTTTCTGCGTTTACTTCTAACACACATCATCGCATACAAGCGGCGATAGCCTAGTTGGGAGTGGAACGGACTGCCGAGACGAATGTCCGCAGGTTCGAAACCCAATGGCATACACCTCTGACTTTTCTAAAAATGTATGTGTGTATTCTTTGTGAATTATCGCTCACTTTAACGGTGAAGGAAAACATCGTGAGGAAACCTACATACCCGAGAAGTTCTCTGAATTTCGAAGGTATGTGAACTCTGCCTACCTGCACTAGGCCAGTGTGGTGGACTAAGGCCTAAACCCTCTCAGTCGAGAGGAGGCCCGTGCTCAGCAGTGGGCAGTTCATAATACAGGGCTGGTATGGTATGGTATGGTATGGTATACAAACATCCTAACATTTTCCCAAACTTTCGCATTTATAATATTAGTAAGATTAGGTTGGTTGCTAACGGCTCCGCCCATATGAACCCACCTTTCCCGTAATAAGCTTTGTATTTTTTTGGGATAAATAGCAGCTTGTATGTTAAGCTAGGGCATAGTCTATCTATGTTGCGTCCGCTAAATTTAATCCCAATCTGATTACAGCGTTTACTTTAATAAACGTTTAAACTCAATTCCTTTATTAATTAAATAAAAGCAATATAACATTAATTATTCTCTAATATTTGAGCCACTTCCATTTAGCAGACGGTCGGATGTCGTATATTATTCGTAAAACTCTAAGCACACGATCCTGGTTGTTGCTAAATGGGTACAGCGATTAAATCAAACAAAGGTGTTTCTAATAATTTGGGACAGCTTACTACGTGTTTTATGAATTACCTATGTTTAATGTAAATAAAACAAATGTGCAGTATAAAGCCAATTGAAATACACGTGATTATTGCTCATTGAATGAAACGTTTGCTTATAGAGGGAACTATTGTGAAACAAAAAAAATTTATAGTCAATAATAAAGTAAAATTTAAATAGCTAGTTGGGTATACATACTATATAACTTCAGTTATCTAAGATGGATCAGAAAGTATGAAAATAGAGCGAGGTTTAGAAAAACACGTAAATAAATAATAGAGATGGGTATTTGGTCATCTTTTACCTTTTCAAGGAAGGAATAATGTAATGTAATACTAGCTACAGTCTTTTCGAACAATGCTTGCAAATTTTGAATTGAATTTTGAATTTCTTTCCTGAATGTTGTCCTATAGATACCGCTGAGCTGTTTTTGGGTAAAACGCAGTTTTACTAATATGAATATGTTGTTGTTTCCATATTCTAAAATGATTTAAGATAATTTTATTTATTAAAATTAAAATATTGTTCTTCTAGGTAATTAATAGTTGAATATGTTTTAAATAATAATATATTGTTTATTTTTTAGTAATGTAGATGAAACATATGTGTTGAACATGATTACGTAGTTCAAAAGCATTTGAATAAATATTAATACTTTTAAAACAGATAGAAAAAAATGTTTTAATGACAATTTCTTTTTTGTTATGTTAATGTATGGAGTAACACTTTTGTAGAAGAAGACTAGAAAAAGTGCAAGTGGGCATCTGATTGTAAGTGTTCACCACCCCTTTAAAAACGTTCACAATGCCATTACAATCGTATATAGTAGATATATAGCCTATCGTCTAGGATAGGGGTGTGGAATGGGAGCTGGGAACGCGACGGTTTGATTATTTTTAAAGAAATAACCCAAGAAATTGAGCTCTATATCCTACTATAATCATCATATAATATTATAAAGGCGAAACTTTGTAAGAATGTCTGGATGTATGGATGTTTGTTCCTCTTTCACGCAAAAACTACTGAACTGATTTCGATGAAATTTGGCACATGGGTAGATCATGTCCTGGATTAACACATAGGCTACTTTTTATCCCGGGAAAATATAAAGCGGGACTTTAATCCCGGAAAAACTTTTTAACGCGGGCGGAGCCGCGGGCAAAAGCTTGTTGTGTATAAGAGTTGACCACGATATCATATTTAAAAAAAAACGATTAAAAACTAACCTACTTAGTTACTTTTACAATAACAAATGACAAACGTGTAATTAAATACTCTTTGCATACACTTTGCATATCTATAGAACATGCTCATAACGACATAGGACTGGAGAACTCGTCACATATTTCGGTTATAGTCTAACAAAAGAACTCTCAAAGTGAGCACATGTTCAAAATTTCGCGGTCACGTGAATTATAATTAAAATGATAATTTTAGGAGGCATTGAACGTGATCTATTGTCCTTGTAAAATATTGCAAAGGCACGATGAGGTGCATACAAATGAGTATCTTTATTGTTTTATCTGGACAAAAACGAAACGTTACAAATTGCTTATTTAAATAGTAAATCTTAATTTGTATATCACTTGCTTATATAGCATAAAAGAGTAGAATAAGCTTAAATACTTTAAACTATACGATATAGATCACGTGATGCATACAGAGTCAGACGCCAATTGAACGACAGGGTTTGAATGTGTGTCTTCTTCTGAATCAGAGTCAACATCAGATTCACTGAGCTCACCGGGTTCTGTATCTTCTGCTATTCTTGGTAAGCCTTGTTTCGTATTAACATTTTATTGTCTACTACATTATCACCATTTAGGGATTCATCACTTTCAACTTTTAAAAACATAGTATGCTGGTGGAAAATGTTTTGTTTCATTATATTATTAAAATGCAACTTAAGTTACATGCAACTAATTTTAAATTACCAATAACCCCTGGAATGCCGGGCTCAGTTTGCGTAAAAGACGCGTGCGTGCCGCCATACATTTGAAAAAATCGGATTTTGAGTGTAAAGGATGTTCTAATTTATACACCATAAAATTCTTTTAGTACGAATTTTGAAATTATTTATTTACTTATTTATTATGGATCAATGGTCACTAAAATATTCAGAAACATTGTGAGATTTGGCATAGACGGCCGCCATTTTGAATTTCGTTGTTTTGAGGCCGATTGACCTCATAATCGAAATCTGGGTATATCTTTGGTTACAAAAAACGGACCCAATGCTTGAATTGAGAAAAATGGCCGCCATTTTGAATTTCTTTGTTTTAAGGCCAATCGACCTCAAAATCGATATATGGGCAGGTCTTTAGGTACAAAAGACGGATCCAATGCTTGAATTGAGAAAAATGGCCGCCATTTTGAATTTCTTTGTTTTAAGGCCAATCGACCTCAAAATCGATATATGGGCAGGTCTTTAGGTACAAAAGACGGGTCCAATGTCAGAATTGAAAAAAGTGGCCGCCATTTTGAATTTCTTTGTTTTAAGGCCAATCGACCTCAAAATCGATATCTGGGCAGGCCTTTAGGTACCGAAGACGGATCCAATGTTAGAATTGAAAAAAGTGGCCGCCATCTTGAATTTCTTTGTTTTAAGGCCAATCGACCTCAAAATCGATATCTGAGCAGGCCTTTAGGTATAAAAGACGGATCCAATGTTAGAATTGAAAAAAGTGGCCGCCATTTTGAATTTCTTTGTTTTATGGCCAATCGACCTCAAAATCGATATCTGGGCAGGCCTTTAGGTACAAAAGACGGATCCAATGTCAGAATTGAAAAAAGTGGCCGCCATTTTGAATTTCTTTGTTTTAAGGCCAATCGACCTCAAAATCGATATCTGGGCAGGCCTTTAGGTACCGAAGACGGATCCAATGTTAGAATTGAAAAAAGTGGCCGCCATCTTGAATTTCTTTGTTTTAAGGCCAATCGACCTCAAAATCGATATCTGAGCAGGCCTTTAGGTATAAAAGACGGATCCAATGTTAGAATTGAAAAAAGTGGCCGCCATTTTGAATTTCTTTGTTTTATGGCCAATCGACCTCAAAATCGATATCTGGGCAGGCCTTTAGGTACAAAAGACGGATCCAATGTCAGAATTGAAAAAAGTGGCCGCCATTTTGAATTTCTTTGTTTTAAGGCCAATCGACCTCAAAATCGATATCTGGGCAGGCCTTTAGGTACCGAAGACGGATCCAATGTTAGAATTGAAAAAAGTGGCCGCCATTTTGAATTTCTTTGTTTTATGGCCAATCGACCTCAAAATCGATATCTGGGCAGGCCTGTAAGTAGAAAAGACGGATCCAATGTTAGAATTGAAAAAAGTGGCCGCCATTTTGAATTTCTTTGTTTTAAGGCCAATCGACCTCAAAATCGATATCTGGGCAGGCCTTTAGGTACCGAAGACGGATCCAATGTTAGAATTGAAAAAAGTGGCCGCCATTTTGAATTTCTTTGTTTTAAGGCCAATCGACCTCAAAATCGATATCTGGGCAGGCCTTTAGGTATAAAATACGGATCCAATGTCAGAATTGAAAAAAGTGGCCGCCATTTTGAATGTCTTTGTTTTAAGGCCAATCGACCTCAAAATCAATTTCTTGGCATATCTGTAGTTACCAAAAACGGATCCAATGTCGGAATTGAAAAAAGAGGCCACCACTTAGGACTTCTTTATTTTAACCTCTTGCGTACATAGCGCTGGCCACACTGGCGCAAGCGCAATTTTTCGCGTGTCTGTCAACACGCGAAAATCGACCTACACGCACACACATAAGGCGCGTCAACACGCACACATATCGAGTTTGACAAGCTGTCAGACCGGCCCGATTGGGCCGGTCGGGGCTCGAGAGGTTAAGCTAATTAACGTCAAAATCGATACTTGGCGATAGTAAAAAACAGATCTAATGTTAGACTCAATAAAAGTGGTCGCCATTTTAAACTTCTTTGTTTTTAAGACTGATTGGATTTAAGATAGATATTTGGGCTTGTATTTAGCCAAATAGAATAAATCGAGGTGTAATATATGTATGTACGCGCGTGAGAAGTTATACTTCTTTGGCATCATTAACCTTTATAGTTTGGGAAAATTGCAGTCTTGGCTTCGGCCTTTGAATTTTGAAAAAGTCCTTGGGTGTGGTAAAACAACAACCGACAAGGCTGCAAGGCTAAGCGCCTTTGTCTTCTCCTTTTACTAAAAAATAAATTATTATTAGAAACTGTAACGGTTTTGATTTAAATAAAAATATGTACCACTGACTTTACAGAAATACTTTCATACAAAATATCACCAAGCGAACAACCGGCACGAAGACAATGACCAACTAACTCGAACTGTCAAACGTTCTATGCTTTTATAGCAAAAATTGTAGATCATGTCATTAATACCCGCACAAAAAATATTTTTGCCCTAACATTATATTATATAATTATTAAATATAGAATTTAGAGATTAATAAATATATAGGGTGATGTGTGATAGGTGATAGGTGAAGCGTGAAGAAATGAAGAAGAATAGATGATAGTGGCAGAAGATAAAGTTTATTACACGCACACGGAAGAAACAGTCTACACACAGAAGAATACACTACAAAGTAGAAATAGAAGGAGCAGTCAAGAGATAGTATAGAGTTTAAGACACTGAGCAACATACAATATGGCGCAAGCGTAAGCGTTAGCGTTACGGTAGCGGGTGACACGGGCTTCGCGGGCGAGATTTGGTGTACCGACTGGCGTGGCCGCCGGCCGGCCGCACGCGCAGCGGTCATTCCGCCCCCGCGCCTCAACTACGTGCATCGCCTTAAAACCGGCTGGTGGTACGCCGAGCCGCGCGCACCGTGCGTCTCCAATGCACTCGAAGCAAGTTAAATATTATTATTCGCACACTCACGCCTTTGTCCCCGAAGGGGTAGGCAGAGGTGCAAATATTATAAATATAAATATTAGAATAGTGTACGCCACAAATATATATGACATAATTTGTACTTAATATTAGAAGATTCTTAATTTAAAATATTTATTATTGATTATTAATATTTTAAAAATATTTTTTTTTTATAATTAATTTAAAAAAAAGACAACCAATAATATCACTTAAGACGAGGCTATATGGGCTTGAACCCTTTGCCTTCCCTATAAGGGGAAAATTATAATAAAAAAACAGCCGTAAGAATTTTTGTGTCACACATGCGCGCGCATCGTAAAATTTCACTCCCATAAATTTTTCATAACGCGCTTAAGGTATAACTTCAAAAAAAAAAAGATACAGTAATTGAATGGCCACCCACCAGGGCATAACGATGTAGGGGAAGAAAAATATTATAGTAAGATAATTTCTGCTACGCGGCTAATTATGCTTATAGCTATTGTTGAATTGCTAACGACCCCCGAATTTTTAACCGATTTTGATGCTTTCACAGAAGAATTTACTTTATTAGCTGTTTGCTGCCACGGGCCACTTCTTAAATTCGAAGACAAATTCCTTTTTTTGCGACATAACAAAGCTGCAATATCGTTATTGAAGAGAATTGAATAAGCTTTGATGGTGATATTATTTAAAAGTGATATAATTAAAACCTACTATAGTTTGTGGCCATGTCCAGCGGATTTTGATTTTAAAACCAATGGCCCTTAAAACAAGAACATTTAACATGGAATGCAGTTATTAAAATTCCAACCTCGATTAATTAGTTTTGGCTAAAAGACAAGCCCAAATATCCATCTTAAATCCAATCAGTCTTAAAACAAAGAAGTACAAAATGGCGACCACTTTTCTTAAGTCTAACATTAGATCTGACTTTTACTATCAATGGCATGCCAAGTATCGATTTTGAGGTCAATTGGCCTTAAAACAAAGAAATTCAAAATGGCGGCCACTTTTTTCCATTCTAATGTTCGATCCGTCTTTTGTACCTACAGGCCTGCCCAGATATCGATTTTGAGGTCGATTGGCCTTAAAACAAAGAAATTCAAAATGGTGGCCACTTTTTTCAATTCTGACATGGGATCCGTCTTTTGTACCTAAAGGCCTGCCCAGATATCGATTTTGAGGTCGATTGGCCTTAAAACAAATAAATTCAAAATGGCGGCCACTTTTTTCAATTCTAACATTGGATCCGTCTTCATTACCTAAAGGCTTGCCCAGATATCGATTTTGAGGTCGATTGGCCTTAAAACAAAGAAATTCAAAATGGCGGCCACTTTTTTCAATTATAACATTGGACCCAACTTTTGTACCTACAGGCCTGCCCAGATATCGATTTTGAGGTCGATTGGCCATAAAACAAAGAAATTCAAAATGGCGGCCACTTTTTTCAATTCTAACATTGGATCCGTCTTTTATACCTAAAGGCCTGCTCAGATATCGATTTTGAGGTCGATTGGCCTTAAAACAAAGAAATTCAAAATGGCGGCCACTTTTTTCAATTCTAACATTGGATCCGTCTTCGGTACCTAAAGGCCTGCCCAGATATCGATTTTGAGGTCGATTGGCCTTAAAACAAAGAAATTCAAAATGGCGGCCACTTTTTTCAATTCTAACATTGGATCCGTCTTTTCTACTTACAGGCCTGCCCAGATATCGATTTTAAGGTCGATTGGCCTTAAAACAAAGAAATTCAAAATGGCGGCCACTTTTTTCAATTCTAACATTGGATCCGTCTTCATTACCTAAAGGCTTGCCCAGATATCGATTTTGAGGTCGATTGGCCTTAAAACAAAGAAATTCAAAATGGCGGCCACTTTTTTCAATTATAACATTGGATCCAACTTTTGTACCTACAGGCCTGCCTAGATATCGATTTTGAGGTCGATTGGCCATAAAACAAAGAAATTCAAAATGGCGGCCACTTTTTTCAATTCTAACATTGGATCCGTCTTTTATACCTAAAGGCCTGCTCAGATATCGATTTTGAGGTCGATTGGCCTTAAAACAAAGAAATTCAAAATGGCGGCCACTTTTTTCAATTCTAACATTGGATCCGTCTTCGGTACCTAAAGGCCTGCCCAGATCTAGATTTTGAGGTCGATTGGCCTTAAAACAAAGAAAATCAAAATGGCGGCAACTTTTTTCAATTCTAACATTGGATCCGTCTTTTCTACCTACAGGCCTACTCAGATATCGATTTTGAGGCCAATCGGCCTCAAAACAAAGAAATTCAAAATGGCGGCCGCTTTTCTCAATTCTAATATATAATTAAGATTTGCATCCAATGGAAACCCAAAAATAACCTAAAAAGAAACAACCTGTAGATGTTCAGTTTTCATACATTTTGCAGAAATCGGCCCGAGCGTGGATCCACGCTCCGGCAGAGTTTGAACACTTTTTTTGAGCGTGGATCCACGCTCCCGGCACGCGAGGGCATAAACCTACAAATGTAGACACTATTCACCATTGTTACCGTGTTTTTTTTTCAGAGATTTTTCTTCCAATAATCACTAAGTTATTTAATGTCGAAACATTACTAAAACGGAAGTGATGTGTAAATTTGTGTACATATAATTGGGACGCTAGTGTGCAGTGCGCTCATAGACGAGTGAAGAGTGAAGATGCCGTGAAATTATTATAATTTATCAATTGACTAGCTTTTTCCCCCGGCTTCACCTGCATTAACGTTTTTCCTATATAAAAGTCACTGTATATATTATAAAAACTATACATTTTCCCGGACAGAATTATAAATCGAATCCACTTGATTACACACAAAAACATAAAGTGCTGTAGAGCAAAGCGCGGCCTTCGACGCGCTATTTATAGGGACGCGCCGCCGCTCCCCCCCCAGGGGGTACCGCCGCAACCACTATGTCCCTGCATTTTAAATCTGTAATATCTTCCAAAATATTTAGAAGATGTGCGTGTTGGATCAATTATAATTAGTGTTGCCTTCGGATATATTTATGATTTTGAAAAATGTTTTTATTTCATAAATATATTCAGTAAGCACTAAGTATATACCAATATATCTATACCTAATACATAATGATTTTTTACCTATAATAAAATATTCTAATGAACTTGTGAACTAAAATAGATATCGTGAAGAAAATTCTTGTATTTATATTGCAATTCCGTACAGAAACTTTATCTGTTCAGGCTCTACAGTGGGTCTGAAGACACACATTTTTGCCATTTGTAAGCAAAGCAGTAGTGGTAATACGTAACTTTTTGGCCCCGTTTGTTGTAGTACCTACGTTAATGTTTTTTGTGGTTTAACAATTCGATCATAACTATATTTAGTTGAATTAGTCACAACTAAAAAAAGTGGGTATTTGAAACACTGTGTTTAGTTAGTAAAATGTTTTTGTATAGATTTTGTATAAGTGTAAATACTTGTCACAATTCGATTATTCAATCGTAAGTTCATTATAACTTATACAAGGGAACGATGGCTGGCAAGAGTTAGTAAACATTTGGACGTTGCCATTTCGGATAACAATGCGGTCATCACATCTTGTCTGTATTTAATTTATATTTCGAACCTTTTAACAAAAAATTACAGTCCAGGTCAATAAGCTGTGAATTTATGAATATTGTGTGTCTAAAGAAAGGATTAACGATTTTATATTGCGGAAGGTCTCGCAAAATCACAGCCATACGCTACGATTCGATGCAGCGGAAAAATTGATTATTATGAATGAACAGATAGGATACATAATATGACTTCATTCAAAAATCAATTAACTTTAACATAAGTACCAGTTACGAATCCTATTTTATCTTACTAATATAAATGCGAAAGTTTGTGAAAATGTTTAGATTTTTGTTAGAAGTAAACGCAGAAACAACTAAACGGATTTGGATGAAATATGGCACACGGGTAGATCATGTCCTGGATTAACAATAGGCTATTTTTTTGGCTAATTTGCTACCATGGCATGGCTATCATTGCTTTGTTATGTTAGCTGTAAATTTTCTCAAATAAATGAAAATAAAAATAAAATGGGAAATAATGGCAATTTTTAATCTGATTCTTTTAGTAGATAGCTCTAGTGTTATACTCTGTAGGGACTTTTGTACTGAAAAAGATTTTTCAAGCGGGCGAAGCCGCAAGCAGCACCTAGGGGGATATATAAAAACAAAAATATATTTTATCATTTAGAAGATCGATCATTAATAAGCGCATATTTGTTTCAGCCACAATGAAGATCCCAGATCCCTTACGATTAGTGGGAAGGGTGTTCCCAATTCTACAATGGTCGAAGACATACGACCTGAGGACAGCAATCGGGGACTTAATTGCTGGGATCACGGTGGCTCTTACACTGATACCACAGTCAATAGCGTACGCCTCGCTCGCAGGATTCGAACCGCAGGTAATTTATTAGGTATTAGATTGGTACACGATGGAAATAACACAGGACACGTATGGTAAACGTTACAAAATATTGTACAAACATATTGTGTTTGTTGAAACAATTGACACGATTATGAATTTGGTGTTCAATAAAAAATAAACAAATAAGTCTCAGTATGTTAGGTGTGATTTTTGCGATTCATGAAAGTGGAATATTAGTACTCATATAACTGAATTCCTCAGATATTTTTATCATTTGGTATTACATCATAACCACATTCATCTTGGAATAATATCATTATCGATTAGGTTTATTGATATGTAAAAAATAGGGTAAGTATGTACATATGTTTATAAAATTAAAATTAATAAAACTAATCTAATGACTACTAGTTGGATGAGATTCAATAAGTTTAAATTTTTATGAACATTTTACGATACTTATGGATTTATATTATATAAAGAAAATATTATATGTCGTCAGATTACGTTTCAATTATAATTAAGGGTGATCTGAAAGTGTATGCACTGTTGTGTTTCGGTTTAAAGAATATTGTAGCCAGTGTAACTACTGTGTCTCAAGAGGACGAGCGCAGTGGAGTGCCACACAGTATTTTGTTGCTAAAGGTGCCGGATGGTGTTGTTACTGTTTGTTGGTAGTCATATCGCTTACAATCAGGCAAACGGCATGCTCGTTTCATTCAATGCAATAAAAAAAGAAGAGGTTTTTAAAACAATATTGAAATATGCAAAGCAATCTGTTACAAAATATAGCATAAAACGATTCTGCAAATAATAAGTAATTATAACTAGTTCCTTCACGTAACAACATGTGGAATCATATTAACGACTAGCTGTTGCCCGCGGCTCCGCCCGCGTTAAAGCGTTTTTCCGGGATAAAAGTCACGCTTTATATTTTCCCGGGATAAAACGTAGCCTAAGTTACTCCTTATTACATCAGCTACCTGCCAATAAAAGTCCCGTCAAAATCGGTCCAGCCATTTCAGAGATTAGCCGGAACAAACAGACAGACAGAAAGACAGACAGACAAAAATTGTAAAAAATATTATTTCGGTGCATGTACCGTATGTATACTCATATACATGTAGTAAAAAATTGTTATTTTAATATTACAAACAGACACTCCAATTTTATTTATATGTATAGACTAGCTGTTGCCCGCGGCTCCGCCCGCGTTAAAGCGTTTTTCCGGGATAAAAGTCACGCTTTATATTTTCCCGGGATAAAACGTAGCCTAAGTTACTCCTTATTACATCAGCTACCTGCCAATAAAAGTCCCGTCAAAATCGGTCCAGCCATTTCAGAGATTAGCCGGAACAAACAGACAGACAGAAAGACAGACAGACAAAAATTGTAAAAAATATTATTTCGGTGCATGTACCGTATGTATACTCATATACATGTAGTAAAAAATTGTTATTTTAATATTACAAACAGACACTCCAATTTTATTTATATGTATAGATAGCTTTGTTTTGCCTAGCAAAATTAATTTTCTTTCTTGATCGTTTATGACTCGTTCTGACAAGAATATATTAAAGACTTAACAAATTTAATGGTAAATTAAATCCTGTTCAAATATGATTTCTTAATGTCAAATAGATATTCACTATACATCTTTGTTTGTTCTTTTTCTCAAACATTGAAAATAAGCGAAAACATTCAAACCGCAGTGCAGTACTTTGTTGGAATATGGCTTGAATGCTTTCGCAATGTGAATGGAGCGTCCTGTAACGAGACTAAAGTAAATGGATTTGGTAAATTTTTCAGTACCTGCTGTCGAAAATGTGCATTTTTATTTAGAATTTTAACGATAAAACGTTGAAATTGTGCCACATTTGGGATTTAAATATGTAACTTAGTCGTAATATACGTAAAATAGTATTTAGAGACATTTTTAAACATTTGTATACGAATAAACTCAATGGAAACAATTAACAGATATAATTACGTTCAATACTTATTTCTATATTTTACAAGACACTTGGAGAGCTGTTACGCTTATTTTAAAAGTTTTATAAGGTAACATTAAAATGTAGAGCAATCAACAATTAACAGACATAATTAATTAACACACTTTATATATTTTACAAGGCACTTCGAGAGCTATTACGCAATAAGATCTATAAGGGTACATGAAAATGGACTACTTCGTAGAGTTCCATTTATAAGGTAACATTACCTAAAATCTATATCAATCATACTAGCTGGATGTATTCTAATATGACTATTATATTGTTTCACTACTTATTCTAGAGTTCATTATTCGAATTGCATCCTATATTTCCTTGTACTTGATAATGGACAATAATTACATTGCGTAAAGCGCCGCGCATAATGACGCCTTGGCAGCTGACCTTACATTGTCCACTGTTGTCTCTACGTGATCTCATACGACAATCCGAATAGATGTATTGGGGTCCTTTACATGAATAAATATAATAATTTTCTAAACATTTTGTGGTAGTTAAGATATATAAAAACACCAACACTGTCAATATCCAAGACGGTGTCACAAAGCGAGAAACTATATTATATGCTAAGGAGCTATCTACAATAAAGACGCAGAAATAACTTTATTAAAATATGTACTTCATATCAAAATAAATTCCCCTTCTGAAATATGATGTATATTTCATGAAGTAACCTTTACGCTATGATTCGAGTTCTCTATAAAACGCCGGACTAGTTTATGACCAGAAAAGAGCAAGTTTGTGTTGCACCCTCTAGTGTTGTAAGTGAGACGTGCTGGCGAATTCAGAACGACGCGATGTTACGTACAATAAGTGAGTATGTGACGTTGAAATTATTATTTTGATTGCACCAGGCTAATATTATAATACTATAGGGTTATTGTTGAAACTAAAATTCACTTATTAGCCAAATTTGGTCGGGACAATTTTTTTACTTATTTGCAAATGATTTATGTAGTCTATATGGTGCTAAGAATTATATATTAAGATTGTAATTATTACTAATGACTTTAAAAAAGTTTAAGGAATTCTAATTAAAACGGTTTCGTATCAAAATCGACATTGATTAGTAACCTTTATAATAGTTATTTTATTTGTATGCATTTTTCGTTTGTGTCTTATAGTAATGCATAATGTGGTTGTGGAACTTCATAAATAAATGATATTATTCAATGTGACAGATTAAAACTAAATGGTGATGTATGTGTAGTTTAAAAATGTAAACACCAAAATAATATGTCTAGTGTTAAATTATGAAAGACTGCCTCAGTGGCGTAGATGTATTACGGTACGACTGCAATGCCGAGGTCTCGGGTTCGATCCCCAGGTCGGTCAAAATGATATTGGATTTTTCTATTCAGTACCAGCCCGGAGTCTGGAATTTGTGCCTGATATGGCGCTAGGCTCGCCCCTATCACATCATGAGAAGGAATATGCGCGGCGGAAAATGGGTGCACTTGTTGTGCCTCTGCCTAACCCTTAGAGGATAAAAGACGTGAGTGTATATGTATATTAAACTATGTTAAAGTTTAAACGATAGAACTACATTTATAAAGTTCTAAAGTCGTAGCATAAAAATGTCACATTCACCTAAATTGGATAACAAATTCATAGAAAACAGACGCAGCGGCAGCATTACACGAAAATCCTTTCCTCTTCTGCATCCATATCAACACTTCTTATTTTAAAAGTGAACAATGCTCTCACGATCGGTGATGATAATTTTTTCCTTTTGTTTATTAGCCAACTGCAAAAAAAACCTTTTTAATTATATTTTCGTTTTAAAAAATACGATAAAAAAAATCATGACACCAAAATTTTTATTACCTTCATAAATATCCAGGCAATAAATGACGTAAGACTTTATTCCAAATTAAACCTACATAATTGTTTAAATAATATCCGAAATAAAATCTAATGCTCCGTTTTAGTGCACTGAGAGATTCGCTGAGGTTCATTCAATGTCCTTAACACATGTTTAATTTGTATGCACTGCGAAGATGACTTTAAAAGTTCTCTACATTTTAGTACATACTCGTGAACGTATAATTGGACTGAAACACTTGAGTTTAAATCATCATCATCAGCCCCATGATGTCCACTGCTGAACATAGGCCTCCCCCAAAGATTTCCAGACGGACCTGTCAAAAGTGGCCCACATCCAGCGCGTGTTTATATTTAGATTATAAAGTTTTGTTAATATCAAGTTTGATATTATTTTTGTTTACTGGTACTTATTTCATTCTTATTTTTTTATATAGTATAGAATGACGAGACGAGCATGCCGTTCACCTGATACTAAGCGATCCGACCGCCCATAAACAGTAGCAACACCATCCAGCACCTTGAGTTACAAAGTACCTACTGTGTGACATTCCACTGTGCTCTTTATCCTGAGACATAAGATGTTAAGTCTCATTATTTCTAGTGGTTGCATTGGCTACAATGTCCTTCAAACCGAAACATAACAGTGCACGCACACTGGTGCTTGGCCGTAAAAATAGACATTGTGGTGGTACCCACCCAGACGGCCTCTGACATATGAGAGACCTAGCACCAGTGACCATTTTATGGTATAAAAAAACAATAATACAGGCTTGTATGTGGATCATCAGTAGAATGTATTTTGACTCGGAGCATCGAAAATCTGTATTGAGTCGTAGGGAAAATTAGTTTCCATACATACATACATAAAACCAACAAACAGCTATATCTATCTGTATGAATTACCACCACTGACAAGATACAAATTGTTTTTATTATTTACTCTGATTTCTTAAGAGTATTAAAAAAAAGTTTTGTGATTACATGATTTGAGCTTTTATGCATCGAAATAAATTCAAGGTTAAACACATAAGTTTTACCCAGCTGTAAATTTCATCGTTCATTTGATTATTATTACGTTGACAATCACGACAAATTTTAATTTAGTAAACAAATTACAGATCGTAATCACTTAAGTAATCATTTAATTAAGCGAATATTTTGCTAAATATTGACTAATTTATATTTTATAGGTATCATACTAATGAGTAATACTTACGTAATGTTTATGTTTATATAGGGTCGATACTTCGAACGATAATTGTTATTATCCCAATTTGAAATGGATTGGATGGAAATTAAAAATGTTGTAGGTATTCTTTGTCAAACAACGCTCGCTTAAAAATGAAGAATAATATCGTGAGTAAACATACCCAACAAATAAAAATTCTCGTCAAGAATTTAGAAAGTATGTAAAGCCTGCTAACATGTACTAGGCCAGTGTGGTTGGTCAAGGATTAAATCCTGCCAGTAGCAGAGGAAGATCATGTCCAGTAGTGAGTTAGTATTATATTACAGAAACTTGCATACTAAGAAATGATATGTAACATTAAACTTATCCCTTCACTTGTCACGAGACTCTTATGCAGTATTAGAGTGCGAGCGTCACACGGTCATTGACTTTTCCTCTTTGTGCTCAGATACTCTTTTATAATTATTATTAATCCGTCAAGCCCCGCTTATATATATAGATGTATGGGAAAACCCTATATATATGGACGCCGGCGTACGTCGCGGGGCTTGACGAGTCAAAAAAATTGTGATCTTAGTTAAAAATAAGCTTAAATATATGTTATTTACATTCCTTTCATATAAGTTATTGGACGACCGACTGTGATTCTTTTAGGGTGAATCAATGTTCCCTCCAAAGTTGGTTTGAGAAAGTTTGTGAACATTTTTTATTGTTTATTTATGTAATGTAGTTTATTAGGGCTATGTGATTCATTAAATACTAGCCAGCGACCATAATATAGCCGCTAATCGCTGAGACTAGCTGACCTAGCGAACTTCGTATCGCCATTTTATTTTTCCAATCGCGGACTAAGGAAATGTAGCACTTTCGAGAAAACAATTTTTTTTATGGCATCGAATGACGAGACGAGCAGGCTGTTCACATGATGGTAAGCGATACGATCACCCATAAACAGTAGAAACATTATCCAGCACCTTGAGTTACAAAGTACTGTGTGGCATTCCACTGCGCTCGTCATCCTGAGACATAAGATATTAAGTCTCATTATGTCCTGTAGTTAAACTGGCTACAATATCCTTCAAACCAAAATACAACAATGCATGCACGCTGCTGCTTGGCGGTAGAAATTGACGAATTTTCTCCAATGCTCCAGTAATAGTTTTTTTTCCTTTTAATTATTAGTACATAAATAATGGCATGGTATTGTTTAATAATTATATTTTTTTTAGTATATAATTAACTTTATACAACGTACTGATAACCGTAACTCACGCTTGACCTTGCATTAGGCCATATATTATATGACTGTACGCGGCGCCCTCTTCGAGGTCTACCGCAGAAACTGTTGATCGTATGAAAAAAAAGTTCAAGCAAAAGTCGTAGAGAATTTTATATTCTACAACTTTTATAATGAGTGAAAATCGCATTTAAGCAATAGAAAGCGAGATATTCACAAAAAAACGATTTTTACGAAATTTGACCTTCTTAAGACGCGAACACGTTAGCACTTGTGACTTTTGAGACATTTAGAAGGACAAAACAGAGGTTTATACCAATGTACAGCTTATTATCTTTCATTCCGAGGTTGACCTCTTTTTTACCTAATATGACTGGGCTACTATTTATTCTTAGATCTTTAAAACTACGCAACGGATTTTGATACTTTTTTTTAATAGAGTGTGCAAGAGGAAGATTTATATGTTAAAATATGCATAATAGTAGAGAAATAATATATATAGTAGAGAAATAATTTGTATGTTCTACTGTGACTACGAGTGCCTTTCTGATGAAAGTTGGGGATCTACTTATACTGGAGGGAAAGGCGTTTTGTACAAAAGTGTCGCTGATCGACCATATTGCAAGATCTGTCGGTCTGTGTTATTTTATTGCAATTATAACGGATACTTTTAAAAATGTATAGTTTGTATATAAAGTGAATTTTATACAGGAAATCTTTTTAATGCGGGTGAAGCCGCGGACAAAAGCTAGTTACTTATATTAAACAAAACTCCCCCCCGCCGCGTCTGTATAAACGCCTTAAACTCAAAAACTACCGAACAGATCTGGATGAAATTGGGATGGAGATAGTAAGAGCCCCCGGGAACGACATAGAGTTATTACTTTTATTTAATAAGATATACTTTTTATACTGTGAAAATATCAAGAAGGCTTTTATCATGGAAAAACACTTGCACGCGAGCGTAATCGCGAGCAAAAGCGAGTTTATTATAAAAGTAAGATACGTAGTTACTTATCGTGTCCTTATTCGGATCATGTGAATCGAACAGACATCAAAGAATGTAGCCCAATATCGAATCTTGAACAACATTGTTAGTCATAGCTTCATTTTCCGAAGTGACTCACGGCTGTCCGTTTGAACACCGCCGAAGAGGCTCTCTACGGCTCAGGGGCACTCGACTTTATTTGCCACTACACGTGGTTACCTAGCAATATAGTGGTCGTTGTGTTCAGCAATCAAGTTTATTTGTTATGTCTTGTTTAAAATATCGAGTGTCTAATATACTTGCTTCAAACCAACCACATTTTTTTTTATTGCATCGAATGACGTGACGAGTATGCCGTTCACCTGATGGTAAGCGACACGACTGCTCATGAATAGTAGAAATACCATCCAGCACCTTGAGCTACAAAGTACTGTGTGGCATTCCACTGCGCTCGTCATCCTGAGACATAAGATGTTAAGTCTCATTATGTCCTGTAGTTGCACTGGCTAAAATGCCCTTCAAACCCAAATACATCAGTGCATGCACACGGCTGCTTGGCGGTAGAAATATACATTGCGGTGGTACCCACCCAGACGGACTCTTACATATGAGAGTCCTACCACCAGTACCACCTTTATTTATAGATTTCAAATATTTGGAGCTAAAGAATAAAGATTAATTTAAGAAAGAGAAAGTCAGTCGGTGGTGGTGCTAGGGATATTATAATTCATACTTAATTATTCAAATATTTAAATATCTTTTATAAGAGCAGCCGTATCGCTTATCATCAGGCCATCATCAAACTTTTATAAAAATATAAATTCAAAAAGGTGAAAAATAGTATTCCTAAAAAATACTATGCCACGTTGACCTGATTTTGATTTCCAGTATGGACTATACGCGTCGTTGGTCGGTGGATTCGTATACGGGGTGATGGGGACGTGTCCTCAGATTAACATTGGTCCCACAGCATTACTGTCACTCCTAACATTCACCTACACGAGCGGCACTAATCCGGACTTCGCCGTGCTCCTGTGCATAGTCGCTGGCATTATCCAGTTTTTCGCTGGGATTGCGCAGCTTGGTTGGTATTTTGTTTATAAGATTGAAATAAATTACTTGATCGTCACACTCATGCCGTTTATTCCCGAAGAGATAGGCAGAGGCGCAACTAGTACACCCACTTTAACCTATACCGTCTCATGTAGTGATTGGGGCGAGCCTATTGCCATATCGGACACATATTGTAGACTCCGAGCTGATAAATACTATGTTAATATATTCGGTTAGGTTTGAGAAAAATCCTTCTTTATTATTATTATGTACCTTTAAATTGATGTATTTACAGCGGCTATTTATGCCGTAATTTATTCAAAAATAGCTTTTGGTCGCTGCTTTGCACGCAAGTAAAATCTTTCCCGATACAACTGTGTACTTTCTGGGATAAAAGGTAGCTAATCTTTATATACACAATTCTTCTGTGCGCGTGTATGTCACTGAACTCCTAAACGGTTGGACCGATTTTAATGATTTTTATTGTGTGTCTTCAGGTGGATTTGAGAATGGTTTGGATTTACAATTCGGTCCTTGAAAATGTATAGCGGGTTTTTTATTCAGGAAAAAACCTTTCGTGCGGACGAAGCCGTGGGCAAAACCCACTAATATTATGTTAATCACGAACAAGTTGTATGTGCTAAATTTTATCCAAATCCGTTCCGCGGTTCCTCTAACCAATATGCAAACATCCAAACAATTGTACAAGCTTTATAATTTAAACAGGATACATGATCACAAGAACTAATAACATAATTATTCATTTCCAGGTTTTCTGGTTGGTTTCGTATCTCTCCCCGTAGTCTCTGGTTTTACATCAGCCGCCGCGATCACCATAGCGTCGTCGCAAATCAAAGGGCTTTTAGGGCTTCGATTCAGTGCGGAAACGTTCCTATCCACGTGGAAAGAATTGTTCGAGCATATCGGCGAAACAAGGATGCAGGACACTCTGCTCAGTCTGGCGTGCTGTATTGTGTTAATGGGTATGAAGGTAAGGTATTTGTTTGACTTTCAGTTCACACTTACTGGTTTTGTTTATGTTAGGTTAGAAAACAATGATTGGTTTTTGACGTCTTGTGGTTTTTCATTTATATTTTATGTTGTCTTATTTACTATTTACTAGAGCGGAAATTATAACATGGCGACTTATTTGCTATTGATAGACGAGTATTAAATGTTTATTTTTGTAACATAATGTGATGACTTTCCTACAGAAATTCGAAGTATCTAAGTAAATACTTCTACAATGATAACTAGAATTACGGAGACAACAATTTTTACGTATTTAACAGCAGATAAAAGTTTTAATGCAAGTTGCCTAATAACCACACACATATTTCAGTTAAAAATGCCCAGTCGGGAATAAAATAGCTCTCTTGTATATTGTAACGTACTATAAATCACTGAACCGCCGCTGCATACAAAAATATATGGTATTCAAAAGCTGACAAAAGTCACAGAAAGCCTGTGAAATAAAAATAATTGGCCATCATATAGTTTCACACACAAGGGATTTTTCCAGTAAATAGAACTTTTATTATTTAACAATTGGCTTATTTTATTGTGGTTGTAAAATATGCCAAAAATATTAATGTAGTCAATTGGTCGTTCATATAAGTATACCCGTATTTACGATATTTATTAAAACTGATTTTGTTCCACTTTTGTATTACGGTAAGACTGCAATGCTGGTATCTCGCGTTCGATCCCCGGGTAGAGCAAAGTGATATTGGCTTTTTCTATTCACTATCAGCCCGGAGTCTGGAATTTGTGCCTGATATGGCGATAGGCCATATCAGGCACAAATTCCAGATGGGGCCAACCCCATCACATTATGGGATGAAATACGCACGGCGAAAAGTGGGTGCCCTAGTTGCGCCTATGCCTACCCTTTCGGGGACAAAAGGCGTGTGTATGTGTGTGATTTTATTCCCATTGCTGCATCGTTTATGAAACTTATTTCCCTAAGTATTTTTCTAAATAGCTTCCAAGACACTATATTTTCAAATAAAGTTTCTCAGTACATAAATCCGTTAAAGAATCGGATAAATCTAAATTGCACAATTAAATCCAAATAACTCAGCACTTTAATTTTAAGCACATATTCATTTTAACTTTTTAGGCTTAGCTCTTTCCTTTATGACGTGATATGTTGATAGCAATTAACGCAGCAAGAAAAGGAAAGGTTTCATTCAACAGTCTTTAAATAATTTCCTCTTTTTGGTGACGAAGAATGTAGTGTTTCAATTGTAATTATGTTTTCATTAAGCGTGGAGTGTCATGCATATTAATTTCTAGATTTTACTGACTAATATTTTTCCTAGACTACTTCAACGAAATTAACAATTGTGACTAGGTGTTGTTTATTTTGTGGTAATAACACGTGGCAAGCTAATGTCTTAAATTAAAAATATAGTGTTGTTTTATCTATTGTAAAATAATAAAGTCTCGTCGTTACTCAATGTCAGTTTTAATAAAAGTTTAACCCGTAGACTTCGTAAATTTCAAACCGAAATGCCTCCATTTACTATTTTATAGTCGTAATAAAATATTTTAACAAGAATGTATGTATCAAATCTCTTTCCTAATCATACTATAGGTACTAATATATAATATATAATATTATGAATGCGAAAGTTTGTAAGAATGTATGGATGTCTGGATGTATGGATGTTTGTTCCTCTTTCACGCAAAAACTGCTGATCGAAATTCGATGAAATTTGGCACACAGGTAGATCATGTCCTGGATTAACACATAGGCTACTTTTATCCCGGGAAAATATAAAGCGGGACTTTTATCCCGGGAAAACACATTCACGCTGGCGGAGCCGCGGGCAAAAGCTAGTATATGATATAATGTAACTGTTTCACATTTTCAGCCTTTCTTATATTTTATACCGTGGATTTTCGTCGTCACTGTCTCTTTTACATCTAAAAGCATAGATTAATGAAAAATGGCGCTACAAAACGTAAACGTAAAAGCTTTTGAGGCGATATTGTATACATAATACTTTTTTTTCAAATATAATTTGAGCTTGAATTGTTTTTTCAACTTATTTTTTGCTTATTACTAGCTCGGATACGCCATTTTGAACTACCTGTTCCTTTCTGTCGGATTTTATTTCCCATCCCGTTTATGTTATATAAACGAATCTAAAACATACACAAATAGCAACACAAATTATAATGATACATGTCATAAATCTAAGTTAATTACATAACAGTTGATCTACTCCGTATGTGATAAGTTAGCTAGCTAGTTACTTAGACCGTATATTTGTTAATTTCGTGTCAAAGCGTCACTGTCCTTGTACAGTGCGACCAAACATCCCGCAAGTTCGCAAACTCTGTTACAAAGTAAATACGGTTCGATTGTCGTCCCCACACATAGCACAATGTACATACATATATACATATACTCTCACGCCTGTTATCCCCGAAGGTGTAGGCAGAGGCGCAACTAGTGCACCCACTTTTCGCCATTATTCCGTCCCATGATGTAATAGGGGGCGAGCCTATCGCCATATCGGGCACAAATTCCAGACTCCGAACTGATACTGAACAGAAAAACTCAATATCACTTTGCCCGACCCAGGGATTGAACCCGAGACCTCAGCATTGCAGTCGTACTGTAATACAACTACGCCACCGAGGCAGTCAATAGCACAATGTAGATTGTAGTGTAGAAGAACCGAGAAGACGAATTCGATAACGCACTTTGATCATCAAAAGGGTTTATTTGGGCGAACTATTAGTCTAAGGGCCGAACAGAGAATACCTACAAAGCACAAAGAAATAACGTTTTCAAAGGAATTCGTTGAGGTTAATTAGATCTTTTTACGTTACAAGTTTAAATTCACGTACACTACAATAAAATGCGGAAGTTATTTTCATCATGCTTAGAGTTTCACACGTCACGTTCCGGAAACAATACATAAATAAATCAAAAATTTATGAGTTAAACAATATAGGGTCAGCAAAGGATACGAGGGTCACATAAAATTGTGGGTAAATGAGTCCCTTGTACGCAGGTGACGACGTGTTAGGTTTGTAAAAAATATATCGGAAGCATAACTTCTTTTATGTCACATTACAAGGGTTCAGGAATACGATGTCATTAGTATTGATTGTGTTGAGTATTCTTTCTTCGTACATGAATTAGAGGTTTCGAAATTAATAAAAAAAAAATATACTTTAAGATACAGAATAGGAGAAATGAAGGGTTCTTAAATACCACAGTTTTGAACAATAAATTACCACCTAAATTAATAGTGTTGTGATCGTCTTTACATATAATTCATCATCATCATCATCAGCCTTTATCAGTCCACTGCTGGACATAGGCCTCCCCTAATGAGCGCCATAGCGCCCTGTCTTCAGCTTGCTGCATCCAGCATCTGCCTGCAGTCTTTCGCAGATCGTCATCCCACCTGGCCGGAGGGCGTCCTACACTACGTTTGCCCAGTCGTAAAGTCGTTTGTCGTTCGTTTACATATAATTAATGTACACGAATTAAGTTAGCGTGATAACTGAATATAATTCTAATATTGGGAATACATTTAATTCAGTTGGTAAATGTATTTAAATAGTAAGTAATAAACCAACATAGTACGAGTAAAATCCACATTAAGTTTAAGATTTATTCAGTACCTTCGTTATAACCTACCGCTGCCATCGATTAACCCGTGATTTACTTAAGTCATACTCCAACCGATGTACCCAAGTTTACTTTGAAACTAATTTTCACAGCTGTTAGAGATTATATCGTAATAATCCTGTACCAACAAGTTGGAGTTACGAATTAGTGCTGTAGTCCCGAGCCGATCTCGGCAAACGTAATCTATCATGTTGCATGCATTGTCAATATTGAATCCCTATTTTTGATATCGACAATTAATCACATTTTATCATTGATTATAGAGCGTTTAAAAGTTTTTTGAATGATAATGATAATGATTTTGGACTCAAAAATCCAGTCATTGGTTAAGCAAATGTTGCTGTTTTTAACATAATGCTTCACAAAGTTACCCACTAGATGTACAAAATTTTTACTGTGTTTGAAAGATGTTTACGGGCAATCTCAAAGCTCGTATTCAACAAACAATAATAAAATATCATTAAGGTCCTATGTCCCCTGGATGGGGCAGAGGGCTTCCACAGTGACTCTCCATTTCGAACGGTCTTGAGCTTCGCGTTTGATTTCGCTCCAAGTCTTCCCAATGCTTTTCGCTTCGTCGATCACAGTGCGTCGCCAGGTTTGTTTGGGACGTCCACGCTTTCGCTTTCCTTGAGGATTCCAGTCCATTGCCTGTTTAGGTATATGATCGGGACCTCTTCGGAGGGTGTGGCCAATCCATTTCCACTTGCGGCGTCTGATCTGCTGGTTGATTGGTGTTTCATGGCAGAGTTCTCGTAGGTGTTCGTTCGAGATTTTCTCAGGCCAGTGAATACCGAGGATTTGGCGAAGGCATCGGTTTACAAATACCTGGAGCTGAAGCGAGATGGCTTTGGTTACCTTCCACGTTTCGCACCCGTATAGTAGCACTGACTTTACGTTGGTCCCGAATATCCTGAGCTTAACTCTTCTGGTCAACTTTTGTGATTTCCATACGGGCCGCAGTTGCGCAAAGGTTGCTCGTGCTTTGGCAATCCGTGAGGTGATGTCCTCCTCTGCTCCTCCTGTTTCCGACACAACGCTACCGAGGTATGTAAACTTGTGGACTCGTTCCACTACCTCTGTGCCAATTAGCAACGGTGTTGTGCTTGTCACTCCAGATCGCATCTCTTGGGTCTTTCGGGTGTTAATTTTTAACCCCATATTTGCCGCCTCATCTCTTAAATCATTGAGCTTAGCTTGCATATCGGCGCGAGTGTGGCTCAGCAGACAGAGGTCATCGGCATAGTCCAAGTCTTCTAAGACATCGGAAATGCCCCACTCTATTCCGCGGCGCTTGTTGTTAAATATACGAAGCATAATACCGTCCAAAGCGATCAAGAAGAGAAGAGGCGATAAAAGACAGCCTTGTCGGACCCCAGCGTGCACGGCGATGTCATCAGAAATAAGGCCATTGTGGGTGACGCAGCAAGAGTAGTTCTTATAGATAGCTTTGAGTAATTCCACAATTTTCGGCGGGACACCAATGAAGAGTAGACGGGACCATAAGCTGGACCATCTCAACGTATCAAAAGCTTTTTCGAAATCGACGAAAGTTAGATATATCTCACTTTGCCATTCTGATGCTTGTTCAAGTATAATACGTAGAGTGTTAATTTGGTCGGTGCATGAGCGATTTGGGCGAAACCCAGCCTGTTCATTGCGCAAGAGAGGTTCTACGGCCTTCGACAGTCTATCCAAGATAATCTTACAGAACACTTTGGATGGAATGGAAAGTAAAGTGATCCCCCTCCAGTTGCCGCAGTGGCTTAAGTCACCTTTCTTGGGGACGGTTATTAGGAGCCCTTTACTCCAGTCCTCGGGTAGCTTTTCTGAATCCCAGATCTTAATGATTAAAGGTGTCAGTGTCTCGACAGCGGAGGGTAAGTCAGCTTTAAGCATTTCCGCGGTTATAAGGTCGAGTCCTGGGGCTTTGCCAGTCTTCAAGGAGAGGATAGCCTTCGCCACTTCTTCATGTTTAGGTGGAGCGGTGTCGATGTTAAGGAGCTGTAGAGGTGTTGCTCCGGCCTGTACATCATCTGATGTCGACATTGCTGAGGTTCGGAAGACATCCTCAAAGTGTTCCTGCCAACGTTGAAGCTGCCCTTCTGACGTCGCGATAACTTGACCTTCCTTAGACTTCAGGGGCCTCTTTTTGAAACTTCTTTTACCCGCCAAGGTTTTAGTAGCCTTATACAGCTCCCTCAAATTGCCGGTGTTTGCAGCAAGTTGGGCACTATCAGCAAATAATAATAAAATATAATCCTTTATAATAATTTTCCTTTAAAGTATAATCCTACATTATGATTACTTTTATTTCAATTATCTACGTTTAAAGTCTTCGTACTAAAGCATTTCTAGCGTCTTTGTCTTTAAGAACAGCTCCAGTACTCGTATAAACTTTCTTAAGTCACTTTAAATGTAGCTATTTGTCGCTCAAGTTCAGAAACCAGCTCGTAAAAGAGTCGAAGCCCGAGAAGGACTTACAATAAACGTTTAACAATAATGTAATTATAGAATTACAATCATCTTGTAATTCAACAATTGTAGATGTTAAGACTCTTATTTAAAATCTCAAGGTTGTATAATAATATGTATTTGTACTGCTCGCTGATAGATTAATTATCGATAGGAGTTTAAACTCTATAATATTACAAATATTAATTGATTAATGAATATAATATTTTGTTAAGATTTGGTCACATTTAATAATTACATATTTTATGGGTTTAATATCTAAATTAAAAGAGGGGAGTTAATGAGAGTCCCAAATTTTAATGATAATTGATTTTATTTACATTTCAGGCATTAAAGGACATAAGATTCAAAGAGGTGCGTGACGAAAAAAATCACCGAGGCACTAGATTTCTACAAAGGTTTCTGTGGTTCGCTGGTGTTTCTAGAAATGCTGTAGTTGTTGTTCTTGCCGCTGTGTTAGCTTTCATGGTTCATGAAGACAAAGGAGATCCTCTTATTTTAACCGGTGAGTAAATCCTTAAGAATTACCTTATCTAATTTGAGGTTCATGGCTCATTAAAAATAAACTGAACTAAGCGCAAGACTTTGTCATAAAGGGCGATGTCTGATAAGCTCTAAACGTAATAGCCATCTGTATCCCTGAGATATCAAATCAGTGTCCGCCAGATTTTAATATTCTTGTAATAAGATTATCATATTTCGATTCTTCTACATTCTTTGCTGTCGATGAAATACGTTTTTATTTGTACGTATCATTACCTATGTTGTGAAAATAAATTGGCTTAGTTTTTGTTTTCTGTCTGAGGTTAACAATATTTGGGAGAACCCAACTTGCGCTAATTATGTAAGAGAAACTCATGGTGTTATAGGCCTGGGTAATAATGAGCCTAGAATCTCAGTTAATAGTCAATTGTGGTAATTTGAGAAAGAAGGCAAAATCTCCATAAATATTTTGATTACTAAAAACATTATCACTTTGGTAAATTGAATTTTGTAAATTCTGTGTAATGTTTATTCGAAAACTTTGTGGATCCTTTATTTATATGTATCATTAGCAGTTCATCGAATGCTATTTTACCTTTTATTATGCTGTGTATAATTCTGGTGTTGTGCTGCAAAGTAATTTTGTATGTGATTTGATTATTTAGTACCGCCATGAAGAAACTAGCAATAATTAAGTTTCTCTCCGTCTATCAGTACTGAGAAAATAAATAAGTACTTATCTATAATACTATATTAAAATAAGTATATCTATTCAATATAAAAAAGTAAACATAGTTTCTACGGCATCATTTACCAAAATCTTTTACTCATAGGAAGTCTGTTCCAGCGTATCATAACCGTTATTTCGTTTTGTTTACTTTTATTCCGGGAAACTACTATCCCGCGGGCGAAGCCGTAGGTCACATGGATTTACTGGTGTACTTGGGCTGTGAATTATGGGTTACTGAGTTCGCTTCTCAATTCAGGCATTTGTGTGAGTTTATCGATTTTAGAATAAACGTGAGTTATCCTGGATGTGATTTGGTGCACCATGTGGACTGCTGTGTCCTCTATAATTTCAAGGGAAGGAAAAGATCGACAAAGTGTACCTACGTGCACAATCTATTTTGGAAGCATAAAAAACTGTGAGGTCCTTTTGTTGAACTGTTAAAACGAATATGGTAAATTAGTGATTAATAAATGCCTGGTAGATCAATAAATTTCATAGCATTTATCGGAGGCACGAGATATCTCAGATAATGAAGCCGTTGATCCATATCACCTGCGCTTAAAGCCGTCTGACTATTTGCATCCAAACCTGGTGTGGGCAGGTACTAGGGACTTAGAGACGTGGCCATATGTAATATTGAAGTCGCAAGCAAGAGATAAGGAGTAATAAATAAAAATAAACCCACAGGTAAGATAACACCAGGTCTACCATCACCCGAAGCACCGGCGTTCCATACAGTGGTAGGTAACACCACGTATACCGCGGGGGATATGTTCTCGCACCTCGGGTCGGGTCTGCTCGTCGTGCCGCTGGTCGGCATCATATCAAACGTCGCCATCGCTAAGGCTTTTGGTGAGTTTAATGCTTCGGTTTTAATTTTTTTATTGAAATAATTTTGTTCCGATTATTTATGAGCACATAATTAAGTTGGTATACAGCGGCCATAGCCTAATTGGGAGTGGAACGGACTGCGTAGATGAATGTCCGCAGGGTCAAAACCTAAGGGCACGCGCCTTTGACTTTTCAAAAAGTTATGTGTGAATTATCGCTCGCTTTAACGGTGAAAGAAAACATCCTGAGGAAACCTGCATATCTGAGAAGTTCTCTATAAGAATTTCGAAGATATGTGAAGTCTGCCAACCCGCACTAGGCCAGCGTGGTGGACTAAGGCCTAAAACCCTCTCAGCTGTACAGGAGGCCCGTGCCCAGCAGTGGGCAGTATATAATACATAATACAGGGCTGGTTATGGTAAGTTGCTATCAGGCTACTTGAAATTAACTTTATTGGCATAGTGGCAAATTGTAGTTGCAGGGAGAATGGCTTCGTCATAATACGAATACCTTTGGGATTTTTATTGTACTTAGGTGGTATATTACGGCATTTTAATCGTTAACTAGTGCACTATAATTTTGTATTTTTTTAAAATAACCTAAGTACCTTAGATTCTTTTGTTGGCTTAATTATATCTGCCAGTACTAGTAGATTTCATATGTCAAGTCAGTACATTTATTACATTACCCCGTAATACACTCGGACTTACTAAGATTAGTCGTAAGCTGTCTGGGTCGAGAATCTCGCAGTGTCACGCTATCCACATTAGACGAAAACACTAAACCTAGATAAAATCCTTCGAGATTTCGAGCAGAGCTGCTGTGTTTCAAGTGGCTCTTTCGCTATATTTTGAGTTACTATTGCATTTACATTTTGAAACTTTTATTTTGAATCTAGGAACACATTCTTTAATATGGATTATTAATAATTATTGGCAATTGTCACTTTTTAATTCATATGATTTATATTACAACGTATAATTTTTTTGTTGAAAAAGTATTTTTTGATTGTCTCCAAATTGATCTTAAGTTGCTATATAATTTTAACTTCTATGCTACATCACATGTATTTTACTCTATTGCCTGAAATAAATGTTATACAGCGCTTAAGCGTTATATTATTACTCCATAATAATAAATCTTTGTACAAGCATGACATAAATCAGTTAGAAACATATCCGTATTTCATATGCAGGTATTCGCCATGTTGTAATGAAGTTTATGATACCATATATGCGATTTACGATTTTAGTTTACGATTTTTATACAGTGACTTATAACGATCGGTACGGGTGGTGTTAGTTTTCGAACTTACGTGGTCGCTTTAGACCTTAAACTTAGATTCTTACGGAATTAATACTTTCTACGACGACACAGATAAATTTTGGATGATGTTTAAAATGTGATGACTGTCTCGGTGGCGTAGTTGTACTACGGTACAACTGCAATACTAAGGTCTTGGGTTTGATACCCGGGTCGGGCAAAGTGATATTGGATTTTTCTATTCAGTACCAGCTCGGAGTCTGGAATTTGTGCCCGATATGGCGATTGGCTCGCTCCCTATCACATCATGGGACGGAACAACGCGAACACGAAAAGTGGGCGCACTAGTTGCGCCTTTGCCTACCCCTTCGTGGATAAGAGTCGTGAGTGTGTGTGTGTGTTTAAATTATTAAACTACTTATATTTTAACCCTATTAAAAAAAGTGTTGCAAGCAGGCAAAATTTAGCCGACTGTTAAGTACAATACGTATCTCATAATGGGCTATATAGTTTTGCCATTTTCATAGTAAAAGAGCCGTTTATTTATTGTATTCTAGATTGGAGCTATCGGTTTAAACTCCGCCAACTTATGAGAAAGAACGTTTCTATTTTTAACCGACTTCCAAAATAGGAGAAGGTTCTCAATTCGTGTGTTTGTGTGTTTGTGTGTTTTTTCATGTATGTACACTGATTTCTCTGAAAAGTGAGAGCCTATTTCCTTGATTCCTTCTTTATTTAGTAAACAAGGGTCTCGAAATGATCCCATTTTATTACATCTTGGTTTGGGGTTCAGAATTTTATGGAATAGACTGAATAGACCTAAATCTAATGAGTATTATCATTCGACTTAGAACTGCCCTTAAGAAAATTATTTTTTATTGAATAAAAGACAATACATATGCACGGTGACCCTATATACAATAAACACGGACTTCTACTACGTGATAAGGGATAAATAGGTATATGAAACCATTTATTTATAAAAAAAGTCTTAAATCGAGGTAACGTAGAGATTTGTCATATTGCTATAATAAAATGATCAGGCGTTTCGACAGATTCTATAGAATGTGGTTAGTTTTTTTTTTTTTTTTTTTTTTTGTCCCTGACTAAACTCTTGTTAGCCTGACGAGGGTCGGCTTATACAAGAACACCGGTCTTGTGGGTGAGCGCAGAAGGCGCTCGCAACCCTTAATGTGGTTAGTATCATAATATCTATCTATAGACAAATACAAATATTAAGTACTAATTGGAAGCTATTCGAAATCTAGCGCAAAAAGAAATTTTAAAATTTGGTCTATGACTTGACGAAAAAAATCTGTTACAAAGTAATACGAAGTAGCGATTTTCATACAAGGTTTTCATTTAGAATTTTCGGTTTCCTGCTGGTCTTCTAGATTTTCCAGATTTTTTTGCTCATAAATCTACCCTGAATTGTCTCGAATAAAAAAATCAAATAATTATATAAATCGGTCTGGCCGTTTTTGAGTTTAAGCGAGATTAAAGAATTGCAATTCTTTTTTTTATATATAGATAGATATAGTCCAATAGGACAATATCTATCTATATATAAAAGTTTCCTCGTTCGTAATACATATTGTGAAGTGTTCCTACTGGGGAAACCACGTTAAAAAAGCGCCGAGTGCACTACCTCAGAGGTGGTGTGTAAATATGTGAATAAAATATAAAAAAATAAAAATACGACTTTCCTATGGTTTGAAATCGCTATAACTCCAAAACGATGCTTTGTAAGAAAAAAGTATTAATACCTTTTTCTAGACAATTTTACGATCTATAAACATTCTCTGAGTCATTTTCCAATAGCTCTCACCATTTCAGAGATATACGCAAAAAACTAAAAGTTAGGACCTTTAACTTCGGATAAAATACAACGCCTAAACGGGATCGATGGGGTTTTTTGACATAGCATTTGTAATGACGTATTTAAGGTCTGTACAAAAATCCAGCTTGTTAGGAATTAACGCAAGCTCAGCACGTTTTTTTTGCATAACTTGACTGGAGTAGTACATTAATATAATAACACAAATCAGTGTATATAATATTGGTATTATTCAAAGTTCCTTATAAACCATAAGCAAAGCAAAAGTATTTTTTTCTGATAGTGGTTTCTGAAGTCGGTGCTATTTTTTGTTAAGAAGTTTTTACATTAAGGACTTCTCTTTGTCTTATAAAATATGCGTGATATTAAAGCTTAAATATGTGTGCTCAAGACTTTGTCATAAATGTCTGTTGGAATGACTTATTCAGAGACCGTTGCTAACTATGATAACTTGTATAATTGTCAATTTTGCGAGTTAACGTTAGAAATTTTGGCTTAGGTAACATGCTTAGTTAAGCGTTATGTTGTAGTTGCAATAGAGGTATGTCACTTGCCAACCTTCTATGATATAGATGCTAATGGATATTAATTCAAAAAGAATATTTATTTTCTTTTACTATTTTTTTTTATTGCTTCGAATGACGAGACGAGCATGCCGTTGGCCTGATGGTAAGCGATACAACCAACTATAAAGTAGCAACACCATCGAGTACCTAGACTTACAAAGTACTGTGCGGCATTCCACTGTGCTCGTCATCCTGAGACATACGGTGTTAAGTCTCATTATGTCCATTAGTTATATTGGCTACAATGTCCAAGCCGAAACACAGCAGTGCATGCACAATGCTACTTGGCGGTAGAAATAGACATTGCGGTGGTACCAGCCCCTCGGGCCCTCTCGGTAGCAGAGGAGACCCGTGCTCAGCAGTGGGAAAATATACAGGGCTGGTTGCCACTTAGATGGACTCTTACATATGAGAGACCTACCACGAGTAAATATTTTTTTATAAAAAATACATTATTTTTACTTACAGTTTAGAAACTAAATTAATTAAAAACGTCGCTTTATGCATTTATTTAGTGATACGTAACCAATAATACACTTTGTAATTGTCTACACCCATATTCTGCAATATCTTATAGATCGTCTCCTTAATATATGGATAGAGTCAGTTCATGTGTAAAATACATTGCTCACAGGGTTTATGGTAGAGATACATAATTTGCATTTGATCTTAGAACTCATCTATATTCGATACGATATCTGCATTGAGAATAGGGTAGTTCGCTATACTTGATTTTGTACATTATTTTAGGTGTAACAGAAAATATTACGAAAAAGAAATTCTTCAGTGAAATCTGCATCAAAATTGATTGAAAAATAAAGCAGTTATACATTTTTTAAATAGTGTTGTGAGCAAAAGTGAGGGCGTGGCGGGGATAACGTGCTATCTCTTTCGCCTGCAGGCAGCGTTATGGCCGACGGCGCTTGGTGATGTCACAGCATAGTATTGCCGTTATTTGACAGCTACCCCTTCCACCAAATTTCAAAGCTTTATAACTTACAACGACAATAATTTTGAAAATTCTTTTTCCGTCAGATTTTCGATATCTTATATTTTTCATGATTTCCTTAAAAGAGTAGCCTACTACTCTAGCTAAGGAGAAATATGCACTAGATACACACACACACTCACGCCTGTTATCTCCGAAGGGGTAGGCAGAGGCGCAACTAGTGCACCCACTTTTCGCCGTTATCCATCCCATAATGTGATAGGGAGCGAACCTATCGCCATATCACAAAATATGTCTTAATTTTGATATTGAATGCACTAGATATGTCTTAATTTATGTTACTTGGAAATAATAAACAGAGTACGAAATTTAATGTCACTTAGGTGAATACGTATGCGAAAGCTTTCAAGAGTTCTTATTAACGTTTAAGTATTTTCAACATTAAATAAACACTGGTTTAGTGGTGACGGATAAACTTTACTATTAAGGCTGCCTCTTGTAATTTCTGTAATGTTACTTGTGTTACGTTCAGTAAACTGATTATTATATAATAACAAGTCTTCGTGTCTGTTATGTCTTTAGTCTATGTTATTTGTTCAAGTTAACTTACATCATTGACTAAATTCTAAATACATTAGTTCTGTTAATTTACTGCTACATCCCTAAGGATTTACTTTTGATTAGATTGATTACTGTTATGGCTGATTTACACAGGGTCAGTAGACAAGTCAGTCGCAGCGCCAATGTCGGCGCCGCGACTGACTTTAACTGTTTACATGAAGTAAGTAGTAGTGGTGCGTTTCTCACGGTGAGCACACGTGTGTGAAGTCAGTGGGAAAAATGAATTCGCGAAAACAACTGAAACGACGATTTAATTATTTGTTGAAAAATTTATCAATTTTGCTGTTGAATGAGTTAATAGAAATGGTAGAAAATGAGATAACTAAAAATAAACGACAATGGGTAAGAAAATGGATTGACGATAGAAACGAAACTGGTTGGCTCTGCTTTGTTGCTGAAGCAATTGCGATTTGAAGATCCTGCGGAGTACAAACTTGTACAGCAAGAAAAAAACGTGGTCACTCTACAACGCAGTGGCAGTGACTTGTCTGTTTACACGGGGTTTATTTGGCTGGCGCGGGGGTGTGCGGGTGGCGGGGGGCGCCAACTGACTTTAAAATATTCGTGTCCGAATATTCAAGTCAGCGCTGACTTCAAGCCACTGTACTGACTTCAAATCAGTTTACACAGGGTTTTTTTCGGGTCAGCACTGATTTGCCTCGAATTTGTAGTCAGTTACTGACCCTGTGTAAATCAGCTTTTATGCCAAAATATGCCTAAACTAAAATGCGAAGCTTATCCTACTAGTTTTGACACGCGACCTGCTTGTGTAGTCCGTTGTTGGAATCATCGTCTACATATTCGTTGACACATTCTCAACTCATTAAGCCGCGTGGAATTCGCTCGCAACTATAATGTGTCTTGAGAGTAGTATGTGTTTAGTAACTTGAGGAGAACATGCGTTTTGGATATGGACCACTCTGTGCAATGCAATGCAATCAGCCCTATATTATATACTGCCCACTGCTGAGCACGGGCCTCCTCTACTACTGAGAGAGGTTAGGCTTTAGTCCACCACGCCGGCCTAGTGCAGGTTGGTAGACTTCACATACCTTCGAGATTCTTATAGATATTTCTCAGGTATGTAGGTTTCCTCATGATGGTTTCCTTCACTGTCAAAGCGAACGACAATTGATAACACGTAACTTTGAAAAGTCAGAGGTGTGTGCCTTGGGTTTTAACTTACGGACATTGTCTCGGCAAACCGTTCCATTTCCCAACTAGGCTATCGTTGCTATATATGGACCACTTTGTAGTGTTGAGTAAATTTGTGTAACGTATAACAATCTAACATTATTAGAATATATAGGTATCTCTATTCATGACGTTCCTACTAATAAAAATGTTTTTTTTTTTTTATTTTAAAGAATCTCACTTTATTGAAACTCTATATGAATTAGATTCATTTCGCTTTGTCCCGACTTTCGCGCAGTTTCTGCAGTGTTTTTCACTTATATTTAACACTAGCTTTTGCCCGCGGCTCCGCCCGCTTTAAAAAGTTTTTCCGGGATAAAAGTTCCGCTTTATATTTTCCCGGGATAAAAAGTAGCCTATGTGTTAATCCAGGACATGATCTACCCGTGTGCCAAATTTCATCGAAATCCGTTCAGTAGTTTTTGCGTGAAAGAGGAACAAACATCCTTACATTCAAACATCCAAACATCTAAACATCTAAACATCCAAACATCCATACATTCTTACAAACTTTCGCCTTTATAATATTAGTAGGAAGTAGGATAATATCCTAGGACGCTTAAACATAGTTTAATGTCAACTAAGATATATCAGGGTCTATGATTTGGAAATCTATATTTCATATTTAACAGCAAAAACTTACGAAAGATTTCAGAACATTTTCATTTATTGTACAATTTGCCATTTATCTCAAAATCCAAGCAACCGAAACTCGCTACTGTGCCAACAATGTCACGAAACCGACTATTATTTCAAGCAACATTTTATAATGGTTCTAAAATATCGTAACAATTGGAAGATAAGTCGTAATCCATTATCCGCTCGAAGACAACGGTCGCGGCGATTAAAACAAGCCTCGATGTAACAAAGTTGATCTTATATTTTCAGCTAAAGGTAAAACGTTGGACGCGACTCAGGAGATCATCGCTTTGGGCGCTTGCAACATTGTCAGCGCTTTTTTCCGCTCGTTCCCAGTGAACGGGTCATTCACACGCAGCGCTGTAAGCGAAGCGTCGGGAGTGAGGACGCCGGCAGCTGGCTTTTACACGGGTAGGTGTCTTAGATCATACAAATTGAGCTGACGTGCCATCTTAAGATTGGATATTACTATTTCTAAAAGCGTTCAGCTACAGTGACACATTGTTGCAAGTTTCGTTTTAGTTATTGTTTAGTTTAAGTCAAGTTACATACGGTGCAATGAATACAAGCGTGTGTCCCTGTTAAAATTATAAAGCTGATGTTTTTGTTAGTTTGTTTTAACGCGTTAATGCTTTGTCTTATCTTAGTCTATCGTCTAGTATCTAGTCGTATCGTATATTAATTACTTTTGGGTTGGGTTGCCCTGAATTCGATTTCAAGGTTACCATAGTTTTTTACAACACTTATCGGCTCGGGACAAGAAGCCCAGAGGGAATTAACGTCGAGGAGGGTCCTATTTTTTCAAACATGTTACAGAAATGATTTGACTTATTTTTTGCGACCTGTCGCCTGCTTGGAGTTAACCTCCCCTGGGGAAGCGACTCCGATAGAGTAATAGTAAAAACAAAAACTCATCAAGTACTTAATTATAAAGTACCTAGTTTCTACGTAAAACCAGTAAAACTATGTTGAATCAGCACTCGATAGAACTAATTGGCTAGATTAACGATATTAATATTCAACTTCTGATTTAATTGTTTAAACAAATCTATTTCGTCGGTTTATGAAAATTAATTATATTGAAATACATTATGATCCATCAAAACCATTACGAAGGATTACATCAATATATTATAAGATACCTACGTATTTTCTACGAACTGTGAAATACATAGTTACTTTTTGGTAAATAATAAATTAAATATTATGGTTACAGTTTTTTGACGCTCTAGATGACGATATTTCGTTGAAAAAATTTTGATAATCCGAATTTCAAAGGACTATTTACTACAATTAGTATAATAACTGTATAAATAAAAAACAACTTCTTTTATTTTTATTCATTGTGATTTTCTGTTCTATACTTATACTTTTAGCTACCATTCTACAAACAAATATTTTTAACTTCAAATCCGAATGAAAATGAACAAGTTTGTAACATCTTCATTTTTGGAAGGTTCTCAATTAATTGATTTAATTGAGTTAGCGTTGGCGTGTCCATACCGTTCCACTTACCACTTCTTTCTTGTTTACTTTGTAGCAATTTGTTAACCCGTTATTGTTTGATTGTAAGCAACCACTTTGTTTATTTATGTTTTGATAGAACGACATTGTTATAACAATATAACATTAATTAAACTGATTTTGAAGGACTTATCGATATTTTAGAACAAGAGAAAATCTCTACTAAAAGCTTAAGTAGAGATACAATACAAATAAGACAAAACAAATAAGACAGTTATTGTTTTCATTGTTACCAGAAACTACTACAAGAATTTAAGAAGAATTATGTTTAACGAAATTGGGTTCTTTAATATGTCAGGAATAAAACCACGAGTAATGAAAATAGATTTTTCTACTATAGTTGGGGTCAAATATTATAATAGAAATGTTATAAACGTTTTCTAAGGTATTAATGAATCAATCTAAAGCTTGCGTAAAATCTCAAGTTGACATTCAATGTATTGATCTATGGAATGAATCCAGCTTAAGCTTTCATTTAAGAGCTTGTTCTCATCTGAGTAAGAACTGTTCTACAAACAAAACTTAGCTGTCGAAATCCATCACATATTGTAACTTAAGACGTCATTTGAGGTTTATTAAATATCCATTTTAATTTTACTCACTTGATATCGCACTTGAGTGAAATTAAGTTTGAGTTAATATCGCTCCAAGTGGCGGTTAATAATACCTACATTATTATTTGGGAGCTTTTTTATTCTCCAAGTCATTGATGTTATACGTAACATTTTTCCGATGTATCTCTGCCTCCAAGACATTATTTATTCAAATAGGTAGTTTTAAACTTTGGCCCCGTTGAACATAAAGTATCTGAATATTTGATACTAGTTACCCGTGTCGGTTTACTTTTGCCGTATTTTTATGTCTTTAAGGAAATCTTTGGCGCATTTTATTTAGCGACCTTCTTTCTCTGTAGAAATAAATCGATACCAAAACATTCAAAATAGTACTAAGTCCTAGAAATTATAACTTCTCAAGTCTTCAGGTTTATAGCCGAAATGTATCTTACTACGCTTAATCACGCTTTTTGTTCCCGGAGGGGTAGGCAGAGCTGCAACTAGTACACCCACATTTCGCCGTGCGTATTCCGTCACATGATGTGATAGGGGCGAGCCTATCGGCATACTGGGCACAAATTTCAGACTCCAAGCTGACACTGAATAGAAAAATACAATATCACTTTGCCCGACCCGGGGATCGAACCCGAGAACTTAGCATTGCAGTCGTACCGTAATACAACTACGCCATCGAGGCAGTTAAGTCAAGTCAAGGCGTATCTTACTACTATAATATTAATTCCTATGTCACTGTGTCGTAGTGGATACTATTGTGACTATGGTACAATATCAATCAACTTATTAAATGAACTGACTGTAAAATCTAATAAAATATCGTTCTAATTTACGCTTAGTCGACTCTAGTACAGGACTATGAACACCTAGATACTTGCTAACTTAGAGTCGGTAGTTAGGCACCGACCAATCCCTATAAAAATGTGATTAAAACTTGAACGTATCTACTGAATTGATTACGTGCGCTACGCAAGTGAGTTTGGCTTCAATTAGGGATGCTGCGGGCTCTTCGGTAAAGGGCAAACTGTCTACTCATATTCTATATTCAGGTTATAGTTTTCTTCAACTTATTTTAATAGTTCACACAAGTAATAATTTACGCTTATAGTTTTGGTATGTACCTACATCTTGCAAATAAAATAAGTTAATTGTATAGATTTACATTCTTATTTATACCAAGAAGTACAATGAATATTTTTTTCTTTTGGCAACTAAATAAAGGTTTAATATATTACGTAGTACTGGTTAGTACGAATATATCTACAATCAAAAACAATGAAGCCACAAGTCACAACCCTATTTTCAAGGGCGCGTTATAAAGATTGTGTGTCGCATTCCGTCAGCTTGCAAAGTTCAACTGTTTGGAATTTGCATTATTCAAAGATCTTTCCAATGAATATTTACTCGGTCCAATTGAATTTCAATAGCTTTTTGGAAATTCAATATTAACAATGCGGGTCTGTAACTTGGGATCACGTTCTGCAAGAAAATATTCATAAAGTGTTTTCGAGCTAAATCTACCGTCCAATCATGATAATGTTCAAGTTTCGACAGCTTGATATATCTCGGACGTTTTCGAGACCGTTTAAAACTTGATCGAATTAAATCTAGACGAACGGCAGCCCTGATTTATGGGTCCTCTTTAGCGACGTTCGGAATTGGCGTGTTTTAATCCCGGGATTAGTTTTAACAGAACTAAGCAAAATGCGTACTAAGACAAATGTAAATCCAGTGTATAAATCATTACTGCCACGTGCGGCGCGGCAGCTATGTTGTACCAACTTCATAAATCTAAAAGTTTACATCGTAGTTTACCGTCACAGTTAAGTTTCCGTGGAGGTTTCACAATTTCAAATATAATCGTATACTTCTCGCAGACTTGTCCTATATATTTAGAATTTTATACAAAATGGGAAACTTGCACGTCCGCAACTATAGTTTGGCCGTAATATAAAAGTTCCGTATTTTAAAATAATGTGTGTATCGATGAAGCTCATTTGAAAGACAATTGTTTTGAGCACCCGGTAGAGATGTACTTTATTGTTTTCATTGTAGTTATTGTTACACGATTGGATAGTAAAATTACCTTAAATAATATCTAAGTCATAATAGCCAAGTCATGTCAATAACACAACAGACATACGCCCGAATACTCAAACGCTACTCAACCAACCAAGTTATCTGAGGCCTACTTAATTTTAGCCGGCTTCTTATTTTAAATGGCATTCTCAAACGCACTTTAAAAGATTTGATGGAAAACTCAGCCGAGGAGCAGTCATTTTGCTACAGATTATAAAAAGCTTGTTTTCGATTACAATTCTAATAAATTTGATATTTATGTGTCGTTTCACGCAGTATAATTTTTAAGATGTTAAATATAAATAAATCGAATATAACACAATGCGCAGTTTGAAAATGATTTACAATGTTATAATATGTCTATTATATTTAATTTTCGTGTGTATTTTATGTACTATGTGCAGATGCTACATAGTAAAAATGGTAAGTACATTTAAAAACCATCCTAGGTTTTTAATATGTAGGAATGGCATATTCATTATTGGAAATAGTTTATTAATTATTATATTCTTAACATTGATGTGATGAGCTTATATTGGCATTATATTGCCACTTGGCAGTATGTCAGGGTTGACATTAGCCGCTTTAGAAAAAAAATAAACAAGTCAACAACAATAATATTTATAATTCTTATTTCATTTTTATCATCAGAAGTAGGCATATTTACAAACATTTACAAAATATGTTAACTCAACTGCCATACTACGCACAATACGATGTACTACCGTTGGTTGTTTCCTGTGAAAAATAACCCCGATGACCTTGGGCTATCGGTTGGATTGTTTGGTTTCTTTTTGTGTTCGGCTGGATATAATCCCGATTTTAAAGAACATAAATGAAGAACTGTTTCCTTGCTGAGTCAGAATCTTCTTTTACGATAAGTTAAGATATGATATATTTATTTGTCAAACATTAACATTAAATTATCATTATTGTATTCTTCGAAAGCGTTTAATTTCTCTCGATTTCTTCCTTTGACACCATACTCCTCTTCAGACAATGATGATAATGAAGAAAAAAACGATTTATTAAATCCAAAGAGAATATAATAAGTAGTTATTACGCAATAAAATTATTAAAGATTTGAACGTAAATATTTGAGACTAGTCTGAAGCACTCTCAAATTGATCTCGATTAACAGCCATATTTGGAGGCCTAACATAGCTGTCAAACTTTAAGCAGTGTTTGTGAATACCGTTTGAATCAATAAGCGGCCCTTAAACTGAGTCGCCTTAAATTTAAGGTTAGGAGATAAGTGACGTTTCAGTATACCAATTTCACCAATAACGAATGCTTAAATCCGTAAGGCCATCTCAAATATTTAAGTAGCGTTTGAGTATTCGGGCGCTAGTCTATTCAAAATTATTTGATACGAAAAAAAACAACTTTTTACTTTATATTTAACTAGCTTTTGCCAGCGGCTCCGCCCGCGTGAAAGAGTTTTTCCGGGATAAAAGTCCCGTTTTATAGTTCACGGGGATAAAAAGTAGCCTATGTCCTTTTTCAGGCTCTAAAATATCTGTGTAAATTTCATTTAAATCGGTTCAGTAGTTTTGGTGTGAAAGCGCGACAGACAGAGTTACTTTCGCATTTATAATATTACTAGCTTTTGCCCAAGGCTTCGCCCGCGTTAATAAGTTTTTCCGGGCTAAAAATACATAAAAACCTTCCCGTTGAATCACTCTATACAACACATTTATTTGGATTAAGATTAATATTATGACGTTGATACAACTCTTAACAAATACTGCATTAATTTCGACCAAATTTGATTACCATAAAAACGGTTCTAGTGAGTTACTCTTAAAAGATAGACATACACTGTCCTGGACATTTTTTTAGATCATTTCAAAAGGAATAATTCTTTCATACATACATTTTTGGTATCTTGAACCGTTTTCGCAGCGCACGCAATGGAAGCCCTCAAGGATGAATAATTTTCCCCGTTTTTTTCACATTTTCCATTATTTCTTCGCTCCTGATAGTTGCATCGTGATGTTATATAGCCTAAAGCCTTCCTCGATAAATGGTCTATTCAACACAAAAATAATTTTTCAATTCGAACCAGTAGTTCCTGAGATTAGCGCGTTCAAATAAACAAACTAACAAACTCTTCGGCTTTATAATATTAGTATAGATTAACACATATAACTATTGTTAGAAACACTATTCTTAATTTTCTTTATTTTTTCTTTTAATTTATTGCTCTGTAGTACAAAAATTTACCATGTATAAATTTATAATAAAACCCTTAATTTTATTTGTTTGACAAATATTGATCAACAAACATAATCATAGCTATTTTATAAAGCGATATAGTTGCTAGCCGTCAAAACGTTGGAGGTAACACTATACCGCGGACCTAGCACTGTAAATAGCGTAACTGACGAAAATAGGCAAACTGAGATCTATCTATAAAAAATACAAGTTATAATCGATACAGTTTTATTTCTTAATCCTTTTCACATTTTCAGAGTATTAACTTTAGTTACACGGTCTCTGAAGTACAAAATATAATGATTATTCTCCATCATCATCAGCCTTTATCAGTCCACAGCTGGACATAGGCCTCCCCTAACAAGCGCCATAGCGCCCTGTCTTCAGCTTGCCGCATCCAGCATCTATCTGCAGTCTTTCGCAGATCGTCATCCCACCTGGTCGGAGGGCGTCCTACACTACGTTATTCTTTATTGCATAAATGATAAACTTTCATCTTTGGTTATCAGGTATAATAGTCCTTCTAACCCTGGCGCTACTGACGCCGTATTTCTACTTCATACCGCGCGCCGCACTGGCCGCGGTCATCGTGTGCGCCGTACTTCACATGGTCGACACCGAAATACTCAAGAAACTATGGAACACCAACAGTAAGTCTATAGGCACAGTGCAATACAATATGATAGGCGATTTGTTACTACATTGTATTATCTGGAACAATTTTTAATACTTTTTTTTTATGGCGTCGTATGACGAGACGAGCATGCCGTTCGTCTGATGGTAAGCGATACGACCACCCATAAACAGTAGCAACACCATCCAGCACCTTGAGTTACAAAGTACTGTGTGGCATTACACTGCGCTCGTCATCCTGAGACATGAGATGTTAAGTCTCATTATGTCCTGTAGTTACATTGGCTATAATGTCCTTCAAATCGAAACACAACAGTGCATGCACACTGCTGCTTGGCGGTAGAAATAGACATTGCGGTGGTACCCACCCAGACGAACTCTTACATATAAAAGACCTACACCAGTATATATCGGCTTTAAAGTTTACCGCATTAATATGTTCTTAAGTTTACAAAAATGTAAGACGTTAACAAGTAAATAACTAATTTTGATATTTATATTGACTTCGAATTGACAAAATAAATTAAACCTAAGTCATCGAATATTTTTTTTGTTGTTTGGTGATTGATTATAAGCTCGTTGTTATTATTTATTATCAGTAGAGTTCTTAAAGAGCTTTTTGAATTACACGCCTCAGTTATATTCGCGGCAAATGGATTTATTTATTCAGTGTATGAGAATTTCATGATTGCGTGAATACTGAGAACTCTATTAAAAATGTAGACTCATTTACCGTTTTATATACTTTTAAGCTCTGTACTATGATTGCGATAAATTATTTTGTACTATATAAACGTTATATAACCTTCTTATTTAGTTTTGTCTGAGTGCTTTTAATTATAGTTTTATTTTTTATTTTCCGCCTATATACTTTTGTATACCTAGTGCAAATAAATAAATATGACAGTCCTACCACTAGTATATTAATATACACGGTTAAAGGTTTTCCTCTACTCGAGCTAAGCTCGGCATACTGAGCGCCCGCCCTGAGACCCTCAGGGAAAGGGTGGCCCAGTTTCCCATTAACAGAAAATGGAGTCTCCTAATACTTTGCTGACTATTGTTGTTGTATGTATGGATGCCTGTTTCTGTATGATGTGTATGTTTATGTCTGAATTTAATTTTGTGCAGTATTTTTGTAGTGCTTTCGCTACTACTCCTGTGGCTCCTACTACTATGGGAATGATTTCTTTAATATACACTAGTATATAAGGTATTATTTATTTTGTATATACCATAATTGACAACTGAAATATTATATCAAAAATGTTTCATAACATATTATCAAAGTTAATACAGTGCTGAATTTTGGGAAATTTAAACCCATTCAACATACATGCATACATATACACTCACGCCTTTTATTCCCGAAGGGGTAGGCAGAGGCGCAACTAGTGCACCCACTTTTCGCCATTATTCCGACCCATGATGTGATAGGGGGCGAGCCTATCGCCATATCGGGCACAAATTCCATACTCCGAGCTGATACTGAACAGAAAAACTCAATATCACTTTGCCCGACCCGGGAATCGATCCAGAGACCTCAGCATTGCAGTCGTACCATAATACAACTACGCCACCGAGGCAGTCAAATTCACCCATTCAACTGAATATTTAAAAGAAGTAAATTCCGCACAGGCGTGACCTCATAATAAAACATTTCCCACATAAGAAGCTGTTTAAGCGGAGCTCAGATATTTCTCTACTATGTTATTCCATCAAAACCAATTTCATATTCAGGCTGGTACTTAACCTTGCCTCTATAATCTCACTAAAGATTATAATGAGTAATTCAGTTATTTCATCACGGACGACCGCTGGGTAAGGGCGTCTCGTCAAATTATTCCTATAGGATTTGGACTCGACCTTTACAACTACGCTGAAAGTTATTGTTATTGCTTCGGCTAAGGAGGTGATCTCCAGTTTATTAGGGTGCTGCCGTCAAAACAGCCTATCGGGTTGCCACTAGTCTCTTATCCGCACCTAATCGAAATTTTAAGTCTAATGTTGGATGAGAATTGTTCTTGAATTGAAATTTTAGCTCGGGTGTAAAGGTCGAATATTTGGTAAACTTTATTTGTCACTCATTACGTTGTTGAGACTTGAAACATTCTAGTAAATTAATATCTGCAAATAACCAAAACTGGTATCGTGTTTGAAATACACCAATTCCAAATTCATATGAAAATCTTCTTACAAAATCAGGATATGTAAAGCACATTTGGTGTATTCGCAGGGTTGGATCTAATACCGCTGCTTGGTACATTTGTATGTTGCCTCGCCTTGAGCATCGAGGTGGGGTTAATATGCGGCGTGGGGATTGATATGTTGCTGCTACTCTACTACAACTCCAGGCCTCCGCTTGATATTAAATACGTTGACGTGAGTATCCGTGGTGTTGGTGAAGGAGTTTTTAATATTGATGATAACAAAAAGTTTGATGTCAAATATTACGTTATAGCTATAGCATAACACACATGTCTTTCATCTCCGAAGGGGTAGGCAGAGGCGCGTCCAGTGTACCCATTTTTCGCCGTTATTACGTCCCATGATGTGATAGGGGGCGAGCCTATCGCCTTATCGGGAACAAATTTTAGACTCCGGTCTGATAGTGAATAGAAAACCTCAATACAGAAAATTACAAAATATGTTACATTTTACTATTTTGTATATTTGACAGTTATAATATGTGAATAATCAAAAATAACATTGATTTTATTGTTTGTTGTTTCCAACAACTCAATAAACAGGCAAATAAAAAGCAATGAATATTCTATATCATTTGCCAAAAATGGCGATATGCTTCGATTTGAATTTCATTTTTTACTACATACATCCGTGAGTTACTCTGTATGAAAGCAGCACATTTTATAGACACACTAGCTTTTGCCCGCGGCTCCGCCCGCATTAAAAACTTTTTCCGGGATAAAAGTCCTGGTTTATATTTTCCCGGAATAAAAAGTAGCCTATGTGTTAATCCAGGACATGATCTACCCGTGTGCCAAATTTCATCGAAATCCGTTTAGTAGTTTTTGCGTGAAAGAGGAACAAACATCCTTACATCCATACATCCAAACATCCAAACATCCAGACATTCTTACAAACTTTCGCCTTTATAATATTAGTAGGATAGTAGGATAGCATAACATATACATAAAATTAATTTAAACTATCCTAAGTTTATGGGCCGAGGACCAGGTTCAGCAATTTTGTTTAAGATCGTACAAAAAACATAATGAAACAATTCTATGACTCCTTTCAAAAAGTCGTCGAAGAACTAATAAATAAATATTACTATAAAAGCATGGTGCTTTTGCAAATAAAGAATAGCTATGTATACACAGTCACTAACAATTAATCAGAGTCCTATGCTGGGGTCAAATTACGAGAAACAATTTGTTTATCCCAATTAAGCAAGACGAAACTAGTCCATATTATATCGTAAAGTTTTCTCAACTAGATGAATGTCGCATGATTATGTCAGACACAAGCAATTATTCCTTTCAAAGAGTATAATAATCTTTCTGAAGTATCATGATATACTTTTAGTAACAATTATTTGGAACAGAAACATTGGCATCTGGATAATCTCAAACTGTTATCTGATTAAAACAATTTGAAGTTAAAACAATTGATTTTTATATAAAGGCATTTTCACTAATAACCCCTAAGTAGTTATTATAATGTAAGTATAAAATTCAAAGAACAGTTCACTAATTAATCTTGAAAATGTGAGTCAGATTTGACGTGAAAATACTTCGTGTCTTCTAGTTTTGATCAACTGCTAATTCCAAATTAGGCTCGTAGTTTTATATCCCAGAAACAAATATTACTAGTAAAATAACTTCGTTATTACCTTTTGGTATACATTTTGCAGGATGACATCTTACCACCACATTACGCGATAAATCTTGTGGGAAGTTTCAATTTCGCTGGAGCTGAAAGGGTTCGATCCAAAGTTGGTGATTTAAAAAATCCTAATAATAAGGTACTGCAAGCAGCTACTCTGGAAACGTTAACAATTATACCAGAAGGTGGAATGCCAAATGGTAACCATGGCAATGTGATAATCGGTGATAGTAATGTTATCATTGATAACAATGTGGGAGTGAACGTGGTGAGATCCAGCAATATATTGGTGATGTACTGCGACACTTTGTACAGGCTGGACTATACATTTTTGCAGGTGAGTTCTTTTCATGTACTTGTATTTTCGCCAAATGTGTTAATTATTGTGAGATTAATTTAAAAAAGATAATGTAAGGCTTTTATTTAGAATATTCCATGAAAGATTTTTTTGCGTATGACAAGCGAGTAGCACCATGGTTGAGACTATATTATGTAAGAAACGTAGTCAAACATAAAATTTTGATACAAGAAATTCTTGTATCAGCTGTAATTAATTTAGAAGTAATGTATAACCAAACAACATATCAACTAACTAACACACATTCACGAAACATCAAAAGCTTTAATTCAAACGAAACCATTGTCAACAACTACGTGTAGTTTGGTATTAGTTCCAATTTAATATTCAGTTGGCCGCAAGCCGCAACGTCAAATCGTATGCAATGTTGACGTTTGGACCGCAACGCCGGTTTAAATATCTACCGCTTCTGCACTTCTGCCGTGTTATTGAAAATTACATTGTAATTAATTTTTGTTGTTAATTTCGACATGGCTGCCGTTATCGTGGTTTCGTGGTCGAAGCGCTAATTGTTTTCATTCAATTACGCGTTAGTAGATCGGTTTTCATATTAAATGTACATGGCTGGCTGGTGGAACGCGTATATCAATGTTTGCTAATAAGCCTTCTAGTAATCTTACTCTAATTTAACGATCTTCACAGCTTATATGGAATCTTATCTCTTTAATAGCGGAGCGTTTAATAAATTTGAGGGTCCTATTAATACCAATGCGTTTGTTTGAAATATTGTTAAACTTATTTCTAATTCCATTCCTTTACTTTTTTGTCCCCAATTATGAAATCGTTACTAAAAATACCAGCATATCCATTTCCAAAGTTTCTTTTTTACCAACGTATTAATTTTTAAATAAACAGCAAGAACTCAGTACGTAAGAAAAACGAACATCCAATACTTGTAAAATCTTTGCCGAAAAAGTTTCTTACTCCGCACACCTGCCTTTTACAATAATACTTTCATCCCTTAATACTTTGAATAAGTTTGTTCGTAACGTTTATTCCCTTTTAAAACACTGTAAACATATCAAATATAAACGGCATAATTTTTTTAGTTAATTGTTAATACATTTATTGTTTATTAACTCATATACTAGTTTATAATTAACAATTTTTATTTGAACGTGTAATAATGTTTAATGTTGTGTGAATAACGTGAAAATTTTGTTGTACCGCTCTAAGTCGGAATATGTGCAATTGATTTCCGTATGCTGAAAATATTCAATTAGTTTAAGGTATTTAATTTCAAGATTTTATAAAAACAATCAATCTGATTATAATAACCAATTAGTTATTTTGACTGTCTTAATACTTCGTACCTGCGCATAATTAAAAACTAGTAGTTATGATCACAAAGAATTTGAGGAAATACAATATATAATTCACATTTTAATGTTCTTTCAGAGTGTAAAAATGTTGGTCAAAGAATGGTCTCAGGGCGGCCGACTGTTGTGGTGCAATGCATCACCTAAAGTTAAAGAGCAGTTAGTCAATATCCTGCAGGATCCAATATTCTGTGACAGTGAGCAGCTGAGAATACTACTGACAAGTTAGTATCCATCCCATTTCTTTAACACCGCCAGCGTCTCCATGATGTTTCCGTTTTGATGTTTATGGACGATTAATTAAAATCATTCACTATCTTGTTGATACCAATAAATTATAATTGTTAATTTAAAGAAAGCTTGGGATAAAGTTGCATAGATTTATTAATCAAATTTGTTGTAATAGATTGGTTTTAGATTAACTTAAGCGAGACGCAGTGGTTAATTAAGTGTGCCTTGTGGTCTGGGGGCATCTAAAGAATTTCGGCATCCCCTGCCTGTCATAAAAGGCGACTAAATGGGGTTGGCGAGAGTCGCGGGGTGAGTAGTGGGGGTCTGCTCGCTCAACTACTCTACTGTAAGCGACTACGAGGTGGACGACAATGCGGGTGGTCGGTCTCCTGCAGTCGTAGACGTATAAGCGTGCTTTAGAGTTCGGAGGCTTCTTAGCCTCCGCATTTAGAGAGGGGCTGCAATGCGGCATCGCGCAGGGTGATTCCGTGCAGCTACCTTCGTGCAAAAAAATACCCCGGGGCCGTCCACTAGACGCCGGAGAAGGTCACCGCGGGTTTTGGTTGGTATGCCGATGTAGGGTGTACGTAATGTTAGGGACTCGGTCCCATTGGACCAAATGCTCGCTCGGACGAATTTACAGTCCCGAGAATCGACATTGGGTCGTAAGACTGTGTGAAACCAACATAACCGTTCCACTCACCCCCCAGTGGTGGTAGCGATAAAGCGTTTTTCCCCGCGATAAAAAAGAGGTTAATCGAGTGCTTGCAAAAGAAATTATGAAGAATTATTGCGTACTCCTTGCAGATATAATAACTACTATAGCATCACTATCATCATCAGGTCGTAGTGCTAGAATTGACTGACTCATATTAGTTTTGATTTCCCTAATTTTTTCTGCATTAGTGTAAAATGTAAATGATGGTACCTATTAATTAAATGTATCAACATTCATGAATTCATTACCACATGGTAAATCATACGTGCTTAGCTTTTCATTCGTGTCGTTATCAAAACCAGTGAGGGTTGCTTTCATTAGTGCAGTGTCCAAAATTTTACATCTACAATCAATATAAGCATGCGGTTCAACCTAGCTGTTACACAAAGAGAACTGATCCTCAGCTTCATTATTCGTAAAGTTGATTAATGTAAATAAATATATGTAATTTACTAGATTTAATTTGCACAACAGTTTGTGTAAATATCCGTTTTCAGGATTAAAAGCATCTCTTTATTAGTAATCTGACGGGAGATCTCGAAATTACCTCTAGTATCAAAATATTGTATCTTTACCACTTTATAATTTTAGTATAAAATATTATCTTTTTATAAAATATTGCCATTATAATTATTTTTCGTGACGAGATCTTCTGTAGATATCATGTTATCATTAATATAATTAGACAACTGCGCTTCTCTATTCGCTTTGGCATTTTGTCCAATTAATAGTTCCCAGCAGATTCCGGCACGAAATCTATCAAAACCACAACGCCTGGGTTGCATTTCAAACCAAATTCAATAAAGCTTTTAATCGCTCTTACCATTCAAATGTCACTTACATAAAATATAATTTATCATAAAAATCTGTTCAAAACCGTGATTGAAAACGACTCTTTCTGCTTCGCGTCGGTTTAGAGTGTTCAAAATATGTTACTGGAAGATTTAAGTTTAAAGGTTTTTATGATTTTTGTCTGCTCGTCGTTATTACATTGCTAGAAAATTCAATTATTGCCTCATGGGCCTAGTTGCAGCATACATGAGCTGTGGATTGATGGGTTTTCTAACATAGTATCTGTTTTTTTTTGGGTGGATCAACGTCAAACAGTTGATTTGTCGTAAAGATTATGCCAATTATCATGTTAGAAAAATAATGTACGGCAATCCTACATTTAAGTGAGAGAATTGTACGCAGCAGGCTGCTTTTGAGAGGCCCGTCTTGAATTTTTTGGGAGAGCTGAATTCAACAGTGGACTTTATGAGACTGATGACGAAATGCACGTGGAAGAAGATAAAGTTGATGTTAATAATAGTAAAGATTAGGCAATAGGAAATCTAACAGTTGTGTACGACGCCACATCATACATGAGTTGGTCTACAAGTAAACAGTACAAAGCAACAAATATTTATACAAGCAACAAGCATTGTCACAGGGACCGCATATTACAAAGCGTCTCGCAAACCCAGAACAAGGAATTCTAATTTAGGTCTAGTTTGTCCGCTATTGTGATTGTTGTAATTATACACATGTTTAATTAATATTCACATCGCTCAGTTACGTACATGGTTAACAGTTAAATTATTATTTGTATTTATATTTTTCGTGTTGTGATTGAATGTTTAAATGTTGATATATATTGATCAGAACTGAGATGTTTATCGATGTCATTAGTAATTAAAACAAAGCAAAAATCATAAATGCCAACAATATAATAGATGGAAGGTTTGTGAAAAATTTGACATGAGCATCACAGTAAATTTTTATATCATTTCGTTTTACTATTGTGCATGATATTACATCAGTTTCAAATTCTACAAGAATAACACAAAAAATAATTTTACGTTTGAATATGTAACACTCGCAGTAAGATTTATTAAAACAAACTCAAGTATTAATTAATAAGCAAATTAAATTCAAGCTCGTAGTACTTTTTCACATATTATACTCGTAACATTAAAGTAAATCCAGAAAGCAGTTAAGAGCGTTTTAATATCGTTCGGTTTAAATGTATTCTACCGTATAAAAGGTTTTCTAATAGTGAATGGTAATGAAGCCATCGTTTTTGAGAGTTTAATTTAAATGTGCATCGTAATTTTACGATATTTCTATGCGAATCTTAAATTTAACTTTAAAATGTTTTGTCTCCACTTATCTGAACTCTAGACGGGTTTAGCTACAATTTACATACGTTTGCAGGTCTAAAATTATAAAGTTGAAGAGTTAGATTTATTTTAACACGATTAAATGAAACTTAAAAGCACATTGGCCTAAAACGTGACAATACAAAGCAACTCGTAAGCCGATGTCGTGTAATTTTGATATTTGTGATTGATCAAGAGACTAATATCTACGTCAATAACGTGTTAGTCTGTCAACCAATCCCAATAAAACGAAATGGAGTTGTGTGGTGTTTTTTTGCCACAAATTGATTTCACTACTTTTATCACTTTTGTTTGTGTGCTGTTAGAACATTATTGGTAATTAGACGTGTTGTATTATGAAACTGGTGGACTGTTATAAATTTAAATTAAATATATTATCCATACTAATATTATGAAGCTGAAGAGTTTGTTTGTTTGTTTGTTTGTTTGAACGCGCTAATCTCAGGAACTACTGAACCGATTTTGAAAATTCTTTCACTAATAGGAAGCTAGTGCTATAGGGTACATTTTATCCGGGGAAAATATGTTTGTCCCGAAAAAACTTTTTCACGCGGGCGGAGCCGCGAGCACTACTAGTGTCTAAATATATTTCGTGTAAAAATTATTAGGATTTGATACATAATATACGTAAATAGAAAATAATTTTTAATAGGAAGGAAACCATTCTCGATTCCTGTGGAAATGTTATTAAGATTTCATCATATTATTACTTAAAGGATTGTTTTAGTAATAATACAACGACAGCCAACAATATCATTGAATTCATTTCAATAACTCACCGAGCAGAACATATCGGTTAATTGGGTCATGACTCATGACCAATTATGTTACATTAGATTACAATGTTTTTGCCTATCAGCATACAGTCCTTTGCATACATGCACACACAGATACACATACCCACGCCTTTTATCCCAGAAGTGGTAGGCAGAGGCGTAACTAATGCACCCACTATTCGCCTTGCGTATCCGGTCCCATGATTTTCCAGACTCCGGGCCGATATCGATTAAAAAAAACCCAAAATCATTTTGCACAACCCGGGGATCGAATCCGAAACCTCATTATTGCAGTCGTACCGTAAAACATCTACGCCGCCGAGACAGTTTTTCTTGAGCAGATCTTCTCTTATAATCTAATTTCATATTCTTCCCAAGAATTGGCGCATTCTATTTTCGCTACAACACGGTAATATCAGGAGTTTCATTACAATAATGATTTAAAATTCATGAGCATTAGATAATACATTTCAATTATTGCAATGATATAATCCTATCGCTTATGCAAACATATCAAATACGTTACTCAGTCGGCATTCAGCGGGCACAAATGTGCGATATGGTGTATAAAACATTATCCACTATTATAAATAAGGAGTATTGCGTTTGGTTACGTGCCTTTAATGTAAACATCATTTGGAAACGTACAAGGATAGTTTTATTCATATTTAGTAATGTGTATTTTATCAAATCTAATCGAGCCTTTGTTACGGCTTTATTAAGACTTTTACATCAGTGAATAATTGATTACACGGGTTCATGGATTTCATTATTTTAACACACCGCACGTGTTTTAGTTTTGTGTAAATTATTGAAATAACTTGTTAAAACATGCTAGCCATCAATTCCTATATATTTTAGGATTTTTTTATTGTTAGTTTTGTATTTTCTTATAGTTTTATGATATTTTCCTCGTATGTTCACCCACTTTGGCTTATGACGTCAATGATGACACACTGTCATAAGTAATTGCCTCTTCAGTCTTCATTCTACGTAGTTATAATTGCGGATATGATCCTTTTGCTCCGTCGTCCGACGTCTCCTTATGCTTTGATTTCCAATACATGGAGTATCATCTTGCCTGGAATCCTGATGATTGTCATCCTATGGGAAATCATCATTACCTGTTAAAATTAGTCTCTCCAGACTGTGAACATCCCGACGTGCTGTCGACGTAATGATATACTCCAACAAAAAAGTGGATTTACTTATTCATACTTTTATATCGTAAATGCGAAAGAAATTCTGTCTGTTTGTCTGTCAGGCGTTCACGGCTAAATCGATATCGATGGAATTAGATATAGAGTTGGGAACACATTGACTGCCATCTCTGCCCTGGAGCGGGGATGCCTTTCCCGCATTTTCCTGGGACTTTTTATTATGTTTATTGATTTATTTTACATAATTTTGCTGTAGCATTTTTGATGTGCCCAGGCAATAAATAAGCAAAAATTAAAAAACAAATATCGGCTCTCATGAAGCACTTATATCCAAATACAGTGGCAGGCAATTGTAAAGAATCTGGAAAGGACATAGGCTACATTCTATGCCGGGAAAATGTATAGCAGGATTTTTATTCCGATTTTTTATTCACGCGGGCGGAGCTATGAGCAAAACCTTGATACAAATATATCAGAACTAGTAGTGCTCGCGGCTCCGACCGCGTGAAAAAGTTTTTCCGGGACAAAAATATTTTCCCGGGATAAAAAGTAGCCTATAGCACTCAGGAGTTATGTAGCTTCCTATTAGTGAAAGAATTTTCAAAATCGGTTCAGTAGTTCACTAGTTCCTGAGATTAGCGTGTTCAAACAAACAAACTCTTCTATTAATATTAGTATAGATGTGCATAGGTACCCAACACCTCGCTTTATTTCCAACACGTCTAGTTTCAGCTCTGTGAGGGGTTCTGTTTTATGATTACATCTCCTTCAATTTTGAAAAGTAGCTCGGAGCTCTTTGTGTTGCATAGAAATGTTTTATTGGATTTTATGTACACTTTAAATATACTACAGGTTGTTACTTTAAAATATAACTTTATTGACAGTAGTAAAATACAGAATAACATACTCTAGCGAGTTGAGAGCTTTATTTTTAATAAACAGAGATATTTTAAGCTGAGTAATTTCGTTTGTTTTAATTAAATAAACGCTTACATTAAAACGCTGAGTAAATAAAAATAGCATTATTATTTAGGTACTCTTTTATCTAAGCGCCACATTATATATCTATGAAGAGTACATCTGGAAGACACAAAATGAGAGAATGATCGTCTCTTATGGTGATCAGTGACAGTTCTGCGTGATCCATTTCAATCCGAAGCGTAGACTGCGAGCCTAACGGCTTTATTGTATCCATTAAGCATCATTCAGTAGCATTATCATAAATGTAATGTAGTTTTCCTTGCTATCTTTTCTAACGTGCGGGTCTTGTATATTTATTGTTTATAGATATGTTGTACTTCGTACATAAGTAATGAAAACTACAAGTCAAGAATATTTTTTTGTGGTCATTCAGTATAATTTAAAAAAATATCGCTGTCGTGTAATCTGGTCGTATCACCAAATTTTGTTCTATATAGCCATAACGTTCTTTCAATACCTACATTAGACTTCTAAACAAGAATTTTGGCCAATCACAAAATATATATGCAGTAAGTTGGCTTTATCAAAAAGTAATTGGCAATTTTCTTTCCGATTCTTGTACATATTGTGTTAATTTTAAAGCTAGTTGTGACATATTGATGGCACGATTGAAATTATTTATCATTGGAGAGTCGCCAGCGGGCGGCTTAATGTGCAATCACAATAATTCTGTTGGTTATCTACAAGTTATAGCCGCTGTTGCTGGCAGAGTTGGAAACAAGCACCTTTATAACTTACATACATTACATCAGTTTTTTTTACATTGCTTTATGCTTTGTTAGCCCCCGAGAAAAAAAAGAAGGGTGTTATAAGTTTAGGGTGTGTATCTGTGTATCTGTATGTCTGTCTGTGGCATCGTAGCTCTCAAACGAATGGACCCATTTTGACGCGTTTTTTTGTTTGTTTGAAAGCTGATGTGATCGAGATGGTTCTAGCTATTATTTATGAAGATCATTTCCAACTTTCACAGGTCCGATTGATTTTAAATTTGGTGTACTGTGACTTCGGCAATATTTTTAAGACGTGTTAATCTTGATCTGATGCTACAGCATCAAGTAGTCTGCGGGATACCCAACTCTTTAGCAACTTATAGCAGATATAGCGTGGGCTCATTAGAATGGTATCAACGAGCAGGTGTTAGATAGTTAATTATCAAGGACCTATGATGGCGAATATAGTAATTTAAAAACTTTAGAATAAATATTAAATTAAAATTAAAGTTTGAAGTTTTAATGTTAAATGTTCTGCCAATATCCTTATGTATTGACTTCTTTACAACAACGCCAATTATGAACTTTGTACATACAAATTTGTGATCCTTTGAAAGTTTTCGTATCTTAACATAGTTTTACGATATTAAATTCATCAACAATAAACATCCCATACGTTGAAAGTTTGAAACTACTAATATTCTGTTAGTTTTACTGATCTTTGAAGTCGTACCGTAATGCAACTACGCCACCGAGGCAGTCTAATTACTAAAATGTTATAATTTATTATGTAACAAAATTAAAAATCTTCCCAAGGCGTATTTGCAATACATAATAATGCATGGTGGACCCGCTTACGCTTCATGTAAATAGTGGTTTTATTAAAATAATAGTTCATTAATTTGTTTTAATAAGTTTAGAGGCTATTTTAAAAGTTAAGAGCTGTTGCCACACCATTCATTCCGCTATAACATTTTTTCATCTCTATTTTTGAATTTTAATCACTCTTTAATTCAATCGTATAAACTGTTACTATTATCTACCAGTGATTTTTTAAGAGCGGCAAAATAGCCCTTAAATCAAAATAATATGAGTGAGTGAGTGTGGGTACTGTAGTGAATGTACTAGCTTACAATATCGTGACGATTTAGGCACAAGTTCATTATTCTTTTGCGTACAGAGCAAGGTTTCTAATATAACTTGATTAATGATTTATAGCTTAACTAGACATTTTCAATTAACCATTAACCTAAACCACCTTTACGTCAGACGCTAAAATTATTTAGCGTTAAGAAATAAAAACAATAACCAAGGTTTAGTAAACACGGCAATATCTCAAATCAATCCAATTTAATCAGTTGAAACTACGAAATCCACCATTATTGGTGTGAAGAGTGAGCGCTTTGATATTGACTGCAACAAAGAGCCAGTACTGACGTTCCATTTCAATTCACCGTAATTGTTACAGGTGCCGTGATAGAAGACCAACAAGCGGGTAATGTTAATGATACACCACTTTAATTAGTTTCCATTGTTGCAGCGTGTTATTAGTTTTTCTCTTACCTGTCCCTTATTGTACTTATACTTAGCTTAAACACGATTTGTGTAATTGTTTTGTGTAATATTTTGTTCAACATATTTATAAAAAATGATAAAAATCGATATTCTGTTGCAGAGATTGCACTCGTTCAATGACCTATTCTGAATGACAGATAAGATAAACCTTTAAATATTTTAGATGTCTGTTATATCATATTGTGATCGAATTTATTGTGCAATACTTGTATTAACATATAAATAGCTATGATTATAATTGTTAAGACATTTATTTTGAATCGTCTTTTTGTTATTTATGGATGTTAGAATAACATGTGTTTCTAGATATATTACTAGCTGTCGGAAATTGATGAGTATGAACATGAACATGTACATGTATGAATGTGAACACTGTTCGCGCCACTATCGCATTCGTTTATGTAAAATATTCATTAATGTAATATCACCAGCCTTGTACTATATACTAACTACTACTGAGCGCGGGCCTCTTCTACTACTAAGAAGGTTTAGGCCTTAATCCACCACGCTGGCCTAGTACGGGTTGGGCATATTTATGTACTTTGCCAAAATATACTTAACCAAACTTAATATCAAAACCAGCTTTAATCTATTTACTCCCACAAATTAGATTTTTATTTTGAAATTTAGGCACAACCTAAATAAATGAAATAAAAGATCAATTTCTTTTATGTTTTCAACAAATTGTATTGAAACGTTACTGACGTATTTTAAGTTTGGAAAGACATGGGATTCGAAAATATATAATATGCTAAATATGCAGTTGGATTCATGCTTTATTGCAACTGCAAGCACTAAAACTTATTAACGATTTGTGCTACTTCGGCTTGTGCAAATCGGTCGATTATATTATTCCCGTTATCCTTGAATTATTTCCTTCAAAATAAAAAAAATCTACAGCGCTTTAGACCGTCAACGTGGCGTTTTTTTTGCAAGTTTGTGACCCTCCCACGCCATTACGTCAGATTAGTGAAATGGACTCTTTTCAGCATGTAATTAACCCACCTTGCTATAATCTGACGCGTTCGAGTATTTTTGATAATAGTTCTTTTTTTACTATTCTAATCGAGTGCCCTAGACACACGATCCTACATAGAAGGCTTATACTTGGTGGAGGTACTTAACAGGGTCCAAGGTATCTCCCTTATGTTAATCTGCCGCGTAAATCACAAAATCCCCTCTTGGGCTCACCTCCTATAAGTCCATCTTAGGTCTACAGTGTTTATATAATTCCTTATAAATAAATGGGCTTTGAAGGCAAAATATTATGATGCACAAGGTAATTATATCTGTAAACTAGCGGCCCCGACAGACGTTGTCCTGCCCTAAAAAGGAAATGAAATCCTAGAACCCGAGTACAGCGCCACCTACCGGATCTAATTGTTAATCGAAACTATTCTCAAACCCACCTGAGGACACATAAAAATCATTAAAATCGGTCCAGCCGCTTAGGAGGAATTCAGTGACATACACGTTTAATATGGCGGTTAAGTATTCTTTAATTTTCAAATTTGCCGCGTAATTTTCTTGCAAAAAACCTCCCTGCCACCAAATGAGTCCTTATTTAACGAAATTTTAAAATCCCTAAACACCCCCACCCCCCCGTAAATAATACCTAACCATATTTTTTTCCGGAAAAAAATCCCGAATAAAATTCCCGGTGTCTGTTTTCCGGGATAATAGTAGCCTATGGGCGGTATTAATAGGTCAATCTCAAGTTTGAGTTACATCTCAAGTAGACATAATGTATTGAACTGTTCATACATTATGTCTACTTGAGATGTAACTCAAACTTGAGATTGATTTCCTTTGGATCACAAACTATCTCCATACTTATTTTCATACGGTTCCACTGGCAAAAAACTATTTTCCGGGATTATGGTCCCGGTTAATATTTTCCCGGGATATGAAGTAGCCTAGATTCTTCCCAGGTTTTAAACTATCTCCCTGCTAAATTGCATCGCCATCGGTTCAGTGGTTTAGTCGTGGCGGCTCGATATAATTCCCGGTTTATCTTTTTCCGGGATAAGAGTAATTATGTCCTCAACTGGATCTCGAAATATCTCTATACTTGTTTTCTTGCGGTTCCACTGGCAGAAAACAATTATCCGGGATAAAAGTCCCGGTTTATATTTTGCCGGGATGAAAAGTATCCTATGTCCGTCTCCTGGTTCTAAGCTACCTCTCCACCAATTTTCAGGTAAATCCGTTCAGCCATTCTTGAGTTATAAGTGGTGTAACTAACACCACTTTCTTTTATATATATAATAATAGATAATAACTATAATTTGCAATTAAGTATGCTTATTCCATACTATCATGTCTCCAAGACCCTTTCAACCATACGAGGCATATTAAATTATGACACCTACTATACAGGTTTTTTATTTATTTATTTTTATTACGTTTAAATGATAAGACGAGCATGCCGTTCGCCTGATGGTAAGTGATACGACCGCCCGTAGACAGTAGCAATGCTGCACATAACTTTGAATTATAAAGTACTGGTTCTCCACTGGGTGCGTCATCCTGAGACATAAGATGTTAAGTTTTATAATGCCCAGTGGCTACAATGTCCTTTAACGCGGAACAGACAGTGCATACACGCTGCTGCTCGGCGGTAACAGGCAATCTAATTAAAAAAATATATACTGAATGCTGGTGTTCTGCAGTTCGGAGGTATTTGGACGTTATTTTTTTTAAGTCTTTCTTTATTGTTATTCCGTCCTAATGTAAATATTAGAATGTAATTCGTAGTATTAAGATATAAAATTACAATGAGTTGATTGTGATAATTTCTGTTGTTTTATTGCTAATTTAATAATTACAAATATCTCAATATTAGTTTTAAATTCCCTTACACAAGGGTTATAGTCACAGAGTAATAATAACCTCATTAGCGTATACAATAGGTATAGTTTTAAAGTATAGGGAACGTGCACGTCGTAAGCTCTGTCATTTGGTGGCGCAATCTGTGGGGTTAGAATGTGAAAAAAAAATACGATGCGTCTCCGCTTCGTTTTAATGTGATTGGTTGAGAGACTGACGTATCGGTCTCTCGATCAATCACAAACATCAAAATACCGATACGTCAGTCTCTCAACCAATCACAATAAAACGAAGCGGAAACGCATCGTGTTTTTTTTCACATTCTAACACCACTGACTCCTTTTCAGCACATCGATATTTGGCATTGACCTAAGCTGTTTGTATTAAAAGGATAAAAAAATAACATTTAATCTATTGATAATGTAATGCTGTGTATCTGGATGCTCCAAAATATAAAAGTAATCTGTAATTAAGGGAACATAACCTCCTACTTTTGCTTAAATAACTAGCTCCAATGTAAAAAAAACAAATTCTGAACACGCTAGGTATCAATACCTAATATTCGGCCGGAACATATAGTTTATCATTTTTGTCATATTAAAAGAATATAATAAACAAATTATTGTTCTAAAACGTTTCTTTTTTTATCCACATGTGTCTCTTGTGTCCATTTTGTGTTACCCCCCATAGTTCACGCACGCTCCCTATATGAATTATTCAAGTGTAGTGGTCGCATAGTTATTACAGTGTTAGTAGTGACTAGTAATATATTAATATTACATATTTATAAATTTTGGCGAAGTTGTAAAATAATCGTTGATCAATATTATTCGATTTGCAATTCCTATTACAAAATAGAATTGCTATACCATCATCACCAAATATTTTTTATAGATAAACATGATTAGGTGTAGGTATCCAAATTGTCTTTTCTGGCTGCACAAAAAAAATTAGTAATAATTTAATTTGCATGTTAATGAGAAGTCGTTGCACACACACTTACACTCACACATCAAGTCTGTATCCCTAAAGGGGTAGGCAAAAGTGCAACCAGGGCACCTACATTTTACCTAACTTATAAGTATTGCTATTCTTATAAGTAAAATGTCAAATTTATTCCGTATGAGATAAATGAAGATAGTTGATTACATAGGGTCGTTTTTACATTGCGTTACTAAATGAAACCACATACTTATCTCATTGAAAATAACACTATCCATCAAGTTACTGTAACCATAGATGTAGAATAAAAAAGTGTAAGTTTCAAACAAAATAAATATCAATAAAAAGTAACTAAGTTTACACACCCTAATGCCACTACTACTACTCCAGAACGATTCGTCGCTGGAGCAACTTCACACTTTCAGCCAGAAAAACACTCACTCACACGCCATATTCGCACTAAACTACAAAATTATAAATACCTCGGGAAAGTAAAATTTAGATTTTTGGTGAAAATATTCGTTTCTCATGGATGATTTTTGGCACAATGTTAGCAAAAGCGAAGACGAGTATGTAGTTTTATTTATAACGCAATGTCAAGATGACCCTGTGTAGAAAAAAAAATCCATGTGAAATGAAATGAAAAAATGAAATATCCATGTACATAATAAGCAAATGTTGAATAAAGAAAATTATGAATTCAAATAGTTTTTTAATGTATTATTAGCATTCCTAAGATTGTATATACCCCTATCACGAGTTTACGCATTTTTGCTAAGTATTTGTATCGAGTAAGTTAACGTATTTAGGATTCGTTAGACAATACCATACGCCAGAAAGAGACACGTGCTGGCATTTTCCGTACATTTTGTCCCATGCTTGTCTATGGATACACGTTTTATTATTTGAAGTTTACACGCGCACAATGTCCATGCTGACGTATTTTATTTCCAAACACGCACACCGGGATGCTGTTTAAATTTCAATCCAAAAATTGACAAACTATTACGTTAAGGATACGATACCGCGTAAATTCGTACTAGGGGATTTCGTATTCGTATATTGATAGTAAAAGAAGAAGTCGATGAAGTTGTCTCTTTAAAAAGCGTCAGTACCATAGATCTTAACATAGTATAAAACAAAGTCGCTTCCCGCTGTCTGTCCCTATGTAGGCTTAGATCTATAAAACTACGCAACGGATTTTGATGTGTTTTTTTTTATAGATAGACGAATTCAACAGGAAGGTTTTTATGTACTGTTAGCCTGGAAAAACTTAATAACGCGGGCGGAGCCGCGGGCAAAAGCTAGTAAATTATATTATAAGTAGTATGATATAAAAGACATGTGTCTAAATTAATATTAATATACAAAAAGTTTGTTTTACATCAGGAAAAGTCTACAAACATGACAATAGTTTGGTCAATGTACACTTTAATCAGGTTGTACTTAATATCATAAAATTAATATTGGATGTTAATAAAGGCGCGAAGTTAATGGTAAAATTAAAATTAGATTTTGATACGCTATGTGAAGGCGCATAAATATAAACAACGGCAACGTTTAGCGCATTTAAAAAGTTTTATAGTGAATATGAAAATCTATATCGTGGTCGCTATAATCGCAGTAGTGGCAACTGCAGTAGACTCGAGAAAGCACCATTCTCATTACAAAAAACCTTATTACGATGTAAAAAAAGCTCCAGAATTGTTTGTAAAATACGTTCAAGATTTCCACAAAGAGTATAAAAATGCGTACGACATGCTAATACATTACGATGCTTTTGTAAGATCATTGACAGTTATTAACGAAAGTAATCGCTTGAATCCCAAAGCTGTATACGATCTTGACAAACTCTCCGATAGAACTGAAGAAGAATTGAAGCATTTAGTAAATCCCGTAAGCATTTTTGTTAATTACTTTGACACAACTACGTAAACATATTTGGATGAAATTTGGCTCGCGGGTTGATCATTTCCTGAATTAACATAGAGGCTACTTTTATCCCGGTAGCTCCCATGGGAACCAATAGATATTTTTAATCTGTTTCTTAAGTAGACGGCGCTGGCGTCATATTCTGTTTTAGGGACTTTGTAGCGGGAAAGGCGTTTTACGCGGGCGAAGTCGCGAGGAACACTTAGTATTCTATAAATACCCTTATTAAGATTAATTTTAAAATAATGATAGTTCTATATTATGATTTTTATACAATATGGTAGGGCCATGTAGTGCCTGGACTAGGCGTCTCCCTTAAAAAGATAAATAGGGAACTTAAAATTGAATATGGGAAAGTAGGTCGAAATAGCTCAGTTGGGAGAGCACTGGCACGGTACATCAGAGGTCGCGGGCTCAAGTCCTGCTTTCGACAGTTCTTTTTCAATGTTTCCATATAATTATAAATAATGATAATTAATGCTATTGCAACCCTAACGACGTAAGGTACGGGCATCATACCATCATGATATATTGGTCCACAAAGAGGTCTATAAGTTTGTCTTGCTCGACTAACTTACGAATGGCATTTACGACATAACAAAATAATATTATTGAATTACAAAAATTATTTTTATACATATTTCAATAATTATCTGGGTAGAGTATACAATATAGCTAAATAATTTTAATTTGTTTTGAATTGATTAATCTTATTCGTAATGATTGACCACTTATTATCAATACGATTAGTTAATTTACTTATTGAATATTCCTTTAAAACATCGTGAGGAACCAGCATACCTGAGAAGTTCTTTGAATTTCAAAGTTATGTGAAGTCTACTAATGACTTCTTCTATTTACGCGAATGTTAGACATTAAAATAAAACTATTTTGCGGATTTTATCGCGTGTTTTTTAATTTATATTTTCTCCCGACGTTTCGAAGGCTTTTCAGCACTTCGTGGTCACGGGGCGGACTGAGGTGTAGGTGGTCCGAAAAGTTAATATTACAATATCTACCTTCATTTTTTTATTATACAATTTTTTAAAAAAATGTATAATTAAGAAACGATTTTTTAAAAAAATTGTATAATTAAAAAATGATTTTTTTTTTAAATTGTATAATTAAAAAATGAAGGTAGATATTGTAACATTAACTTTTCGGACCACCAACACCTCAGTCCGCCCCGTGACCACGAAGTGCTGAAAAGCCTTCGAAACGTCGGGAGAAAATATAAATTAAAAAACCGCGATAAAATCCCCAAAATAGTTTCATTTTAATTTTTAAAGTCTACTAACCCGCACTAGGCCTGCGTGGTGGACTAAGGCCTAAACCCTCTCAGCTGTAGAGGAGGCCCGTGCTCAGCAGTGGGCAGTGTATAATACAGGGCTGGTATATTCCTATAATGTTTAACAACTTTTGTTTTAGGCGCTCAGCTAGAAATAATGTGAAAATACAAATTACTCGAGGAGTTTATTGGAAACACAAAAAATAACAGTTTTATCCTTCAACATGTAGCTGTGAAAAATCTAAATGAATTTACAAAAATATTCCAGATAATTCGAAACATTTGTTGGTTCTCGTAATAAATAATAAACAAATAGATTTTTTTTGTCTTATTGTCTAGATGACCCTATAATTACATTTTAATTTTTTCATTTTTCAAAATTAAACATCTTTATCGACTGTGTTGACTATCCTTTTCCAGTCCTTTTATCATTTTACTAGCAGTGCTCGCGGCTCCGCCCGCGTGAAACAGTTTTTCCGGGACAAAAATATTTTCCCGGGATAAAAAGCCTATAGCACTCAGGAGTTATGTAGCTTCCTATTAGTGAAAGAATTTTCAAAAACGGTTTAGTAGTTCCTGAGATTAGCGCGTTCAAACAAACAAACTCTTCAGCTTTATAATATTAGTATAGATTGTAATTCATTCTTTGCATACAATTAAATTTTTTTTTAATGATGCCAAAGAAGTATAATTTCTCACGCGCGTACAGTCAGCAGCATAAATATCTGTACAAAATCAAAATTCGAAAACGCCTATACCGGGTGGAAGGGAAACGCTCTCGGAAACGAATACAGGTGATAGTATTGGTGATTCCTGACGTGATGGCACTAAAAAAATCGCGATCGCGTTGTTACAATTTTAGTAGGATTTTCTCAAATTTCTGTACAGCTTCACGTATGGATAGATAAATCAAACTATTATTCTGAAAAACATAGTAAAAAAGGTCAATATTTCAAAAAAATCGTAATGAAACACGTACATCAGCTGACGGGTTAACGACCGCGGGCCGGTCCCGGCGCAGCGCGGCGGCCGCCCAGTTTTTTGTACGCTTTACATTGCGCGCGCATGAATTACGGAAATACTAAAATCGTAAGTATTATCGTTTAACTTTGCAAATGAATATAGTTTTTCGTTAATGTTATGGTTCTTCTCTCTTACCGTTCCGGTATAGAGAGCGTTTCCCTTCCACCCGGTATACTTGTTAAGTTAAACTGAAAAAAAAATTCTTCGTATGAAGTAAAGCAAATGTCTTTTATATTATTTTTGTGAAGAGAAAAAAAAGATTAGTAAGAACACAAAAGTATGTAGGCAATTTGAAATTTTGAATTTGTTCAGCTACTTATGCTGGTGACTGTACATAAGTACAGGCACCGATTTTTTTTATATTAGGATAGAAGATTATAATGATACTACAATTGAAAGCATAATGTTAAAAAAATATTTACACCATCTATTTGATTTCATTCGTGTAATGTCAACATCTGATGAAAAGTGCATTGAAACTTAGAAAAATAATAAAGTAAAGAACTACATAAGAAACAAAACAAAGTTTAAATATTAGGACATATTGTATCGCGGCATAAATAACACATAAAGCACACATCACAGACATCAGTACAGGTAGAGCCGACATGTGAAAGAAAGGTTAGCAAGCCAGAAGAAAGAAAGGTGGGTCGATGAAATCGTTCCAGTAGGAGGTAAGAACTGAATAAAGGCGACACAAAAGAGATACATAATATGTGGAATAATATCGAGGAGGTTTATGCCAAAAGGACATTACGCATCATATAAGAAAACTGTAACAAAAGTTACATTTTTTTATGGCATTGAATGACGAGACGAGCATGCCGTTTGCCTGATGGTAAGCAATACGACCACCCATACACAATAGCAACACAATCCGGCACCTTGAGTTACAAAGCACTGTGTGGCATTACACTGCGCTCGTCATCCTGAGACATGAGATGTTAAGTCTCATTATGTCAAGTAGTTACACTGGCTACAATGCCCTCCAAACCGAAACACAACAGTGCATGCACACTGCTGCTTGGCGGTAGAATATAGACATTGCGGTGGTACCCACCCAGACGGATTCTTACATAAGAGAGACCTACCACCAGTGAAACATAACATAACATTTAATTATAAGTAAAATACTAACACAACTAATGTACCTTAAGTTTAAGAGATGTGAAAAAAATCAAGCTAAATAAATAAAATAAATCTATTTTGCTTCCGCGTCTATAGGTATGTATGTACAAACACGATATGTGAAAAAAAAAGGTGTCGCGAAGAATAAGTATTAAGATGCAAAACACCGATTATTTTTTTCGCTTTTGGTACAGGAAGGTGCATTGGGCGAGTGTAAACGGCTGACATCTGAGATAGATCCTAACCGATGCAGACGAAGTTTTGGGCACAGCTAGGGCTGCCATCACTTAAATTGCCGACGTCGGATATACACTGCAAAAATCCCGGACATTTGGGCGAAATAAGGGTTTTTCCCCGGACACCTGAAAAAATATTTTGCCGTGAGTAGTAAGGGATTCGACGGTTCTGGAGCACGTTCGGGGGTCGGTTGGCGCCACTCTGGCCTAGTTCGTCAATAATTTCGATTGCTCCAATTTCGCCGCGTACAATCCGCGAATTAACCCGCGGATTAAATTAATACCTACCGCGAATGATTCCGCGGATTTAATTAATACCTACCGCGAAAAATTCCGCGGATTTAATTAATACCTACCGCGAAAAATTCCGCGGATTTAATTAATACCAACCGCGAAAAATTCCGCGGATTCCATTTCATATCGCCCGCGAGATAGGTATAAACCGCGAATTGGAGTTGTATGGTTTACGGTCCCCTCAAGCTTGTACCTTTTCCCTTTGTTTCGTTGTGCTTTTGTATTTCTACTTTCTAACAGCGACCCTTTTTATTTGAAGAATACAAATGTCTTTGTTCCATATTCCTATGGGCTCGTGTTTCTACTTAAGAGCCGTTTACAATTACCCATTACTCACCCTTTATGCATTACGGGCATTGTTTATGATCCATAAAGCAATCGTTACAATACACCATACATTACTCAAATTCTAAGTAAAACCCTTCGGGTCTTCTCATTGTCAATGATTAACTACATGTCCATTATTTTAAACAACAGTTACGGATCCTATTATTCCCATTTCCTGATGCTATGTATTCAATGGAACGTTCAAAGTGAAAGTTGAACATGTTGGATCCTGTCTGCAAGGAAACAATACTCGCTCTCCATATAAAAGCCAAACTCAAAATCACATGGTATCGTATTCCACTCTGTGCTCTCTTCGAAGTGTGATCTCCAGTTGTTTGTAATAGTGAAGTGATAGTAAAACAGTGTAATAGTAAATACTGAAGCTGATATAAAATGAATGTAAGTACCTTCTTATACTTTGATCTAAAATTGTTATAACCAGATGTTTTATTAATTGTATATGTTATGTGTTGTTCACTGGGTTAATGCATTTTAGTTGTATTTGATCTCTTATTTAATTTATCAAAGTTACTGTAGTGCATTTTATTTCACATACCTATAAGTGTTTATCATACAATACTTCCTTAACCGATTTGTTTTATTTACAGTTTTATTTTCGTTACATTTGATCTCTTATTAAATTATCAATGTTACTTTAGTGTACATTTATACTTCGCATACCTATAAGTATTTATCATATAATACTTCCTTAACCGATTTGTTTTATTAACAGTTTTATTTCATTTTATTACAGTTTTCGGAAAATACTTTCAAAAATTACTATTATGCTGAAGATATAGATGAACCTAGTGATGAAGAAGGTACACTCGCCTTTAAAGTCAAAAAAGCGATAATAGCAAACAAAAGATCCATGGAATGCAATAACATTGACGAATTTTTCGAAAAACCTAAGAAAAAGAAGACAACGACAAAAAAATCATCTAGTGTTGGTAGAGCGACGAGTGGTGGTGTTTCATACATCAAAACAAACAGCGATGACAGCAGTTCTGCATCACACCTCATAAAAATTGAGGTGTATGATGTTAATAAAATAAAAAACATCGCACCGACGGAACAATGGAAACATGCTGATGTGCGAGTTAAATATTACGCAGACACCGAGAGTGATAAAAACTTGCAATGTATCAAGGACGCGGTATACAACATAACTAAACAGTTGGCGAGTAAGGACGATTGTGTGAAATATTTTATAGACAACGACAAATGAACAAAGTGCCAGTGCGTATCAGTGTTTTAAAATCATAACTTTAGTCATATACTTTATTCTAAGAAACTATTATTGTAATAACTATACCTATTTTAATTTAATTTACATTGTATTGTATTTTAACTTTGTACTCTTTTAAGTTACATGCTTAACAGATTACTTCGTTTTTTATTCTAGAACTCTTTGTGTTGTTGCTAAGTATTAATGTAAATAGTAATAAGTCTTTTTAGTGTTTTTCATGTTCATGCTTACGATTGTAAAGTTATTACGAACATTCATTAATTGTTTGGATAGTTTAAAGTTAAATTGCATTGTTTAGGGTAGTGTTTATTATTAAAGTAAGAAGGTACTACGAAGACATTGCTCACGATGGATGCAATATCAAGCTGTGATTTACACAACATGGAACTCGTCGCACTTCTCGAGAACATTGAATCTATGGATCTGATGTCATCACAATACGACAAAGAACTTTACGAGCTCTGTGATAAAATGGAACAAACACAAGTTGAAACGTGAGTATAACATTTTTTATTATGTTAAGACTTGTTGCAACATGTTCTGGGCATCCACGAAGAGGGGATACAATTCAAGTATTTATAATGGTTGGGACATCTTTGCACAATCATTCCACTTGTTTCTTCCGTTTATATTTTTTACATTAGTGTGCAACCGAAATGTACCACTCGCTTGATATTTCTAGTTTATCTCAGAGTGAGATTGCTAGTTTCGATAAAAATATTATTCTAAATAAATATCATCGTTTCATACGGTTTTGGTATATACAAAATGTTTTGCCAGTGTCAATGTTGGGAGATCCTGATATTTCTCCTTATTATACGCCATGTAGTGGTCATAGAACCTCACAGCAAACTCATACCGATGAGGATGATATTGATGGTGTATTATCAATGAAAGCATATTGTTTTCAGTGTAAATAACAAAAAATGTTAGTATCTATTTAAAGAATAGAAATATAGTAAGAAGCTTATTACGTGTGATCACAATTTTTAACAGTTTTCTTATCCATCAGATCTATGCAGAATGGAGAAGGTAGCAGAAAAAGGAAAAGATTAGCACCAACTGAGTTGTTTGAGGAGGATCCGTTAAAGAGAAAAAAAAATATTCGTCTTGAAGCTCCTTCAACATCTACATCATCGCTGGGTACCATTGTAAATGTAAGTACAGAACAGCATAATGATAAAATTGAATGTCCTGAGTGTCACGTACATGTGTCAAAAAAATATATGACCAGTCACTATAAGAGCAATAAACATAAAAATAATTTAATTAGAAGAGATAATAATCTACCTAATGTTCAATTGATTGATAGTGCTTTTGGTAATAGAATTATTACATATCGAGTGAAATCTAATTTAGTTTCTGATACGCAGTTTGAATCACCTGAATTATTTTTACAAAATATAAAAAATGTAATTTATACATTACTAGAACGATTTATTTTAGAATATTCTGTTGTAAAAGTTAATTTTATTCTCAATGCGGATTTCACACAAGAAACAAAAAATCTACTAAATATTTTTGATTTCCAAATTTCAAACTATCTTGTTTGTCAAGGTGATGATAAAGATATTATTTTCTCATCTATAATCACCGAAATTACAAACAAAATGACAAATTTTCAAAAAAAAGGTAGCGGATGGAGTTTAGTTAAAATAAATCACTTGGATATGAATGTCAACAAATTTAACCCATTGCGTGGATCTTCATACATAGACCTACCGTTAGATATAAAACACAAGAAAGCTGTAATCAATGTTCAAAATAACGATCACGAATGCTTTCGTTGGGCAGTTTTGTCAGGATTATTCCCAGTCACTCATAGTTCCAATAGGGTATCATCTTATATAATACATAAAAATAAGTTAAATTTTGATAACCTATCGTTTCCTATAAAAATTAACGACATCCATAAGTTTGAAAAATTGAACAGTATGAGTATTAATGTTTTTGGATTACAATATGATTCAATAAGCAAATCAAATAAAGTTGTAGGTCCATTACACTTTACGAAACGTCGAAAAACTACTCACTTAAACTTGTTGTATATATCTCAAGGTTCTAAAGGTCATTACTGTTTTATTAAAAACCTCTCGAGATTATTATCTAAACAGATATCGACTTCTGAACATGCAGTTCATATTTGTGATGGGTGTTTATTAAATTTTCCATCATTACATAATTTAAAACGACACCAAGAAAATGACTGTTTCAATGTGTGCACAAATTTACCATCGGAAAGCGATAGCAAAAGAAACTGGTTTAATGAATTAATACCATCAAACCAAATTTCATTTAACAACTATGAACGTAAATTAAGAGTTCCATTCGTTGTGTATGCTGACTTTGAAGCATTTTTAAACCCAATAGAGAGTTGTTCTAACAATCCAAATCAATCTTCAACTGTTAATATTCAAAAACATGAAACGTATAGTTTTGGGTATTATGTTAAATGTTCGTATGATGATAATCTTTCAGTATATAGATCTTATACAGGACAAGATTGCGCACTAAAATTTATGCAATTCATTAACACAGATTTAGAAAATATCTGTAAAAAAAAATCTTTTGTAAGATCACCTTTACCGTTAACTGAAGAAAATGAAATAAATATCAGTCAAAGTGATTCGTGTTACATTTGTGCTACTAAATTAAACCAGGATAGCACAGTATCTTACAATTGGCATACTGGAGTATATGAAGGTGTAGCTCATAGAGTATGCTCTCAGAAATACAAAGCTCCTAATTTTGTACCAGTGTTTTTACATAATTTAAGTAATTATGACGCTCATTTCATAGTGCATGGTCTTGATTTCGAGAAAGGTGACATTGAACTTATTCCTGAGAACAAAGAAAAATACATTTCTTTTTCTAAAGTTTTACAAATCAACAACAGAGTTGTAAAATTACGATTTCTTGATTCTTTTAAATTTATGTCAAGTAGCCTTAACAAATTAGCTCAGAACTTACTACCCGAACAATTTCGTGAACTCAAGTTAAAATATCCATGTGAAGAAGATTTTAAACGTTTAATAAGAAAAGGTGTATATCCATACGAATACATGACAACATTTGATTCTTTAAAAATAACTTCTCTTCCCACTCGCGATCAGTTTTATAGTTCTTTAAATGATAGTCACATTACAGAAAGTGAATACCATCATGCCCAAGACGTGTGGAAACATTTTAATTGTAAAAATATGGGTGAATATTCAGACCTGTATTTAAAAACAGATGTATTGTTGTTAGCAGATATATTTGAAAATTTTAGGGATGTCTGTCTTAAAACATACGGTTTAGATCCTGCCCACTATTATACAGCACCTGGTTTAAGTTGGGATGCTATGTTAAATTTTACCAAGATAAATTTGGAACTCTTAACAGATATCGACAAGGTTACGTTTATAGCAAATAATATTCGGGGTGGTATATCACAATGCAGCAATAGACATGCAGTGGCAAATAACATATTTATGTCGGAATACAATTCAAGTAAACCATCTTCATTTTTGATGTACTTAGACGCAAATAACCTTTATGGTTGGGCTATGTCCCAATGTCTCCCGACAGGAAAATTTGAATGGGTCGACATAAATACAGATTTTAATACAGCCGATGATGCCAAACATGGGTTTATATTGGAAGTAGACTTAGAATATTCAAAAACTTTACATGATTTTCATTCAGATTTTCCATTTTGTCCAGAAAACGTATGTTTAGGAAGCAGCAAAGACAAGAAACTGATTCCAAATTTAAAAGATAAAAAAAATTACGTCATTCATTATAGAAACCTCAAACAATGTTTAAAAAATGGTCTCAGATTAGTTAAAATTCATAGAATTTTAAAATTTGAACAATCTGCATGGTTGAAAAGTTACATAGACTTAAACACTCATATGCGATCATTAGCTACTTCAGATTTTGAGAAAGATTTTTTTAAACTTATGAATAATTCTGTTTTTGGTAAAACAATGGAAAATGTAAGAAAGCGAGTTCATGTCAAATTAATAAATCATTGGTTAAATCGTGGCAAAACTCAAGGTGCTCAATCTTTGATAGCAAGACCAGAATTCCATAGTTTATCTATATTCTCAGAGAGCTTAGTTGCAATACAATTAAACAAAACTAACGTTTTATATAATAAACCAATTTACCTCGGTTTTTGTATTTTAGATATATCGAAAACATTACTATACGATTTCCATTACGATTATATGAAATCGAAATATCAAGATAATATTAAATTACTATATACTGATACCGATAGTTTAATATATCAAATATTTACGCAAAATTATTATGCTGATATAAAACTTGATTTAGCCAACTACTTTGATACGTCAGACTATCCACCAAATAATGAATATGGTTTACCATTATTGAATAAAAAACGGTTAGGATTTTTTAAAGACGAAAATAACGGAAAAATTCTTAAAGAGTTTGTAGGTCTTCGCTCTAAAATGTATGCAATGGATGTGCAAAATAAATGTATATGTAAAGCAAAAGGGATTAATAAAAGTGTCACAAAAAAATTTTGTCTCAGCGATTATAAATCATGTTTATATGAAAAGAAAACGCAATACAGTGAAATGATAAGATTCAAATCTATTAAACATGCTATATATACACAAAAAATCAATAAGATATCTTTATCACACAATGACACAAAACGTTATTTAATAGAGAATTCGACAGATACTCTTGCATGGGGTCATTATAAAATAAAGGACATTTGATTTTATCAGTGAATTCTGTACAACGAAAATATGTATGTTAATGTGTGTGTGTGTATGTTTTATTTTCGGATTTAAATATTTTAATGTTCTGTCTTTATTATGTACTTTTTTTATTGTGATACTATGACAACTATTTTGTGTATCATGAAAAATAAGATGCAAATTTGAATGTCTGTAGGAAGTTAATTCTTATATCTGATTTAACTATAATGTATATTAATTTTATTACTGTAATATTTTTGAAAACATCTTTGAATTGTATGTGATCATTTTTCAAACTATGTGAATATTATGTAATCTTTGTATGTAAAACAAAAAAAATCAAATATAATACATTCAATCGTATCTTCTTGTTTTATTCAATCCGAAGCGCTTTTCGAGTTCACACGTGCATTTAAAAATGTTTCACTTTTATCATCCTTTTACTGCCATAGTTGCAGGTCCAAGTGGGTGTGGAAAGTCTAATTTTGTAACAAACTTTATTAAATACATTAATGATATGTGTAACACCACTTTTCATCAAATTACTTGGTGTTTTGATGAGATGCAACCCTTATATGATGTACCAAATGTAAACTATTATCAGGGTATACCAGATATGAATATGTTTGATGGAAAGGAAGCTAACCTTATCATTATCGATGATCTTATGAGGGAATCTGATGGTCGCATTGTCGACATATTTACTAAAGGTAGTCATCATAGGAACTTGAGTGTATTTTACATTACTCAAAATTTATTTCATCAAGGTAAAGGACAAAGAGACATTTCTTTGAATTCAAACTACATCATTTATTTCAAAAACCCACGTGATAAAACTCAAATACGTTACTTAGCGCGACAAGTATCACCAGAAAATAGCAAATTCATAGAAGATTCTTACAGAGATGCTACAAAAGAAGCACATGGCTATTTGATGATAGATCTAAAACAAAATACTTTTGATATGTGTCGAATTAAATCAAAGATCTTTCCTTCTGATGGTCATCCTACAGTGTACATTCCCACAAAAGAGTTTAAATATGTCAAAAACCAACAAATACCCGTCATTTGCAAATGATGGATCGACGCTTAAAGACGCATGAACACTTATTAAATGCTCTTTATAAGCTTAAACCAAAACATCAACAAGCTCTTTTAAAAGTGTGTAACGAAAACGAAATTAATTTTATTTGTGAATGTATTCATAATGTTTTACAAGGAAATATAAATCTTGAAGAAAAATCGAAGAATAAACTAAAAAAATACAAAAATCTACTACGAAAATTAGTACGTAAAAGTACAAATAAAATAAGAAAGAATATAATAGTTCAAAGAGGTGGTGCATTTCTTCCGATCATATTGGGTTCTATTTTGAGTGGATTGATAAGTGGACTGGTTTAAAATGGAACACGCCAAAAAAATGCTGTTAGTTGACCCAAGTTTAATAGATAAGTTAAATCAAAAAAGAAATGAAAATCCTACCTCTCGTTTAGATAGCGAAATGGAAAAAATACTGAGCAGTAATATGGATGATCGAAAAAAGTGTAAATTATACTTACAAATTTTACAAAGATATCTCCACTTTATGGAAGAAGATCGTCGTCCCATTGAACTCCCTATAATAACTTCAAATGACGATAACAATAAACCCTCATCTGAAAGCTGGAAAAATTTTAATATAAATAATGATATCAAGAATAAAGATGTAGTTGTCAGTCAGACACTGAGTGATGAACAGAAGCAACAAGAACATTTTACACTCGAAAAAAAACCTTTCTATTCAACAGAACAAATTTTAAATTTAATACCAAAAACATATGTAAAAAAAGGTGAGTTATTATTGAATTCGGTGTCGCTAAATAAAAACAAAATTTATTGGAATGATGCTGGCACAGTGATTGTGGATAATGAAGTAATTCCTAACAGTAACATTATCGATTTAATAAGCGATACACTGCGACCATTGAAAAACAACGACCCACCCGGTTGGGAAAAATTTGCTAAAGCGTTAAAAGATTTGAAAATACCTTTAACATACATTGGCAATCCAAAAAGACGTGAGTACATAGCTCAACTTCAAAAAGACGTCGAAGAACAACCGCCACAAAACACAGAGGTATATTTGACACCAACTAGTGAAATTAAACACGCAAATAAAATTAAGAAAAAGATTGATTGGGAAAAATGGACCCCTTATTAGAAATAAATCAAATTTATTATGATGTATCACACCCCGCTGGATATAGTAATATCGACAAATTATCAAAAGCTATGAAAGGTAAAATGAAAAAGGAGGAAGTTAAAAACTGGTTGCAATCTCAATCTACGTATACACTCCATAAACCAGTACATAGAAGATTCGCTCGAAACAAATACGTTCTCTCTAATCTGAATGAACTTTGGCAAGCCGATTTAAGTGACATGCGAACTTATTCTAAAGATAATAAAGGTTTCAATTACATTCTTTGTGTTATTGATGTTTTTAGCAAATATGCATATGCCAGACCCTTGCAAAAGAAAAATTCAGAAACCGTAAAAAAGTGTTTCGATAGTATATTTAATGAAGCTAGCACCACACCTACACACATTCAATCTGATAAAGGCACTGAATTTGTATCAAAAGATGTTCAAAGATACTTTAAAACAAAAAACATTAATTACTATACGACAAATAATCCAGACATCAAAGCAAGTATTGTAGAAAGATTTCAAAGAACGCTAAAAATGAAGATGTGGCGCTATTTTACACACAAGAATACACATAAATATATTGATATTTTGCAGAACTTGATACACTCTTACAATCACAGTTTTCATTCTAGTATTAAAATGTGTCCTTCAGATGTTAATTCTAATAATATAATGACAGTTTGGAGTAATTTATATGAAAAATCTGAAAAATCATCAAAAAATATACTACCTATGTTTCATCTCGGTGATCATGTTAGAATAACCAAATATAAACATGTATTCCAAAAAGGTTATGAATCTAATTGGAGCGATGAAATATTTGTGATTTCTTCTATAATAGAACGTAGTCCGTGGCCCGTTTATACTATTAAAGATTTAGATGGTGAAGAGATAGTAGGAACATTTTATGAACGAGAATTACAAAAGGTCATTTATGACCCCACCATTGAACACAAGATCGATAAAATAATTAGCTCTCGTTACTCTGGCAACAGACAACAAGTGTTAGTTAAGTGGAAAGGTTATCCGAACAAATTTAATAGTTGGATTTTAGCTTCCAGTTTGAAAAAAATATGAAGGATTTTTATTTAACTTTACTTAGCAATAGTTCAATGGAATACTTTCCTGAGAATAAAACATCAATTTTTTCAACAAAATTACCCAAACCCATAATATTGGAAGGAGAATGGTGTGTAGGAATCGTTGAATTCCAATATCCATGCACCATGTTTACTGTTCAAGATCATGAGAATGTTATTTACATAACAAAAATCATGAAAATGCCCCATGAAGACAAACTATCCACAGTATATTATAAGACTCACATACCTGCCACAAACTATGATAATATTAACCATATTTTATCAGCATTAAATAATATAAGGGAAAAAATCAAATTCCGCTACGATAATATATCCAAATTTGTGTCTGTTTCTGTATTAGACGAAACAATTAAATCTGTGACATTATCTCCTAAACTAGGCTTACAGTTGGGATTTGAACCAAACAGAAATCTCGTTGAAAAGAATTTAGCAAAATGTCCAGCTAATTTACATTTAGGGTTACCATCTCAACTATTCGTTTACTGCGATATAGTTGAACCTCAAATTGTAGGTGATGTAATGACACCTCTTCTAAGAGTTATACCATTAGATCCCTCAAAATACATCTATGGTGCGAATAAAATGCATGTATTTTCACCTCCACATTACTTATCAGTAATGCGAAGAGAATTCGATACCATCGAAATAGATATAAGGTCGAGCACCGGACAAAAGATACCATTTCAGTTTGGAACGGTGTGTGTTAAACTACATTTTAAAAAATTATAATGCATTTTGAACGCTCCGACATGTCGTGCCCTTATCAACGGTATTATTCTCATCAGGCTGGTTCAGGCATAGGGGTGGTATATAAAGGGGCACCTTATCAAAAAGGACATGGAATCGGTAGTTTTCTTGGGGGATTGTTTAGGTCAGTTTTACCATTACTGTCTAGCGGTGTTCGAGCTGTTGGTAAAGAGGCATTAAGTGCTGGTGTTGGGCTATTGACAGATATGGTTAGTGCGCGACCTATGGAAGATTCAATAAAAGCACGTCTTAAAGAAGTTGGTACCAACTTGAAACGCAAGGCCGATGAAAAAATAAATAAAATCAATATGTCTGGATCAGGATATATAACAAAACGAAAACGTCTACCTGGAGTCATTCCGTCGTTGACCGCGAAAGTGAAAGCTCTAAAAAAATCAAAAATTACTCCAAAACAAATTAAAGACATATTTTCTAACAATTAATTAAAATGTCTTTTTTACATAGTCATTCTTGTGAATGTATTAAGTCCGAATTGGATTTGTTTGCATTGCCATCGACTCAAACTAGCATTGAAAGTGGAAATTGGATCCATTATAAACCAATTTCATCTCTTGCCGATGATGGTCCTATAGAATTTCAAATTCCTGGGGCAGGAGATGACTACATAGATTTATCTCATACGTTAATTCACTTGAAAGCGAAAATAGTAAATCAAGATAACACCAAACTCACCGCATCTACGGTCGTTGCTCCCGTGAACAATTGGTTGCACTCACTCTTCAGTCAACTTGATGTGTACTTAAATCAAAAACTTGTATCACCACCCAATAACACATATGCTTATCGTGCGTATATAGAAAACTTATTGAACTATGCTCCTGCAGCAAAAACTTCTCACCTCACCTGTGGCTTATGGTATGAAGATACGGCTGGAAAAATGGATTCCACCGATGATACTAATAAAGGATTTACTAAGAGACAAGAACTAGCCAGTGAAAGCAAAGAATTGGAAATGATTGGTCACTTGCATGGCGATTTATTCAATCAAGAAAAATTTTTAATCAATGGTGTTGATATTTGTGTTAAGTTAGTTCGTTCTAGAGAAAATTTCAATCTCATGGCCTCTACAGGTGACCTTAAATTAAAGGTATCTATTACGGATGCATCTTTGATAATTCGTAGAGCACGAATCAATCCCAGCGTGTTACTTGCTCATCAAAAGGTCTTAGCTTCTACCACAGCCAAATACCCCATTACTCGAGCTGAAGTTAAAGTTTTAACAATACCATCAGGTGTTCAAGGAAAAACTCTAGATAACATTTTCTTAGGGCAATTACCTAAAAGGTGTATAGTAGGATTTGTAAATAACGCTGCTTTCAATGGAAACCTCACTAAGAACCCATTTAACTTTCAAAATTATGACATTAATACTTTTAGTTTATACATAGACGGTCAACAAATACCATCAAAGGCTTTACAACCCTCATTTGAGAACAATAACTTTACTTCAGTATATCATACATTGTTTTCGGGAACAGGTATACACTTTCTAAATGAAGGTAATGGGATATCCCGAGAACAATACGCTCAAGGGTATTGTATGTTGGCATTTGATTTGACACCTGATTTATCAGCAAACTCTTCAAGTCATTGGAATCTTGTAAAGCATGGTAGTGTGAGATTAGAAGTGCGTTTTGAAACAGCTTTATCACAAACTATTAATTGTATTGTTTATGCGGAGTTTGATAATGTTATTGAAATAGATAAAAACCGCAACATTTCAGTAGATTATAGTAGTTAAGAAAACAAAATTAACTGTTTAAGATTAGATTAAGTATGAATAATTTGATTCAGATTTGCTGTTAGATGTAAGTTACGAATAAAATGAATTAAAAAATATTAAGATTTTTGTTTTACCATAATCCTTGCAACCCCACAAAAATAGAAAACTTACCACATAAGTACCATAATAGTGTCTTCTTAACCTTATATACGACATTACCACTTTATCATTCGACTTGATAAGATTCTGCAGCGATTCGATAAATAAAAATGAATACAATAGAAATACAGAATTACTTAAAGAAAATTGATCCATCTATTGAATATAATGTATATGCAGCCAATCGCCTACCAATACATGTAGTAACTCCTACATATGTAGTTAGCAACTTAGACTCTGATAACAAACCAGGTTCTCACTGGGTTGCCATACACATAGATCAGAATGGTTTTGGACAGTACTTTGATTCATACGGTCGACCACCTCAAGGATACCACCGAATGTTTTTAGCGAGGAATTCTAGAATGTGGAATTACAATACAAGCCGAATTCAAAATGACTTTACTATAGTTTGTGGAGAGTACTGTTTAATGTATCTGTACTATAAATATTATGGTAAGAGTCTCAAAGATTTTCAAGTATTATTTAGTGATAATACAATATGCAATGATGTGTTTTTAACTAGTTTATTTAAATCATGTTTTGAGGAGAATAAATGAAATATGAAAATGAATGAATGATTTTTCTTTATTGAGAATTAATAACCCCATACAAACTTATACTTCTTCCAAACAATTAATGAATGTTCGTAATAACTTTACAATCGTAAGCATGAACATGAAAAACACTAAAAAGACTTATTACTATTTACATTAATACTTAGCAACAACACAAAGAGTTCTAGAATAAAAAACGAAGTAATCTGTTAAGCATGTAACTTAAAAGAGTACAAAGTTAAAATACAATACAATGTAAATTAAATTAAAATAGGTATAGTTATTACAATAATAGTTTCTTAGAATAAAGTATATGACTAAAGTTATGATTTTAAAACACTGATACGCACTGGCACTTTGTTCATTTGTCGTTGTCTATAAAATATTTCACACAATCGTCCTTACTCGCCAACTGTTTAGTTATGTTGTATACCGCGTCCTTGATACATTGCAAGTTTTTATCACTCTCGGTGTCTGCGTAATATTTAACTCGCACATCAGCATGTTTCCATTGTTCCGTCGGTGCGATGTTTTTTATTTTATTAACATCATACACCTCAATTTTTATGAGGTGTGATGCAGAACTGCTGTCATCGCTGTTTGTTTTGATGTATGAAACACCACCACTCGTCGCTCTACCAACACTAGATGATTTTTTTGTCGTTGTCTTCTTTTTCTTAGGTTTTTCGAAAAATTCGTCAATGTTATTGCATTCCATGGATCTTTTGTTTGCTATTATCGCTTTTTTGACTTTAAAGGCGAGTGTACCTTCTTCATCACTAGGTTCATCTATATCTTCAGCATAATAGTAATTTTTGAAAGTATTTTCCGAAAACTGTAATAAAATGAAATAAAACTGTTAATAAAACAAATCGGTTAAGGAAGTATTATATGATAAATACTTATAGGTATGCGAAGTATAAATGTACACTAAAGTAACATTGATAATTTAATAAGAGATCAAATGTAACGAAAATAAAACTGTAAATAAAACAAATCGGTTAAGGAAGTATTGTATGATAAACACTTATAGGTATGTGAAATAAAATGCACTACAGTAACTTTGATAAATTAAATAAGAGATCAAATACAACTAAAATGCATTAACCCAGTGAACAACACATAACATATACAATTAATAAAACATCTGGTTATAACAATTTTAGATCAAAGTATAAGAAGGTACTTACATTCATTTTATATCAGCTTCAGTATTTACTATTACACTGTTTTACTATCACTTCACTATTACAAACAACTGGAGATCACACTTCGAAGAGAGCACAGAGTGGAATACGATACCATGTGATTTTGAGTTTGGCTTTTATATGGAGAGCGAGTATTGTTTCCTTGCAGACAGGATCCAACATGTTCAACTTTCACTTTGAACGTTCCATTGAATACATAGCATCAGGAAATGGGAATAATAGGATCCGTAACTGTTGTTTAAAATAATGGACATGTAGTTAATCATTGACAATGAGAAGACCCGAAGGGTTTTACTTAGAATTTGAGTAATGTATGGTGTATTGTAACGATTGCTTTATGGATCATAAACAATGCCCGTAATGCATAAAGGGTGAGTAATGGGTAATTGTAAACGGCTCTTAAGTAGAAACACGAGCCCATAGGAATATGGAACAAAGACATTTGTATTCTTCAAATAAAAAGGGTCGCTGTTAGAAAGTAGAAATACAAAAGCACAACGAAACAAAGGGAAAAGGTACAAGCTTGAGGGGACCGTAAACCATACAACTCCAATTCGCGGTTTATACCTATCTCGCGGGCGATATGAAATGGAATCCGCGGAATTTTTCGCGGTTGGTATTAATTAAATCCGCGGAATTTTTCGCGGTAGGTATTAATTAAATCCGCGGAATTTTTCGCGGTAGGTATTAATTAAATCCGCGGAATCATTCGCGGTAGGTATTAATTAAATCCGCGGAATCATTCGCGGTAGGTATTAATTTAATCCGCGGGTTAATTCGCGGATTGTACGCGGCGAAATTGGAGCAATCGAAATTATTGACGAACTAGACCAGAGTGGCGCCAACCGACCCCCGAACGTGCTCCAGAACCGTCGAATCCCTTACTACTGCCGTGCCTTCTTGAATGCGGGATTTTATGAATGAATTTTTAAGGTTTATTTCAATTTATAGCTTATCTATAAAAAAAATTGATTTCCCCGACAACAACTCTTTGAAACCCCTACCCGACGGCCCCCGGACGCCCTTCAAACTAGGACAAATCCGGGGAAATCCGGACGGATGGCAGCCCTAGGCACAGCTAATAGATACCTAATATAATAAATGCAACAATTCAAAACTTGTCTTCGGAATAATATGTAGAATTGAAACTATTTACAAATGATACAACGCTGAAAAACTTTAGAACTTTTTGTCAAATACAAAGACATTAGACATGACAACAGTAAACACAGATCAGTAAAACAAGTATAAAACTATTGAAAACTTAATATTATTGTTATTGTACTGTCACGGATTCTGTATTGATGAGCAATCGCATTATTTATAAATATTATTGTTTAAAAATAATAGGGTGTTAATTGGACTTTATGGAACATATTTCAAGGTAAGTTTTTATAAAATTTGTTATTATGCTTACTTATCTAAGTACGAAGCAACGACATTGAGATGCAATGACTGCATCACAACGAGTAAACGGTCACCAAGAAACGGATAAAACAAGTATAATAACCTATATAAACAACCCAATAATCCAATGGACGGCATATTAAAACCAACAAACAAAGAAACTGGCCACGCGTCCTCTGACTAACATGAACGTCAGTATTGCAACGCTACTCGTAGTGATCGCAATGGCGACCGCAACTCGTCCTGACGTCAAGCATTACGACACTGAAAATGCTCAAGAATTATTCGAAAAATTTATCAAAGACCACAACAGACAATATAAAGATGATGCTGACAAGGAAATTCATTACCAAGCGTTTATGTCGAATTTAAAAGAGATAAACAGGTTGAACGAGGGAAATCCTAGTGCGACGTACGGCATAAATAAATTCGCCGACTACACCGACGAAGAGAAAAAAATGATGAGAGGTGGAGTCAGAAAACGTGAGTTTATCAATAACCATATTTAGATGCCAAGTATTTTTTATTTAATCCGTACGCTATTGTTTTTATTATTCATTTTGTAAATATTCCGTGGCGATAAGGCATGACATCATTTGCACGACAACAAGGTCGATATTAGCGTAGCGACACTAGCGACGTGAAGTTGGAGCGGTTTTGTGATGAATTATTCTTGTTTATTCATAGAAGAGAAATAAAACGAAGATTGGATATGACATTTACTATCAAAGAGTCGAATAATATATAGAGGAATTTACTATGTTATTTTCGGGCGTGTTTGCAATTACTGAATTGTTTTTTCTCAAACATCAGTTTTTACTCTAGATAATTTATGCTTTTAAATTTCAAAGATTTTGTTAAATATAGCAGACTTTTTTACTTATATCTTTGATATATCTGGAATAATTAATAAAAGTAAAAACTTTATAAGAAAAAATAAAACCGAATTCAAAACAAAAAAAAAACTAAAATTTTTACAGTTACACTACATTTTGGTTGTATATTTTGTTAAAAACGTTTTATTTATTGCTTTTTTGTTAGTTATATTTTATGAAATGATGTAAACAATACTTGATCGATATACGATTGCAGCATTCGCAGGTCATCTACTGTTAGTTATTGAAGAGTTCCATTGTCTATCTCCGAAGATATTCATCCAATGCTAATAAATTATACACTAAAATCTTCCCTTAAAAATATACATTTTAGTAACGACAGCCCCATCCAAATCGGATCAGTAGTTTTTGAGGAACTCGCGGCCATACAAACTTACATACATACATATATACAAGGAGTTTCTGTATTCGACCCATATGTATGTATATACATATCTGTCGAATACAGAAACTCCTTATGTGTTACTAAACTTGATATTATTATTACCGTATATCTAGGTAGCTAAAAAAGATTTTATTTCCAGATTGAAGCTACCATAATCGGGTGACCTGCTGTTAAATCTGCATATTATTTATGCTCATCAAAGGTCAAATGGCTTTGACGTAAATATGTCTAGGTTTCGCTTTAAAACTTTGTAAGTATACATAATATCTATTTGTTTTAAATATAATACCGATAATGAAATATGACTTGTCTTGATCGTAGGTTCGTAAATGTCGACAAAGATATTAAGTTTTTCACACAAAAATTAATCGAATTAAATGTATCGAAATTATAATAATAATATGTAAGAAAAAATACCTTAATTGTTGTAATTGTTTTGTTTATGACAAAATTCCTACATAAATTTCGAAATGCAATTGAAATATTTATTAAACCTTTTAAAATATTTTGTAAGAACTACATTTCTCGAATGCACATTTTTTTTATTAAATTTGGATATGTGACTTATTTTAAATTTGTATTGTATCTTTATTTGCAGTCTACTGTCTTATTTTGTAAACGTAAGTTTAATAAAAAAAATACTCAGAGGATAATTTTGAAAATAATTCATATTATTACGTCGGAAAGGTGTTGTCTATGTAAATAAGATATTAATTTAATTTAAATCCAAATAAATATTTTTAGTACATATGATATCAAGTTTTATTTTATTTGCCCAATGTCCCTATTGCTTAGGTGTTTCTATTTTTATAATCGGGTATTCAGTGGTGAATTAATGTGCGATATTTGGACAATTGAAAAAATGCACTAAGAGGCTAATAAAGGAGCTAGAAAACCAGTTAAAATTATTTTTCCATAATACCTACTGCATTTAAAGGTGCAGTAACGCATCTTCAATATTATCACATTAGGTACTAATATTGTTTTTTGGTATTGAATTTTTTTATACATTATCAGCGTGGAATCTGGAATTTGTGACCTCTAGTCTCGCCCCCTATCACATTATGCAGGGCGAAAAGTGGGCGCATTTAGTTGCGCCTCTGCCTATCTCTTTGGGGATAAAAGGCGTGAGTGTTTATGTGTTACATTTTTTATAAGTAAGCATTATGGTTCTCAAGTAAAATGCTCGTATCAAAAAGTACTTATTGTCCAGACCAGTAAAGTTTAATCGGGAGGAAACCAACTTATAACCATAAAAATAAAACAACGGTTGATCATTGAAAAACAAAATGCCGTTTCACAGCGTACGACAAACTGTACAAGGGGCAAATTGAAACGCGGGTTGGGGGACAGAAATTGGCAAGTTTGAGCACCACGGTACCATTCCGAGGATTTGTCGGACCCTCGTAAAACGGTCCTCCGAATCGCAGAGTTCCCAGAGGTTTATCTTATTTTGAAAAGCTAAGAAAAGTTCACGCAGCATTTACGACCACTGGCAAACGGGTTATGGGAAATGTCTTGATGCGCACCCTATTAAATTAATTTGTGTCCTGTGCAGACATTCCACTCTTTTTAATTTATAACACAGATTAAGTTCATTTCTATTGTTGGCATTTATTAAGCCCAGCTTTTTAACCGACTTCCAAAAAAGAATGAGGTTCTATATTCATATGTTAGTATTTTTTTATGTATGTACACTGATTTCTCTAAAAACTGTAAGCGTATTTCCTTGATTCCTTCTTTGTTTAGTAAAAGGGCAGCGAGGTGGTCCCGTGTCAATATATATTGGTTTAGGTTTCATCATTTTATGGAACAGACCTGAATCATACGAGTAATTTTCTTCGACGACTTAGAAGTCCCCTTAAGAAAGTCGATTAGCAATGCATAAATTGGAGCTATTTTTCATTGAATAAAATATAATATACATGCATTGTGGCCTTTTATACGAATAACATGGACTTCCACTAGTTGGTAAGGGATAAATAGGTATATGAAACCATTTATTTATAAAAAAGTCATAAATCAAGGAAACGTAGATTTGTCATGTTGCTATTATTAAATGAGTAGGCGCTTTTCGACATATTCGATAGAATGTACATAGTATCTAACAATAGTATCTGTGTATAGAATTCTAATGGACCTCAAATTATGATAAATATAAGCTGTTTAGTCTTGAGAACGAATATATTATGATGACGAGCAGGATACTTTTAATAGGTACGTAATTACACTAATGGCAGTGTATATAATATTGGTAGTATTGAAATTTCCTTATAATCCATAAGCAAAGCACAAGTAATTATTTTCCTTATAGTGGTTTTTGAAGTCAGTGCTATTTTTTTGTTAAAAACTTTTTTCTATACAAAATTCTTATTCATATTTTTATTTCACTCGATGAACAAAAACAGATCAATATGAGGATAAACAGTGAGTTTAATAGAATTTATAATCAGAATTCATATTTTATTTAGCCTTTTCTTGTATTTGTTTAGTAGATAGAACTTTTAAACGCAGCTCCGTTCCGTTGATAAAATTTATCAAGCTTTACCTAAACTGCTTTTACGTAGTACTGAACTATGTTTTTGTTACATAAAAACTGAGTATTATTATTTCTTTAATATTTTCAATGTTTACGAATTTACAACAATACTGCCTTTTGTTTGCGAAAATTTATTAATTTACATTTGCGCCTGAAAGAAGTATCATGCTTTTAAAAATATTACTTGCTGCTACTTTTATTCATTCTGCTGTGTTTAAGTTTGCATACGAACTACAGAAGATATAGTTACATTATTTACTTTGCATCTGTGCAAAACATTTCCTTTGCGTTCGCTTAAAAAAGTATTTTATGGTAAAATTGTAATTTATTAAAGAATGTTAACTTAACTCCACTGTTTTTTAATCTTATGTAATGTATTGTTTTTGGTGTACAATAAAGCTTTACATAAATAAATAAACGTTCAGTCTTTGACCGATTTAATCTTCTAATTCAACTGTAGAAGCGTTTGCTATTTTAGTAATCAGGCGCTAGTGTCCTCATTTATAATATAATAATAATACCAGCCCTGTATTATTATACTGCCCACTGCTGAGCACGGGCCTCCTCTAATAAGGGGGTTTAGGTCTTAGTCCACCACGCTGGCCTAGTGCGGGTTGGTAGACTTCACATACCTTCGAAATTCTTATAAGGAACTTCTTAGGTATGCAGGTTTCCTCACGATGTTTTCCTTCACCTTTAAAGCGAACGATAATTGATAAACAATACACACGTAACTTAGAAAAGTTAGAGGTGTGTGCCTTGGGTTTGAACCTCCGGACATTGTCTCGGCAGACCGTTCCATTCTCAACTAGGCTATCGTCCATTTCATATTACCGTCCTCATTTACTTATATAATATTGAAAAACTGTTTGTTATCATTCTTCTTCTTCTTCTTGCCCCAAAGATTTCCAGACCAACCTGTCAGAAGACTCAGAAGCGGCCTACGTCCATTTTTATTCCGTTTGTAAATTACAGCTGCTTAATTTTTAAGATTTGCGGGGGCGTTAATCGTCAAGCGGGATCCGTCATTTATTCAACACCTGCGCATCTGCATTATTCATTGTAAAAGTATATTTTGATTCTACTATTATTTAAGACAGGTTTCGCCCGCGGCTCCACCCGCGTTAAAAAATTTCCCGCTTCATATTTTCCCGGGATAGAAAGTAGCCTATGTGTTAATCCAAGACATGATCTACCAGTATGCCAAATTTCATCGAAATCCGTTCAGTGGTTTTTACGTGAAAGAGTAACAAACATACATCAATACATTCTTACGAACTTTCGCGTTTATGATATTAGTAGGATTAAGTACCAACGAGATTATATTGGCACCACGGTAAGAGTAAAATGCTCTTTGATATAGCCCACTTGAGCACAGCTGCAGCCGCAAAATAGTCGCAGGTAAAATATTATCTTATATATCATCGGCAGAGATGTGCCTCAGGTACTATTGAATTCAAAAGTCTATATTCACTGGCTTACGTCATAAAGTTGCTGCCAGATAGGACACGTTTCAAGCAATAAGAGAGATATCGCCGATGAAGCCCATTTAATTAACTTTAAAATGAGGCTGGACGGTTCTGGGACGTAGAAATAATGGTTTCACAAAGTTTACAGTTGCTACTCATGCTCGAGTAGTCGTTCCTGTGGAATTTATTGTGGCGCTGAGGTGAGTGTATATTTAGTGATATATTTACATAGTTAATTGTATTATGTAATGTGTAGCATCAAATAGATAGGGGCGGTTGCGGACGACAACTTAGACGTGAGTCGGAGGAAGCCCGCAGCCGTCCCCAATGCGCCGAAGATGGCCACCGCGGAGTTTTGGTTGGTATGCCGTGCGGTGTACATAGGTTAGGGACTCGGCCCGGCGGTCGCCCGACGTTTGCCATCTCTCCGGGCGGCTCAACGTCGGGTCTTAAGGCACGGTGAACCCAACATAACCGCTCAGTCGTTCCCCTTGAACACTGGGCGGTAGTAATAATTCACTTTCTCCGCGTAAACAAAAAAAAAAGCGTCAAATAGATGGATAGTAATATTAAGGTTATGTAAATAATTTGATATGCCAATAAATAGATTTTTATAGTGGCCTAAATATCTTTTCGATAACAAACTTACCTTACTACATTTTTATTTTAGATAAATATAATGAAAATGCAATATTAATAAACTAGATACTTATGCACTTTGCTACTGACAGTTCTCTTGAATCTTTAAATTACATTAAGCGTAAAAAAATAATTTTCCAGCACTCTGTTCACTTTGCACTGAAGGCTAAGTTCCTCTTATTTACAAACTGTGTTGAAATAAAATGTTATTCATAAAGTCTTTGAAAGCAAGTTAACTTACGCAACGCTTCCGATTTAAAGAGGATATCCGGTTCTGTTTAAGTTTATTTTTATTATGTAATATTCAAACATTTCCAGAAATTCTAGCTCAAGCGTTGATAGTGTTGCCAAAAGTTGGCCGTAGTTAAAACTTTATGATTATTAGAGCGAGCTAATTTCAAAGATCAAGCCTCGGAGATTGGAGTTTGTCACACAAAGTAATATCGCTACGGTCTTGTGTAACACTTGAGGAATCCTGTAAATTGTAGTTGAGCAAATAAGTTTTGAACTTATACCACAGGAACGACTTATATTACATCGAATATGACGAAAATCAACCTGCGTCTACCCTTCAACAGTCAAGTCTGGTAGTATCATACAATCATGCTCTAATCAAACTAATAGTGAAAACATTAAATGGGTTTAAACAATAATAAAGAACGAACATAGTGCATTTACTTCAATAAATTTCGTTGAAAAAACGCGATAAAGTTTCAAAAGACGTAATTCTTATGCGATTACATTGCCACTAAATCTTCGGAACTCGTTAATCGAAGTTTGTGGAAGTACTTGTTGGCGTCTGACGCCAACTGCCTTTGGCAGAGTCCCGCTCGCTCTAGGCGACGCCAATTTAAATGATAAAATTGAGATCCTCAAAGGATAAAATTCAGATTATTCCACCCTAAACTAAATTAAAAAATCTTTTAATAGCATAAGCGGGGGAGTCTACGCGCCGAATTAAAGGGAGATTGTCAAGACAACGGAATAATTAGAGATAATTAAAAGATCTATGTTGCTTAATATTTTTTATAATACAATTGAGTGCCGAGTGGGGTAGGTTGGTCGCGATGATAAGTGATTCAGTTACTCAAAGACAATACAAAATATCACTGAGAATATTGTCAATGCAAAATATGTTTGAAAAGTGATAAATAAAGGCTGTAGGCTTTAGCTGTAGACACATAATATGTATATAGGTTATCTCTATGGTCCCTACTCTCTACCATGGTATCAGGTACCACCGTTTCACAGAAAAACAACATGAAATGCTGGTTTGCTGTTAGTTTTGTGTGGTAAGTAGTAAAGGTAAGTAAGAATTCTGGAGGCCAAAACACCTCCTTCATACCCTACTACGTTTGAGAGCAGCGCATCCACAATTCTTCTTATTTTCAAACAAGTGAACAAAAAATTTAGTGATCACTTCGTTTAGGCGTAAAATAAAACAACACGTCGTGGAAGAAAGCTATAACCGGTAGATATTTGGTACGTTTAACTTTAAAAATAGACTAATGACTCATACAAGTGACCTATTAAATATAGCTGCGAGGCATAGAATTAACATTAGAAACGACGCATATTATATTAGTTGATAAGTATTTCTTATTTTGTTTTGATTATTACTACACATTCCTTAAAATAAGACTTCATAAAAGCCAAAAAATTACTTGCTTTTATTATTGCTGTTAAATGAAGAGACGAGGATACAGGTTGCCTGGTGGTAAGCGATAATATGACTACCCATAAACAGTAGCAACACCACACCTACAGCACTTTCAATTCCAAAGTAAATTCCACTGCGCTCGTTACTGTGAGAAATAAGATGTTAGGTAAGGCTTATAATGTCCAGTAATTAGGCTGTGGATAATTACTGGGCATCCATTGATGTATTAGGGTTTTTTAATACAACAATGTGGGCATCATAAGATGTTAGGTAAGTGGATGATAGTCTAGTTAGGAACGGAACGGTCTGCCGAGACGTCCCATACCCAAGACACAAACCTCTGGCTGTTCGAAGTTACGTGTGTATTGTTTATCAATTAATTATCGTTCGCTTCAACGCTGAAGGAAAACATCGTGAGGAAACCTACATACCTGAGAATTCTCCATAATAAAATCGAGGGTATGTGAAGTCTGCTAACCCGCACTAGGCCAACGTGGTGGACTAAGGCCTAACCCCTCTCAACAGTAGAGGAAGCCCGTGCTCAGCAGAGGGCCGTATATAATACAGGACTGATTGCGTTGCATACACCATGCGGCAACTTTTTATCCCAGCAATTCACTTACGTATGAAATATTGTATGTTTATAATAGATGGCGTTGACGTCCTTCTTATCGCGTTAGCACAGCAATTAACTTTGGTAACAAAGGCTTTCGTGCGGGTGAAGCCGCAAGCAACATCCAGTGTTATTATAATGAAAACAAGGACCATTTGTATTCAGCATGTTTTTCTATTGCTGGCTGTTCCTGGTCTTATGAATGACTAGCTTTTGCCCACGGCTTCGCCCGCGTTAATAAGTTTTTCCGGGCTAAAAGTACATACATAAAAACCTTCCCGTTGAATCACTCTATCCAACACATTTATTTGTATAAAGATTAATATTATGACGTTGATACAACTCTTAGCAAATAATGCATTAATTTCGACCAAATTTGATTACCATAAAAACGGTTCTAGAGAATTTAAGGCATATACTGTCGCGGACTTTTTTTTAGATCATTTCAAGAGGAATAATTCTTTCATACATATATTTTTGGTATCTTGAACCGTTTTCGCAGCGCACGCAATGGAAGCCCTCAAGGATGAATAATTTTCCCCGCATTTTTCACATTTTCCATTATTTCTTCGCTCCTAATAGTTGCATCGTGATGTTATATAGCCTATAGCCTTCCTCGATAAATGGTCTATTCAACACAAAAAGAATTTTTCAATTCGCACCAGTAGTTCCTGAGATTAGCGCGTTCAAACAAACAAACAAACAAACAAACAAACAAACAAACAAACTCTTCAGCTTTATAATATTAGTATAGATTTATTTGCATCAAGTAATCCACCTAATTATTTTGGTAAAAACAAATATTCCGTCTATCCATGACATAAAAATGCCGATTATGATAATATACCATTAAAATTCTAAATTCAGTATTTCATATATTTTTACTGTCTATAGTCTTGAACGGACACCTAAGGCAAAGCTTTTCTGGAGCTCTGCCAATGATCTGTCCATAGTGTTTGAAGTACGGCGAACGGACGTGCATTAAACCGCTTTTATTAGAAATGCTTTTATTAAAATCCCCTTCAGAACGTTTGGATTGAGACCTTTTTACATGAATAAATGGTGTTTAAGTACTGCTACCAGGAATAAATGGTGTTTAAGTACTGCTACCAGGAATAAATGGTTACGCTTTCCGAACGATGGATTTTTTTCCAAAGGTTGTGTTTTGTTCCATATGGTCTAATAGTATTTTTATATGCGTGCAGTGCAGATGGTTTAAGTGGATGATTGTTTAATATCGATTCATTTATTCTCTACTAGATTTCACCCGCAGCTCCGCCCGCGTTAAAAAGCTTTTCCGGAATAAAAGTAATTTTCCCGGGATAAAATGTAGCCTATGTGTTAATCCAAGACATGATCTACCCGTGTGCCAAAATTCATCGAAATCTGCTCAGTAGTTTTTGCGTGAAAGAGTAATAAACATCCATATATACTTACAAACTTTCGCGTTTATAATATTAGTAGGATAAGTTGTTCTTAGACCTAAATGGATTGGAATAATCGTACAAGATTTGCTTGTCCAAGAAAATGCTTCCATCTAATCTAATATCTAATATATCTAATATTATAAATGCGAAAGTTTGTGAAAATGTTTGGATGTTTGTTGGAAGTAAACATAGAAACTACGGAACGGATTTGTTTGGAATTTGGCAGACGGGTAGATCACGACCTGGATTAACACATGGGCTACTAAAAAATTTGATTATTTAAGTATATGGCGCTGTCGTCGTAATGTGCTTTAGGGTTTTTGTAACGGGAAAGGCTTTTAACGCGGGTGAAGCCGCGTGCAATACCTTGTCTCTGATGCTTTTAGGTAGTGCATACTTTTTAGCTATCTCGCTTGGTAATCTTGCTGAGGGTGTCAACCACGTATAGTCCGTCCAACCCACGGTCCAACCATTTATTAAACTTTTGACAGTTCGGTTTCTAATCAATTTGGGATGTACTAATGCGTTACCGATTCGATTTCTTGTAGCAATCGATTGAATTTATGCAGTAGTTTTGATCGATTAAACACATTGAAATGTTATTTTTGCTCAACATTTTGTTTTGTTTTATAAATATGCCTAAGCGTTTAAATGTGTATATTTTCTGTTTATAAATATCGATACCTCCCACGTAAGTTGTTGTATGCCACAAAAATGCCGTTTAGCGTTTTTACTGAAAACGATACCAATTTCCTATATTCTATGCATTCAAAGTGAAAAAATAACGAAATCACGATTTAATCAAGGTTTTTCCAGACGTATTTTGTTGTAACTTTCGAACGAGAACGGACTACAATAGTGTATAGACCTTTGCAATGGTTTACGTGGGGTGTGGGGTGGGAAGAATCACGCGCTCGCGTGTCGTATTGGTCACATACAACAGACTACGCCGGACTTACAACCGGCCGCACGCGAAAGAAAGCGTTTAAGTTCTCTCAAAATTAACTCATGTCATTAAATAACTGCAAATATATAACAATGAAACATACAAGTATAATAACAACTGGGCGTAGACTATGTGATTTGGTCAATAATACGAGACAACAAATTAGCAGTTCCGAGACACCCATTCAAAATAATAATGTTTCATTAAGCGAAATAGAACTAAATAGTTTTTGTGATTCAAGCCTGTGAAATATTACTTCTACGTTTCATTTTGTAATATTTTATTGAGATTTATGAGGTTAATGTTACTTTTAGGTGGTGATACCAACCTAAAATATTGTATAGATTACTTACAGCAGTATACGTCGTTGAGCATTAATTAAAAACATTGTATGTAATACATACAACACTTTACGTTTAGATACAAATAAAAATATTGTTGTATGTTATGAATACAACAGTTTACGTTGCTATTACTTTTATTTTTACTTAAATTCATTGTTGTATGTCAAAAATCTTTTCTGAAATTGAATCTTAAAAGTAATATATAAAATGCTGTGTCCTGACTAGCTAACTTTATGACTGATCTATGAACGCAGAACCTAAATAACTGGGCTTGAGACGAAGAGTAAGAGTGAAATTTGGTGGATTTCTTCCTTATACTATGTAAGCATTCGACAAAAAAGGATTTCCAAGAATTAGTCCATTACCAATAAGTTTCAATGAATCGGAAATTAATGAGCTATCAATATAATAGATGGATGTATCTTTTTCAATAACCTCAAACTATCAATAAATTCTACTACAAAGTAGTCAAATCTTGAGACCCTTCCCCTTTTTGTAATATCAACCACTTGGACTACGACTGTGATAACGATTTCTGCCCCTATTATACAAAAGGAAAGTTTATCAGCATTTGACATTGCACCTCAACTCTCACCAGCACCTCTTTCTAGCTGCTCTTCATATACAACAATAAACAATAGTCCACTGTCGGATATTTCGAATAAAAGTCCCTGCACAAGTAACCGCCGTCGTCAATCAAGGACAGATAAAGGTAATGTAAGAAAAATACATTAATGAATGGATAAATAGTAAGAGAACATGTTTACGTAATTTGGAAGAGAATATAGTTATGTCAAGAAAAGGTAAAATTCAAGCAAGTAGAAAGATGGTCAAGCCATGTTGCTGTTAAGTTACATTATACAAGGAAAATGTCGAACAAATTATGTTTAGACGGACTAGGTTTTCCATCTTAAAAATTACTATACTCAGTCACAACTCACAGTTCGCAGTCAGGAAGTTGGCGGTGTGATACCCCGTGCCTCGGAAAGCACGTAAATCGTTGGTCCTACGCCTGATCTCTCCCCGGTCATATTGGATTGCCATCTCATTGATTATGAGAGTGAAGGAATAGCGAGTGCACCTGTGTATTGCACACACACACTTGTGCACTATAATATCTCCTGCGTGCCTGCCTGATCTCCGTTGAGATTGGCTGTCGTGGCTAAAATCAGCTAGGAAGGGATATTTTTAACTATAAAGAGCTTTTGATTGAGTGTAATCTTTCAAGATATGGTTTAATGGAATAAAATAATTATAGGAAGTCCTGGTATGTGCAGAAGATCCTTTTAAAATTGAAAATCGGTACGTTTTGGCATACAATAATGCTGTAACGATTGCCATTAAAAACAATACCCGAAGATGCCAAAGAAATAGTATGGAGCTGAGCTATGCCCTCTCTATGCCAACCATCTTCCCTTAACAAAGGCAAAATATTATGATGACATAATTAGCCTCTGTCACAGTGGAATAAATCCAGCCACATATAACGACTTTTTCAGGAGTTTAGGTATCTCTTTTTGCTGGCTTTCATAACGATATTGAATTTTCTGATCCGGGATAATACATAAATTAGTCGTTATTTTTTTAATTTCTTTTAATCATGTATTTTCGTTTTTATTGTTGATTCTCATAGAAATATTAGTTTTTTTTTAATTAATAATGAAAGATATTATCTGTTTTTATAAGTATACGAAAATGTTAATTATTTTATTTTTTCAAAGATGTTGAATATCTAGTATTGGTTGTTCCTTTTAAAAAAATAAAGAAATTTATCCTTTATAATATTTCTTTCTTATTTCTTAACCTACAGTTTGTTTAAATATAATAATACACACATAATTTTTTAACCGATGTCTATTATTTTGCCACATACAGTGGATTGAGACTAATATTTTTCAGTGTATACTATTGTAACTATCATATACAACAATTGACGACACCTAAACTCCGCTGTATAACGTTGTAAGTATGAGATACTACAACTGGCGCAGTCTGTACTCCGCAGTAAAATGTTGTATGAACGATATCTCAGAAAATACACATATTTTTGAAATTATCTTTCAACACAGTTAAGAATACTATTAATTAAATACATATACCAAATTTCATACAGCTACAATGATAAATACAGTGTTTAGGCCAATTTGAATCTTTAAAATGCTCTACTGTAAAATTGTGATTATGGGGATACAACAACTTACGTAGGAGGTATCGATATAATCTGTAGGTATATATTCTATATCCAATATCATTTTGTCAAAATTTAACTTGAAGGGTTTATTTTATCGGTTATTATATACTTACGCATATATAAAAAAAAAAATTTGCACCACGACATTTTATTTTTCAATATAAAAGTTTTGAATTATTCTTGTTACAAAATCAGTGGGCTTAACCAATATCGATTGATAATTAATATCGGAGCTGAACAGCAAGTCCCTTCACTATGGAAAACAAAAACTGGCGTTCATAAATTGTTCAATTATTTTGTTTCGATTCCTTGTCAAGAATTATAAAATTTCACAGGCGTGCATATGTCAAAAGTTTAATAAACGGTTGGACGGACTGTAATTGTTGTTGTAGAATAGTCAGTAAGTATTTAATATAGCAGTTAGAGAAGTCCTATGCAATAAAGTACCCGTTATATATAATCATGATTTCACTTCTGTATCATTGCCCCTACAAAGATTTGTTTAAAAATAGTTGTTCTATTTACCAAAATCGCTCTTGAGATTTTAAACCATTTACTCATCATGATTTTCAACAAAACAATATTTTATATTTCTTAAAAAATTCTGGGATGTTAGAGCGTCATTTATTCCTGCTTTATATAATAAGATTCCGAAAGTGTATCCTTAGCTATGTCAGGACCAGACGCAGCGCGCTAGCTAACCACTCTTGTTAGTAAAATTAGTCAAATTTTCCCCGATCGAAGCGAATGCTTTGAGAAGACCCCGAAGGAATTTAATCTATCAGGATTCTATAAGTAAATAAGGCTTGAGAGTATTCTTATTTAGGTGGGTATTTCAATTTACTCGAGAAATGAGAAAAATTTAGTTCAAAACATTGGATTGAGTGGAAAGTGATTTCTTATTTTGAAAGGAATTTTTCATTGTCATTAATTGGTACATACATATACACTCACGCATTTTAACCGCGAATTTTAAATCCCATGATGTGATAGTGGGCGAGCCCATCGCCATATCGGGCCCAAATTCCAGACTCCGAGCTGATACTGAATAGAAAAACTCAATATCACTTTGCCCGACCCGGGGATCGAACTCGAGACCTGAGCATTGCAGTCGTACCATAATACACCTACGCCACCGTGGCGTCGTCATAAGATGTACTGATGATGACTATGTAATGGTCGTCGGTGTTTCAAAATATGGTCGACTTTTATAGTCAAAAGTCGACCATATTTGTAACACCGACGACCATTAGATAGTTACAACTGTGTTTGGTTATAACATAATCTTGCGTTAACTTTGATGTAAGTTGTTCGCAGCAGATGTTTATAGATACAGTATAAAAGCGGCACACTATACCCATATCTATTATTGCACAAAAATCTTTGTTCAATATGCATAATGTGGTAATATTGAAACACACTGGGTCTTGTTATCGCAGCACATCGGTCCGTGGGCTCGCCGGCGACACGCGGCGTCGGTGCCGAATCTGCATAAATTTGCAGTTTTCTTGTTGTTACACACGATTTATGACGTGGAAAATTGTTATTTATTACTATTTTTAACAAAACTTACATATCTATAGGGGCGGTGGAGAAATATTGCACTTAACGTATGCACATTTTTAATAAAATATATTGCTATTTCGGATTTATGAAGTATTATTCCATGGGAGGAGTTTGTATTGTATTTTTTTACCATTACTAGTAAAAATGAAAGATCACAGTAATAAATTGAAACTTAAATATAGATTTAGAAACTTTTAATGTCAATAAAAAGTTTCATTGTCTGTGACTGAACAGACAGAACTTAAGAACGTTGGCTACTGACTGCCTTGGGTATTTAATTTGAAACTGCTATGAAAAGAAATGTACTCGATTAGTTGTATTATTATTGTAATTTACTTTTTGTTAATTACTTTTTTTATTGACTGCCTCGGTGGCGTAGTTGTATTACAGTACGACTGCAAAGCTGAGGTCTCGGGTTCGATCCCCGGGTCGGGCAAAGTGATATTGAGTTTTTCTATTCAGTATCAGCTCGGAGTCTGGAATTTGTGCCCGATATGGCGATAGGCTCGCCCCCTATCACATCATGGGACGGAATAACGGCGAAAAGTGGGTGCACTAGTTGCGCCTCTGCCTACCCCTTCGGGGATAACAGGCGTGAGTGTATATGTATGTATGTATTATTGTAATTTAATTATGGTATCAAGAGAAGATAATTAGAAATATATTTCACACGTGAAAGACAATTACATCATAAATGAAAATTGGGATCGACCAAGCCAAAGGCACATACAGGTACAGTCACCAGGATAAGTAGCTGAACAAATTCAAAATTGCCTACATACTTTTGCGTTCCTACTAATCTTTTATTTCTCTTCGCAAAAATAAACTAAAAGAGATTTGCTTTACTTCATATGAAGATTTTTTTTTCAGTATAACTTAAGGCGTATACCGGGTGGAAGGGAAACGCTCTCTATACCGGAACGGTAAGAGAGAAGAACCATAACATTAACGAAAAACTATATTCATTTGCAACGCTAAGCGATAATACTTACGATTTGAGTATTTCCGTAACTCGTGCGCGCGCAATGTAAAGCGTACAAAAAACTGGGTAGGGTACAAACTACAAAGCAAACGCCGACAAGGTGGCGCGGCGGCCACGCGGTCGTTAACCCATCAGCTGACGTACGTGTTTCATTACGATTTTTTTTAAATATTGACCTTTTTTTACTACGTTTTTCAGAATAATAGTTTGATTTATCTATCCATACGTGAAGGTGTACAGAAATTTGAGAAAATCCTACTAAAATTGTAACAATGCGATCGCGATTTTTTTAGTGCCATCACGTCAGGAATTACCGATACTATCACCTGTATTCGTTTCTGAGAGCGTTTCCCTTCCACCCAGTATAGGCGATTTGAAATTTTGATTTTGTACAGATATTTATGCTGCTGACCGTACATACGCACGTAGTGGTGTATTATGGCTACGTGAGATATCTTTACCTCAATATTTTCCGCACATTAGCGTTGGCAATAAGAGAATGATAACTCAAACACGGTAGGTCGGAGAGTACCTTTTCAATATTTACCGGTTACGGAAACCCTTTTTTTCATATACAAGGTTACACGATGTAGTTGTGCCAACGTTAGGATTAATTTTCCTATGGCCTCACGGTACAACAATTATTGTTGAATTTCCCGATTCGATAATAGTACACAAATATTCACTGAAAAAATAGGTTTTTATAAGCTATTTTGTATACAACTGACGTGTTTTGTTTCCACTTTAAACATGCTAAAGATGGAGCCATTTTTAAAATAAGTAAGAAATAATGCTACACGTTACTTAATACAACATGCCGATTTACTGAACTAGCTTTTGCCCGCTGCGGCTGCATTAAAGAGTTTTTCCTGTATAAAAGTTACTTTATAGTCAAACTATCACGCACAGAAGAATTATAAATGTATAATTCTCTACTATATTATTCATATAAACCTTCCTCTTGAATCACTCTATTACAAAAATACCGTATCAAAATCCGTTGCTAAGTTAGATTTAAACATACATAGGGGACAGACAGACTGACAGAAGGACAGCGGGAAGCGATTTTGTTATATAATTAATTCGAATTCAAATTATTTATTAAGTAATTAGGCCCCTAAGGGCACTTTTACACGTAATTTTCAACAATGTTTTTTTACTAAAAGATTCCAGTGCTTCGGAAAAGCCCACTGACCTGAGAAGAAGCACCAAGAAACTCAGCGTAGGTCCTTCTTATCATTTCCTTTTTTTAAACATATATTTTTTACAATTTGTAAAGAACAATATAAATTCAATTTCAAAGATGGATATTAAATGCGAAAATTAACGGAGAGTACCTAAGTCGAACAACCACCATGTATAACAACCATTATGTAGTGATGATGATATTAAAAAGGCTACATTAAATCGTTCAAAACTCGAAACACATTCAAAAGTAACACATCTATCTGTACAACGGTTAATCTTAAAAAAAAAACAAAAAAATTGAGCATTTGGCGCAAGATGTCGCAGCGTTATTATTGGATCATATCGAAAAATCGGAAAAGATACTATCTGATTTTCATTTAGATGAGAGTTACCTACAACATCAAAATATAAACATAGGTACTGCTATGTAAATTGTTATAACTAAGTAGATACCGACAAAAACGTACTCAAATTGTGGTTAATTTTATAACTGGAGTCAGGCTAAATTATTGCGTAGTCCATGTTTTCGAATAATAGTAAATTATGACACGTCAGACTATTTTGGAATGAATATGAGTGTTATGAAGCAGATGACAAATTAATGTTAGTAATTAAATTTAGGGCTCCATAAGTAATTAGAGTAATTGTTACGAGCCATTTGTTTATCATGCGTAAATTACATCTTTCCACTCACAAAGATAATCTAAAGTAAAGCGAACGCAATTCAGCAGATTGTAGTACAATTATTGTAGGCAATTTTCTTAAAACCCTTTTAAATCTAGATTTAAGTAAATTTCGGATTTGAAAGAACCAATAAATCTTGATTCAAGTTTGCAGAGTAAGTTTTGATAGTTTACTTAGGGTCAATTTAGTTACTTGCAGTGAATTGGTGAATTTAGAAATTTCTAAGCAAAGAATAAACTTTTGTACTTAAAATGCGTCTCTATCATTAATAGACTATTAGTAACTTCAAGATAGTTTATAAAAGAAATTGATAAATTGAATTAGATAAATGAATAGATTAAATTATGAGAGACATTCACTGATTTATAAAATGTATGAATCAATGGAGACATTTTATTAATAATGCCCGAAAACAATTATAAAAGAGGTAAGCAGCAAATTTTTAAAAATAGAATACAGCAGAGACGTTTTGGCCTACGTTGTATCAGCGAACGGACGCCGCCTGACGTCAAAACTGTGGGGTATCTACCGGCTACAACACGGAATACTACAAAAACGTATTGCCTCTAGATCAAAGCCAATAATTATTACCATGGTTAACAGTGGAATACACAAATCATTTTTTTATCAACTCTCCCATAAATCAACTGATATTTATACTCACCAATTGTCGCCAATCCTGGAGGGATTATTGAATTATGCGAGTCTAAACAGTGCGTATCGCGAACGCGGGCTCATAAATTCGCGGGTTTCTTGTTCGCCGATAATTTATGTAAGGGGAAACTTGTCTCGGGAGGAACGTTGCCGATACAAACTTATTTGTGTCCCTTAAGTTAATCACTTGACATGGGGCTTCGCAATGATAGAATCATTGTTATCTTTTGAATGGAAGATTTACGTGTTTTATGGAATTTATCCTTTTATCAGTCTTTTAATTAGTTTATTACAGTCAGCTTCAGAAATAGCTGCTCATCATATCGTCTGTGTACTTTGTATCCTTGCCAACATATTTAAATTTAATTCTGATAGGCATGAATTCACCCTAAAGCAAATATAAATTAAAAATACGTAGGATTCTTCAAATTTCCTTACTATTTATTCTGAATTCATCAGCGATCAGTGAAAGGGATAAAATATATTTATAAAAGAGCTGAGTAATGCTAGAATGAAATTGTCAGGCGCCATTAGGTACAAGGATCACTCCGCAAAATGTATTACCGTCCCCAATCTCTTTGATTACAATAAGATTACGTTTGTGTACGAGTTAAAGATGAATGGTAACATTAGGCCGTTTCGCAAGTAATGTAACACTTGTGAATGTCATTTGCAATAACATTTCAACACTTTCACACTTTATTACGTTATTAGACATATCACGAGACATATAGTGTAAGGATACGCTTTTTGTTCCTGTCTCAGTGGCGTATTGTATTACGGTACGCCTGTAATGTTGAGGTCTCGGATTCGATCCCCGGGACGGATGAAGTGATTTTTGGTTTTTCCACTCAGTATCAGCCTGGAGTCTGAATTTTTTTTTTATTTATTTATTTGCACTTTATACACTAATGTACAGGCGGACTTAATGCCGTAAGCATTCTCTATCAGCCAACCTTAAGGTGGTGCAGAGATAATCATGGTAGGTGCATTCAAGGTGTATATTAAAAAGTATTCAAGTTCACAGATACATAAAAACACGACAAATACACAATCAATAATACATAATAAGTATAATTAATATAGGTACACATATAAGAAATAAAAACAAATAAGTATATAATATAATAAATATGTCGGAGACAGAGTGGCGGCCGATATCGATACACGTAGGTTCACATAATAAAAGTCACAAATGAATTCTCTTTAACTCGCTATTTATTGTTCGTTCGTCAATTATTACGTAATCGAATGTTCACAGAGTACAATACCACGTCAGGAATAGTTATTAACTTTGGTTATTATAACACACTGCATATCGAGACAATTACTTAACCGTTTGGTTAAGTGATTACAATCAACTCACCTAGTAACAACTCGAAATAACATAGTAACCGCTTTACTAAGCACTGACCGATATGAACACCACCATAGTTACCACATAGTATTGAACTGCACCCAACTACTTGCAACACCACCGAACTTAATGACGACAGACTAAGACTGTTTCTTCAAATGATTCGGCACCCCTTTATACACCCAACTGTAACTCCCACTACGAGTTCTACATACCGACTGGTTTGTCGTACGATTATTATTTTATCTTACCCGACGTAATATATTCAGACACCCTCAATGTGATTAATAAAAAATATAATTCCTTTTTATACTTCCTTCCTGTCCCGACAAATATATATATAAAAAAAATACATACCATAATATAATATATTATTATAATTAAATTTGTGCCCGATATGGTGATATGCCTCAATATCACATCATGGGACGGAATACGCAAAGCGAAAAGTGGATGTTGCAACTAGTGCAATAAACACAATAAGGTCTATTATAATAATGTATTAGAAACTGCAACGGTTTTGATTTAAATAAAAAAAAAGTACCACTGACTTTACATAAATACTTTCACAAAAAATATCCCCAAGCGACCGACCGGCACGAGAGTTAATGATCAACTGACTCGAACTGTCAAACGGTCTGTACTTTTATAGCCAAAATTGTAGATCATGTCATAAATACCTCACAAAAAATTTTTTGCTCTAACAAATGGTATTCTAATAGCTGGATTATAAATTAGAAAACAAAAATCGCATACACACATACTCTCTACGTTTATTCCTGAAGGGATAGCCAGGAGGCAGGAGGATGTCATAAAAGTTGCAAAAACACTGTTTCGAAAATATTCTAATTATGTCTACAATGCTACTTGTACCATTTCTTGTATCAAGTCAAATAACTTTACTTCATACCACAGTTTTTTCCCATAAGAACTTTTTTCGTAGTAAAAAGCACGTCGCTTATATGTTTTCTATAACCGATACATATTTTCTTTTACAATTGTTGCAAAAATAAAATTGTAGCGATTCTTATAATTGCAAAGTATCTTTAGTCGATGGTTAACGGAATATTATTTTATTTACTTCAACGATTCCATTTCTATGAAGGACTTAGGTAGGTTACCTAGGTAACCTTGAGTTACAAAGTACCTACTATATGGCATTCCACTGCGCTCGTCATCCTGAGACATAAGATGTTACTCTCATTATGTCCTGTAGTTACACTGGCTACAATGCCCTTCAAACCGAAACACAACAGTGCACGCACACTGTTGCTTAGCGGTAGAAATAGACATTGCGGTGGTACCCACCCAGACGGACTCTTACATATGAGAGTCCTACCACTAGTGAATTGATATTATTTAAGTGTACAATGTTATTCAAATAAGAATAGGATCAAATTTTCGCCGTATGGTGACGTCTATATCTATATATATAAAAATCAATTGCTGTTCGTTAGTCTCGCTAAAACTCGAGAACGGCTGAACGGATTTATCTTATCTTGGTCTTGAATTATTCGTGAAGGTCTAGGGAAGGTTTAAAAGGTGGGAAAAATTCAAATAATTGCCGGGAAAATCCTCAAAACAGCATTTTTCTATTTCCCATACAAACGTTTTCTAAATAAAATGGTGTAATTTATTACCGCTGCATAAAGTTCAAATTCGCGTGCGCGTTAGAAGATCTAATATCGCGTTCTGAAACTCAACAAAAGTGAAATTGAATCGCGAACAATTATAAATGTTAAGTTAAATTTCTATATTATACACATTTGCGATAGTTTTTTTATATTGAAATTCAAGCAGGAATCCTACTAATATTATAAAGGCGAAAGTTTGTAAGAATGTATGGATGTTTGGATGTATGGATGTTTGTTCCTCTTTCACGCAAAAACTACTGAACGGATTTCGATGAAATTTGGCACACGGGTACATCATGTCCTGGATTAACACATAAGCTACTTTTTATCCCGGGAAAACATAAAGCGGGACTTTTATCCCGGAAAAACTTTTTAACGCGGGCGGAGCCGCGGGCAAAAGCTAGTAATTAAATATTATACTAAGCTAATTTAGCAATAACGTTTATACTCAATTTAATGTGATACGGTATCTTTATACATCAATGCGCAATAGTCAATCAGATCAAATAAAATAAACCTTTTTGATATGATATATAATGAGTTTTCTATGCAAATTTTGTGCTTTTCAAGTGGCATTGGACTGAGGTTCTAATTTTTCTTTGAATCGCATTGTATGTTGCGTAACTTAATAGGAAGTTTATTTATTCTTAATTTTTTGTTTTCTTTATTAGTTTCAAAGTTTTAAGTTTGTATTCAATATGCCGCAGCGGAGAATTTAAAATGTAGCCTGCATTTTCTAAAAGTAACAACCATGAAACGACTTCGCGAAATTTCGGATCGAAATTTCGTTCAATTCCTACCATGAAACACGTATTATCCGAAATCGGTCCCGCAAACGGGCAAGTGACATTTAGAGGCTACCATGAAGTGTTTCGTACGAACGAAATATCGTTACTTTTTTTATGCTTAAAAGGTCATTAAAATTACTTTATCGCAATTATGTTGATATATTACAACCACAAATGTTAATAAACCAAATAAGAAATAATAATACACATTACTATGCTACTTAATTATAAAGTTTCGGATTGAATGAATGAATTTACTCGCATTATGATATACGTTCATTCCGAAAACGCGTAATTGCAAGAAGTTTATAATATTATCTAATGGAGAGAGCGGTACACACATTTTTGTGAAGACAAAAAAATTACCTTTTGTGTTGTATTCTATCTCACTCACTCTTTAACCTATGTTGCCAAAGCTTACGGATTATTTCCCTACCCATAAAAAAATATCAATACCGTTATTGTCGTCTCAATCATGTATATATAAATATTTCCAACATATCTTATATAATGATATAAGTACTATTTTCATTTCAGAATTATTCTTGTTGAATAAGATATCCTTAAGGTTTTTTATCCTTATTAACATTTTAGTTTAAAAAATTTCCTCATTTAATTGGTAATTGCGAATACATACTTCGGCAACACTGTTATAAAACGTTAAGTTCGATGTCAATATAGTTGTCAAATAAATGTTCACTTCGAAATTTTCACCGTAATTATCTACAATAATAAGTGTGTTTTAGTGATATTTTAATGTGAATTGTGTAGTTCACGGTTGCAGAAATATTTGGTATCCATCATTTAGTGTGAAATTCTACAGGTAAGTTCATTGTAATCAATATTGTGTAAATATTATAATTTTATCAATATGTTTACGAAATGTAATAAAATACGTGAATATTTTACAAATGAACTGTAGAAAAATATCGCTTAATGTGATTTGCTTTATATATGACTACTTTTTTCATATTAAGGTAATGTTAAATGTGATTTTTTGTATTGTAAATAGTGTATATAAACAAGAGGCTAGGGTGACCATGGTGTAAGCTTTGGTGGAGCGGTTTGACAATGGTGCTAGAGTATTTGTAATACTAGCCGCCTTACTAATGAATATTATAAAGCTTATTAATCTTTAAATAATCATCGTAAATAAAAACTGAGGATCAACAGTTACAATCGAGTTCTCAGTGTATCCAGCATTGATTTATTGAAACTTTTATTTAAAATAAAATCGAGTTTGTATTTCTCTTTACAGATTTCTTAAAGATCTAGATAAGCAAAAACGTGGTTAAATATAAATACCATTAAAAGGTCAATTTGATGTCTGCAAGAATTACTAGTCAACATTTAAAGACAGAAGATTATGATTCTGAATGTGATAATGTGTCTTCTACTTCTGGGAATATGGCAGTAGATGTCAAAAATAATTATTTATTACCAGAAACTCATCCTGTAAGTATATTATTTTTTATCATTTCACTGGTATAATTATGATCCACTTAGACTTTATTATTTACTAGCTTTTGCCCGCGGCTCCGCCCGCGTGAATGTGTTTTTCCGGGATAAAAGTCACTGTTTATATTTTACTGGGATGAAAAGTAGCCTATGTGCTAATCCCGTGTGCCATATTTCATCGAAATCCGTTCAGTAGTTTTTGCATGAAAAAAACATCCATACATCCAGACATTCTTACAAACTTTCGCCTTTATAATATAATAAGATTAGTAGGATAGGGCATTAAACTTGCGACCCACCAAATTTTATAACGGCGGTACATTGGGTGATATCTGAGTGTACTAAATGGCACCTCTGCCTCTGTCTAAAATGTATAGGTACTTAAATATATTATTATTGATTGATATTTACTTTTTACATTACATGTCAGCGAAATCAATATGAACCACCATTGAAACGTCAAGACTTGAAAGATTTCAATATATCAGTTAATGTGAAGACATCCAGTGAAATAAGTTTAAAGAAATAAAAGAAAGTATTGCAGCAGAAGATGAAGAGATAAAAGAAGAAAATTAATTACAAGTTATTTCTTATTAAAGTTGTTCATGATTATACAGTCTGAAATTGAAAATATTTTGCAGTGAAATTTTGCTAATATTTGAGATTTTTTTTTAAAGTATATTCCAAGTACCAAGCAAAGAAAAATTACATATAGTGATGACATAAAGACTTTTGCTTTAACATTACACTTTTAGTCGCCGAAAACATTTTTGTTTTATAAATTCAAAGATATATTTGCCGAAAGAGAGCACATTATGGTGATCTTTAGCAAACTTTAATTGTTTTGTTGGCTTCTTCACAGAAGTTTTAGAATATTAAAAATAAATTTAAGGACGAAACCTCACCCGCAGAATGTAGCGTTAATTTTTGATTCCAAGGCTCTCAAACAAGAATTTATTTGGTATTGTAATTTGTAAAACATCCACGTGTTTATTACTTTGCTATAAATATCTACTCAACTTTGTTTACAATCAACTTACCTATGGAATTTCACACTAGATGTTGGATTGCAAATAATTCTGCAACCATGAATTACACAACTCATAGTAGAATATCTCTAAAACACAATATGTATTATTATGGATAATTACAGAAAAAAAGTTCGCAGAATACTCGCAAAAATTGTAAAATCACACAAAATAGATATTCGTAATATTTCAAAATTACTTACTGAAAATTAGGTTATTAACTTCCTAAATGTGTATTATTTTTTTATGTATGATTGTTTACTTTTATGAGTATGTTTTTTATTTTTTTTTGATTATATTTAAATTTAGCAATAACTGTAGTTTTCATTTTTAAATATCCCAATGTTTTTCTGTCTAACCTTACAGTCTCCATATTTGGTTATAAAGGCCGGCAAACAACGTGAACATATCCAGTCGCGGGGGAAAGTAAAACATATACAATGTGAGGCTGTGTGCCGAGCAAAAAAAAAGCACGCGGGGCCCCGTGCGAAGCAAATAATTTTTTTAACAGCTTTGTAAGTAAGGTGCCAAAAAACGGGCCCCCAAGGAGCTGCAAGATGCCCCTGTAACTGCGAGGCCCCAGGCGGTTGCCTGGTTCGCCCCCCTCCTCCAAGGCCGCCACTGAATTCACCACCGCGTGGTGACGTATTTTTTTATGTAAGTGGAACTAGTAGTTCCGAACTACACATACCAAAAAAGTATGTAAATATGCCAATTTTGTTTGGAATAAACTTTCTAACTCAAATTATATTTTTTAAATATCAACTATTACTAGCCGCTGTAGTTGGTTTTCATAATTAATTTAAACCACATTACTTTATAGAGATAAAAATAAATATTATGGTGCTATATCATATTATTACACACTCACGCCTCTTATCCCCCGGGTAGACAGAGGTGCAATTAGTGCACCCACTTTTTGCCGTTATTCCGTTCCATGCTGTGATAGGGGGCGAGCCTATCGCCTTATCGTGTACAAATTCCAGACTCCGAGCTGATACTGAATGGAAAATAATCACTTTGCCCGACCCGACTAACCCGGGGATCGAACCCGAGATCTCAGCATTGCAGTCGTACCATAATACAACTACGCCACCGAGGCAGCCATATTATATCATATCATATTATTATGGACAGTTAATTATGTTACGTCCTGGTTTTGAAAATAAACCTTTGTCACTCTAAAGAGAGAGACAGCAGATAGCTGTGACGTCACATTTTATTCTTCAGTTTGTTAAACGGAATGAAAAATCCATATGGGTATAACATTCTTGCGTAATTGACGTTTTCTTCGTGCTAAACGGTACCATGAAGTGTCCCGTCCGAACGAAATATCGGCATTTTGACAACACTTCTTTCGGATTTTCACCGCAAATGACGCGAAACTCAAAAGGTGACTTTTTACTTTCGGAAATGTAAATTATCATAGTTAAAAGTGTTTTTATGGTCGCATCGGATGACTTTTCGCTAATTATAATATACGTTGCGTACCTACATAACTAACACAGACAACAATATTATACTTATTCAATATTCATCTTGATTCTAGGAGCATCTTCTAGCGCATCATTTGTATAAAAAAAAAGTTATTTATTATCTAGGTCGTTATTATCGCACACACACAGACACTCACGCCGTTTATCCCCGAAGGGGTAGGCAGAGGCGCAACCAGTGCACCCACTTTTCGCCGTTATTCCGTCCCATGATGTGATAGGAGGCGAGCCTATCGCCATATCGGGCACAAATTCCAGACTCCAGGCTGACACTGAATAGAAAAACTCAATATCACTTTGCCCGACCCGGGGATCGAACCCAAGACCTTAGCATTTTAATCGTAGCGTAAATCAACTACGCCACCGAGGCAGTCAATCATCGCAGCACAGTATTATCGCATTTCTTTATAATTATATCACGTAAGGGTAAAACACTACAAACGCTAACACAATTTCTCAAGATATCAGTAGAAAATTCTGTGGTGGTCTCTACGTAAAGCTGGACTGGATACATAAACGCCCGCGTATTTTATTACATACGGTTTGAATAGGCTGTAACGACAGGGTATTACTGTCTGACCAAAAATAAACGAGACGTGACCCGTTGTTGTTGAATTTCGTACTCATGATGAGTGAGATTTTATGAGAAGCCAACATTGAACTCATAACTAGCAGAATACCCAATATCACTTTGCCCGACCCGGAATTCCTGCCGCGACCTCAGAATGGTATTCGCACCGCGCATGCAATACTACTACACCACCGAGGAAGTCACTAAAGACTGAAGTAAAACTTAAATTAAATAAAGGAGATATTGAAATACATTTTTTATTATAATATATAATTAACACACGATGAGTTACAAGAGGAGCAGCAATTTATAGCCGATATCTTCCTACAAGTACAAATAGCTATTCTTGCAATGCTCTTAATTTTATTTTTTGCTTTGCTAAATCATGGTACACCTTCTCTTATACGTGTTAATTTGTAATCACGTTGAGCTTCAGCGGCCACTCTTTTCCTCTAAGGAACTATGGATATACGCTATCGGACGTCTTTTTCACGCCAAACATGCAAGTCCTTTCGTTATAGTAGACCACGTCGACCACGCGCTGCCCTTGAAAAGCTGTATTTTAAATTACCGTATTCAATATTCGTATAATTTCTACTCGGTGAACAATAAAATATGTTGATATTACTAACAATGACAATTCACAAGATAAATTGCTAGTAATTATTATTAATGTATTCAATAAGAAATGCCTATAAGTATTAAATTAATAAATATACAATATTATATACGATATTATAATAAGGATAAATAAATATATAGAATAAAGATTGATAAATCATAAAACTTGCTAACAAAATTTTATTCAACTTAGCAATAAAACGATTTTGTAGAAAATTAATATGTAATTAAGCTGCGGCTACACCGACGTGCTGGCCTCGCGGGACGCGGGTTACGGAGCGGGTTAGTCTACAATGCGAATTTAGTCGTACAGAGCAGCACGACGACAGTGCGTCGCAAGACCCTCATTTATAGGCGTGATTTCAATGACAACTGTCATTTGGTTTAATCTATATTTTACAAAGTATAGATGCATGCATGCTGCTTCAGTGGACGCGGTTACCGTGCATTGGTCCCGTAAGAGTGCAAGGCGACATAATCTCTGGCCTCGCGTCCCGGGTCCCGCATTGCCGATGCGACTGTCTAACCGCAGCCTTAATATTTGTCTAAAATTGACGTTACATTGCGACATTATCTTATGACAATGTCAAGTATTTATATACTTGACATTTTTATTCGACTTATTGTCATAGTATACGATTCACTATAGTCTTAAACTACAAAAAAAGTCATTTATAACATGTTGGTTTATACCACTTCATTTATTAATCCAGCGGTATTGTAAGAAAACACACTTGTCATCTTTGGTTCATTCACGAAACAAACTCTATGGTACCCGAACGAAAGAAATAAATCCGAAGTAACTTCATGGTAGCTATTCATTTCGTATTTCGGACGCGTGTCGTTCGGCCCGTAATTTCGGATGGAAGTTTTCATACATTCAACACTTAAAATTGTTGGGACTACGTATATGAGATAACCGAAATCTTTTTAGTGCGTATTGACTGAGTGCCTGCGAATTTTTGATTAAAATAAAATATCTTCGGACAAGAGCAAACCGCTTGCCAGATGGTATGCGATACGTTTACCCAGAAACCCATCCATTATCATTTTACAAACACACACATACTAACGTTGAGTTGGTCTATGTATCTTTATTTTACTTATAAAATAAGGAAAAGAAAAGGAAAACAAGAAAAACATGAAATCTACATTTATTTTAAGTGTTTTGAGGTAAATAATAGTACGTCGCTTCCTCGCTGGCGCGGCGCGGCCGTGAGGCAAGTCCCTTATATCGATAGTCATGCCGCACACGCCATACAACAACGCTACGGAGACAGGCATCATTTTATTGCATAAATAAACTCGATACTTTTGGTGCTTCTATAGATTTATTTTTGTTGGAAATCTAGTGGTAAGTCTCTCATATGTTCTTACATGTCCATCTGGGTTATTTCTACCGCCAAGCAGCAGTGTGCATGCACTGTTGTGTTTCGGTTTGAAGGATATTGTAGCCAGTGTGTGCTAATGGACATAATAAGACTTAACATCTTATGCCTCAGGATGACGAGCGCAGTGGAATGCCACACAGTACTCTGTAACTCAAGGTGCTGGATGGTGCTGCTACTGTTTATGGGTGGTAGTAGCACTTAGGTACATAAAAAAATAGGTCATAAAAAAATCTAGACTAGAAGAAAATTGTGGAGTAAAAGATGTTGAAATATATTTTTTATTATAATATTAAGTTATAAGAGCTACGTCAATAAGTGTGTAAAACATATTATGTATAAAAATTGAAACTATTCTCTTGGTCTTTGTCGTATTATATTTCTGCAACCACCTTTTCTCTGTTTATGAGGAACAAACGTTGATCTACGTCTTGCTTACGCCAAACATGCAAGTCCCTCCATCATAGTTATTTCTGTGGATATGCTGCCACTAATTAGCTGTAAATATAATAATCGAACTTTAGGAAAAAATCTACATAGTTAACAATATAATAAGTTGATATTAGTAACAACGAGGATTGAGAGTGATTCTATAAATATAATTAATCGCTAATACTATATGCTCAAAAATACCTAACATTATAGTAATAGGCTCGCCCCCTATCACACCATGGGACGGAATACGCACGGCGAAAAGTGGGTGCACTAGTTGCGCCTCTACCTACCCCTTCGGGGATAAAAGGCGTTAGTATGAATACTTACGTATTAAATTACCAAATAATACACTTCATAAACGATAAGTTCTTCATTGAGTCTACAAAATAATACTTATACTATACTTAAAAGTAATTAAAGAATATTCAATAAAAATTACTTACCATGAGAAGCAACCATGTTCTTTTTCCTACAAAAATGTCTCTGCGTGGATATAGAATGATCCAAAGTAATTATAATTAAACAATTTGTAGATAAACGTATAATAACATTAATTGTATTTTGCAAAAAAATGACATAACGTTGTGACAATGACATAAATATTTGACATTATAATTTGACTTATTTTAGTAGTACACGTTTTACTATAGGCTTAAAGAACAAAGAATGAACTTAACAATGAGTTGGTTTATATATCTGCATTTATCACAGCGCAGTATGCGAAAACGCACTTATCATCTTTGGTTCGTTCACGAAACAAACGCTATCAAGAAGTTTATAATATTATCTAATGGAGAGAGCGGTACACACATTTTTGTGAAGACAAAAAAATTACCTTTTGTGTTGTATTCTATCTCACTCACTCTTTAACCTATGTTGCCAAAGCTTACGGATTATTTCCCTACCCATAAAAAAATATCAATACCGTTATTGTCGTCTCAATCATGTATATATAAATATTTCCAACATATCTTATATAATGATATAAGTACTATTTTCATTTCAGAATTATTCTTGTTGAATAAGATATCCTTAAGGTTTTTTATCCTTATTAACATTTTAGTTTAAAAAATTTCCTCATTTAATTGGTAATTGCGAATACATACTTCGGCAACACTGTTATAAAACGTTAAGTTCGATGTCAATATAGTTGTCAAATAAATGTTCACTTCGAAATTTTCACCGTAATTATCTACAATAATAAGTGTGTTTTAGTGATATTTTAATGTGAATTGTGTAGTTCACGGTTGCAGAAATATTTGGTATCCATCATTTAGTGTGAAATTCTACAGGTAAGTTCATTGTAATCAATATTGTGTAAATATTATAATTTTATCAATATGTTTACGAAATGTAATAAAATACGTGAATATTTTACAAATGAACTGTAGAAAAATATCGCTTAATGTGATTTGCTTTATATATGACTACTTTTTTCATATTAAGGTAATGTTAAATGTGATTTTTTGTATTGTAAATAGTGTATATAAACAAGAGGCTAGGGTGACCATGGTGTAAGCTTTGGTGGAGCGGTTTGACAATGGTGCTAGAGTATTTGTAATACTAGCCGCCTTACTAATGAATATTATAAAGCTTATTAATCTTTAAATAATCATCGTAAATAAAAACTGAGGATCAACAGTTACAATCGAGTTCTCAGTGTATCCAGCATTGATTTATTGAAACTTTTATTTAAAATAAAATCGAGTTTGTATTTCTCTTTACAGATTTCTTAAAGATCTAGATAAGCAAAAACGTGGTTAAATATAAATACCATTAAAAGGTCAATTTGATGTCTGCAAGAATTACTAGTCAACATTTAAAGACAGAAGATTATGATTCTGAATGTGATAATGTGTCTTCTACTTCTGGGAATATGGCAGTAGATGTCAAAAATAATTATTTATTACCAGAAACTCATCCTGTAAGTATATTATTTTTTATCATTTCACTGGTATAATTATGATCCACTTAGACTTTATTATTTACTAGCTTTTGCCCGCGGCTCCGCCCGCGTGAATGTGTTTTTCCGGGATAAAAGTCACTGTTTATATTTTACTGGGATGAAAAGTAGCCTATGTGCTAATCCCGTGTGCCATATTTCATCGAAATCCGTTCAGTAGTTTTTGCATGAAAAAAACATCCATACATCCAGACATTCTTACAAACTTTCGCCTTTATAATATAATAAGATTAGTAGGATAGGGCATTAAACTTGCGACCCACCAAATTTTATAACGGCGGTACATTGGGTGATATCTGAGTGTACTAAATGGCACCTCTGCCTCTGTCTAAAATGTATAGGTACTTAAATATATTATTATTGATTGATATTTACTTTTTACATTACATGTCAGCGAAATCAATATGAACCACCATTGAAACGTCAAGACTTGAAAGATTTCAATATATCAGTTAATGTGAAGACATCCAGTGAAATAAGTTTAAAGAAATAAAAGAAAGTATTGCAGCAGAAGATGAAGAGATAAAAGAAGAAAATTAATTACAAGTTATTTCTTATTAAAGTTGTTCATGATTATACAGTCTGAAATTGAAAATATTTTGCAGTGAAATTTTGCTAATATTTGAGATTTTTTTTTAAAGTATATTCCAAGTACCAAGCAAAGAAAAATTACATATAGTGATGACATAAAGACTTTTGCTTTAACATTACACTTTTAGTCGCCGAAAACATTTTTGTTTTATAAATTCAAAGATATATTTGCCGAAAGAGAGCACATTATGGTGATCTTTAGCAAACTTTAATTGTTTTGTTGGCTTCTTCACAGAAGTTTTAGAATATTAAAAATAAATTTAAGGACGAAACCTCACCCGCAGAATGTAGCGTTAATTTTTGATTCCAAGGCTCTCAAACAAGAATTTATTTGGTATTGTAATTTGTAAAACATCCACGTGTTTATTACTTTGCTATAAATATCTACTCAACTTTGTTTACAATCAACTTACCTATGGAATTTCACACTAGATGTTGGATTGCAAATAATTCTGCAACCATGAATTACACAACTCATAGTAGAATATCTCTAAAACACAATATGTATTATTATGGATAATTACAGAAAAAAAGTTCGCAGAATACTCGCAAAAATTGTAAAATCACACAAAATAGATATTCGTAATATTTCAAAATTACTTACTGAAAATTAGGTTATTAACTTCCTAAATGTGTATTATTTTTTTATGTATGATTGTTTACTTTTATGAGTATGTTTTTTATTTTTTTTTGATTATATTTAAATTTAGCAATAACTGTAGTTTTCATTTTTAAATATCCCAATGTTTTTCTGTCTAACCTTACAGTCTCCATATTTGGTTATAAAGGCCGGCAAACAACGTGAACATATCCAGTCGCGGGGGAAAGTAAAACATATACAATGTGAGGCTGTGTGCCGAGCAAAAAAAAAGCACGCGGGGCCCCGTGCGAAGCAAATAATTTTTTTAACAGCTTTGTAAGTAAGGTGCCAAAAAACGGGCCCCCAAGGAGCTGCAAGATGCCCCTGTAACTGCGAGGCCCCAGGCGGTTGCCTGGTTCGCCCCCCTCCTCCAAGGCCGCCACTGAATTCACCACCGCGTGGTGACGTATTTTTTTATGTAAGTGGAACTAGTAGTTCCGAACTACACATACCAAAAAAGTATGTAAATATGCCAATTTTGTTTGGAATAAACTTTCTAACTCAAATTATATTTTTTAAATATCAACTATTACTAGCCGCTGTAGTTGGTTTTCATAATTAATTTAAACCACATTACTTTATAGAGATAAAAATAAATATTATGGTGCTATATCATATTATTACACACTCACGCCTCTTATCCCCCGGGTAGACAGAGGTGCAATTAGTGCACCCACTTTTTGCCGTTATTCCGTTCCATGCTGTGATAGGGGGCGAGCCTATCGCCTTATCGTGTACAAATTCCAGACTCCGAGCTGATACTGAATGGAAAATAATCACTTTGCCCGACCCGACTAACCCGGGGATCGAACCCGAGATCTCAGCATTGCAGTCGTACCATAATACAACTACGCCACCGAGGCAGCCATATTATATCATATCATATTATTATGGACAGTTAATTATGTTACGTCCTGGTTTTGAAAATAAACCTTTGTCACTCTAAAGAGAGAGACAGCAGATAGCTGTGACGTCACATTTTATTCTTCAGTTTGTTAAACGGAATGAAAAATCCATATGGGTATAACATTCTTGAACGCTATGAACCCGAACGAAAGAAAAGCATTTGACGTAACCAACTTGTAACGTATGAATTTCGTTCGGGTCCGCAATTTCGGATGGACGTTTCATGGTAGACTAGCTGAGTAGAATTTTCTACGAAATTTTCCTTCATCCAACGCTTGCGGAAAAGTTTCATTTTAATTGGTACAACTGTCTTGAACGTAACTGAGTAACAAATAAACAATGTAAAAAGTTTGAAATAAAATTATTCCGTTAGTGTATCATATTTCATTGCAAACAAATACTAAAGTATTGGGCCATAACATCTATTTTAAGTTGCACTGTGCTTTCCTAACTAATCCGTCGACTGTTTGGAAGATTTTAATGAAATTTCAAACTGGTGTCATTCGACGCGACGTTCAGTATCGCTCGAAGTATATGCAACTAGGTTAAACTTCAGATCTAGAAATCAAGTTTGTGCTATATATTCAATTTAAATTGGTATTTCGCATTTATATAAACTTACCATTTCGTTCCTAGCTTATTTTTATAATTGCGGCTAAACGTTTATAAATCTTAGATGTAGTTTTAATAAGGTATTTATTGACTCATGATTATTTTTAAAAGCTATATCTGAAGTCTCATAATTTCACACAGTCTCATAATTTTACTGGTGGTAGGACTCTCATATCTAAGAGTCCGTCTGGGTGGGTACCACCGCAATATCTATTTCTAGCGCCAAGCAGCAGTGTGCATGCACTATTGTGTTTCGGTTTGAAGGACATTGTAGCCAGTGTAACTACTGGACAAAATGAGACTTAACTTCTCTATAACAACATCTTATGTCTCAGGATGACGAGCCCAGTGGAATGCCACACAGTACCTGCTTTGGAAGTCAAGGTGCTGGATGGCGTTGCTACTGTTTAAAAAAAACATTGCTTCTGAATGACGAGACGAGCATACCACTCGCCTGATAGTAAGCGATACGACCGCAAATAAACAGTAGCATCACCATCCAGAACTTTTAATAAAATTATTTACCAAAAGATAGAGCTGGCCCTCAGTTCGAACTTTGTCATCGCAACGCAAACGCAGTTTGTTACGAAATGTATGACTATCCTCTGAAATGTGGTGTAGATTCCCTAAGCCTCGTTTATTTCATCAGTTGCCGGAATCCAGCGGCAAAAATAAGGGTATATTTGTTTTAGTCACCGTGTAACCGTGAGCGAGCAAATTCCACCAAATGTTAGAGATAAGTGATATTTATGTGAAGTGATATCGACTCTTACCCTTTATATCAGTGTGTTTGGTTCGATGGTGTTATTAGATAAGCTTCTAATTTATCGCGGTTGACAATTTGTAATAAAATGACTATAATATATTGTACAGAATAAAGTAAGGATTAAACATAAAAAAATGATCGTGTGAGTTCATGAAGCGTTGAAATTTTAATCTATACTAATATTATAAAGCTGAAGAGTTTGTTTGTTTGTTCGTTTGTTTGAATGCGCTAATCTCAGGAACTACTGGTTCGAATTGGAAAATTCTTTTTGTATTGAATAGACCATTTATCGAGGAAGGCTTTAGGCTATATAACATCACGATGCAACTATTAGGAGCGAAGAAATAATGAAAAATGTGAAAAAAACAGGGAAAATTATTCATCCTTGAGGGCTTCCATTGCATGCGCTGCGAAAACGGTTCAAGATGCCAAAAATATATGTATGAAAGAATTATTCCTCTTGAAATGATCTAAAAAAATGTCCGCGACAGTATATGTCTATCTTTTAAGATTAACTCTCTAGAACCGTTTTTATGGTAATCAAATTTGGTCGAAATAAATGCATTATTTGTTAAGAGTTGTATCAACGTCATAATATTAATCTTTATCCAAATAAATGTGTTGGATAGAGTGATTCAACGGGAAGGTTTTTATGTATGTACTTTTAGCCCGGAAAAACTTATTAACGCGGGCGAAGCCGTGGGCAAAAGCTAGTCTATCATAAGCCGATAAGATAAGGTGGTATGGTAATTAGATACTTTTAAAATAATATTTTTCTTTTATGCGACAACTCAAACTGATCACTATGCATCTGTCTGAACGAACTTAATTTATTATCTTTAATATTTACATCATGTATTTTTATTCAAATTGCCGAATTTAATAATTACAATTAATTAGAAAACTCAATCCCAAAACGGAATGTAAGTTTGTACGTGACATTAACCGTGTCCGATGTCCGTGTCATCAGAGCAAATTTTAATTAAACGACATTGTAAAATGTTTTATCTGACACGTTTGGCTTGCGGCCACCCGCTCACCGCGGAACCTTAATAATATC